>JAPDVR010000001.1:67610979-68163479 GCA_026230005.1 Gila orcuttii | reverse complement strand
TAGAATTGGGATTTCCAAGCCTGAAAAAGTCATGAAAATTAAAAAAAAACTGGAAAGTTGTGGATTTATTTGGATTTATTAGTCAATATGTTTTTCTAGTTATTCTAGAGTAGAGCTAGAAATTGGTCTTTGTGAGTGCCATCATTATAATGTTTTTAAAACCCTTATATACTGTAAAAAACAATTTTTACAAAAAAATATTGTAAAAAGGTTTCAGTAAAAACATGTTAACATATATGGTGAAAACATGTAAATGATTTAACATCACATTATATGTAATTTTACTGTAAAATTATGTCAAATGTATGGTATTTGAAAGTATAAACTATGAATTACCATTTAATTGACTGTAAAAATACAGTAAAATTCCCTGTATTACACATCACATATGATTGCATGTTTTATAAAAAAAGAAATATCAGTAATGTACATTAGTGTGTTTTTTGTTACATTTTATGTTATTTAGTTACTGTTTATTGCATTATTTTAGTGTCATGTGTGTTACCCTGATGGTGTTTTGTCTTTGTGCAACGTCTATTTATGAGTATTGACTGTGTTTTATGAACGGGTCACTTATGATGTATTATTGTGCTGGTTTTTGGTACATTTTAAAAATGGATTTGGTAGTTAAAGTAGATATGTAAGGGTTAATGCCCGAGGAGGTGTCCATTGTCAGGTATTAATGGACGACGGCGAGGCGTGAACCGTCCGGCACGTGAACCGCCGAACCTCGAAGGGCATTAACCCGCTTATACCATGGTCACTTGCCAAATAACACATTTTTAAAACATTAGCTTATATTTTGATTAGTTTTACAATCGAAATCTAAAGTTTTTACAAACAATAACTTGGATTCCCTGGTTACGCCTGACGGTTTATTTAGCAACCGGAGATATTTATGGTCTGCTCAGCTCGTAGAACCCTTCAGTTTAGCTAACTTACGAGCCAGAAAGTTAACATATTTTTTTTCATGTAAGTTAGGCTCGTCTAGCCATGGGCGTTACACTTTCATTTTTTTTTAACCTATAATTAAAACACAGGTAGGCATAGTTATTTTTTTAGGCTATGTATAACGGCTAACTAGATGTTTGTTTTGATACAATAAATTGTAAACGGATACTTAGACTGCCTGTTGCTATGGTTACTCACAGCTGATGTAGCCAGCGCATTTATTTATTAATTTCGAACGGTAAACAGTCAGTTTCACCAGAACTCCTTTTAGTCCAGTCATTTTAAGCCAAAATGGGGGTCAACCTTGAACAAATTGCAACAGAAGCAAACTCAACTGATTTTGTATCCTCAATATGTCCTGAGTAACTTTCGAAAAAGACCCAAATATAATCTATTCAGTTTCATCAAAACTTTAAACCTTTAAATATCACCATGAAAATTACTGAGTTGATTACTTACATCAAGACAAACAAAAAATGTATTACAAGTTTTTTTTTAACTGTTTGTTAACATGGACAAACGGTGCATAATCTAATTACATATGTGCTAATTTGCATAAATACCACAACAAATCTAAACATTGGGTATAGCAGGTGAAAATGTCTTGTTGAATCTTGTTGACATATAACAGTAAAAGACTTAATGTTAAGGTCTGAATGGAACACATTTAGGCTACCCATGAACATTAATACATAGAGGCAGGAAGAAGAACTTTAGAAACCAGCCTTTATTAATTATTATTGCAGGCATTGCAATAATATGCATTGCATTGCATTGTGTACGTAACTAGATTTTTTGATCCAGACACTTTTTATTTTACTTACCTTTTGTCTTCTGCATTCTCCGAGTCCTTATCCATGTCTCCTGTTCTTCCCTCAGATTTATCCCCCAGAAACAGTCCCACTGACCCAGCCCCAAACCCCAAATAATAATAATTAATAAAGGCTGGTTTCTAAAGTACTTCTTCCTGCCTCTATGTATTAATGTTCATGGGTAGCCTAAATGTGTTCCATTCGGACCTTAACATTAAGTCTTTTACTGTTATATTACAACAAGATTCAACAAGACATTTTCACCTGGCTATACCCAATGTTTAGATTTGTTGTGGTATTTATGCAAATTAGCACATATGTAATTAGATTATGCACCGTTTGTCCATGTTAACAAACAATTTCAAAAAACTTGTAATACATTTTTTGTTTGTCTTGATGTAAGTAATCAACTCAGTAATTTTCATCATGATATTTAAAGGTTAAAATTTTTACCCTATTCACGTGAGAAAGAGAATTAATACGCGTATGAATAGGCTATATTTGGGTCTTTTTCGAAACTTTCCCCTAATGGGATTCTTCGGGGCTTTTTTTCCCTTACTCAGGACATATTGAGGATACAAAATCAGTTGAGTTTGCTTCTGTTGCAATTTGTTCAACCTTTTTTCATAAAATGACTGGACTATTAACTAGGTGTCCTCTATCACTTTTTAATGGACACCCTGCAGCCAATCAGAATCGAGTATTCACCCAGACAAGGCCGTAACCAGGGTTTGACAATTAGTGAGGTCCGGGGTGTAAAGAATTGTGCTATAATGGTTAGGCCTTTGGACCCACATCCCCCCATGGACATTAAGCTGCGACCCTTTTTTTTTAAAAAAAGGAATTTTATTTGACATATATATATATTTATATATATTTTTTTTTGAAAAATAAACCATTAAATGGCACTTTCTGGAGAGTTTTGTGCAAAGAAATATAGAAAAAAGTAGGTCTAGCAAGTCTTATATTTCTGTAATTCACACAGATCAAACACAAATATGCTGACTGAATAGATTGCTAGTTGAGAAACACTGCTTTAATTAATGTTTTTATGATGACTTTGTGAAAGGTTAAAACAGCATGAGCGGTCTTCCTGCTGGCCAGTAAGTTATTTGTCAAATTTCATTCTGTAACAAACAGATCTGTATTATGCTATTGTTTTTGATAGTGTTATACATTTCTTACAGATAATCATGATGATCATTGAGTTTGTCTTACCGAATGTGGTAGCTTTATGCAATTACAGTTTGTCTATAAGCTTTTTTTTTATTAATGCAGACAGTAAAATGTTGCCAGATATTGCTACGAAAAACAAGCAAAACAAAATAATAATAATAATCCGAAATAAGTTCAAAGCTTGTGTTTTGGAAATAAGATTAATATATCACTAAACCTAACATGCAACTTTCCACTTTAATAACTTCCTGTGTCACATTAAATTAGTGCTGCACGATTGATCTTATCGCAATCGTAATCGCGATGTCAAGCCTATGCGATTATATGATGCAAAATGCTGCGATTTTATGTAAAATAAACAAATTAGGGCTGTTAACGCAGCATCTGTTATTTTTTGTCATCCTTTGGCTAGTGTTACATGATCCCGCTCTTATTCATGCGAATGCTTTAAAGTTCAAACCATTAATGCGCGACAAATCAAAAGAGAGCGTGGAGCCTGTGAATGTCCGACTGTGACTCACAGAACAGAAAGACGCGCGCCCATGCGCATGGACAGACCGGAATAGTTATCTTTCCGCTTGAACGAACAATAACACACACAATTATGCCAAAATGCCGTTTGTCGAGTATCTTCATAACATAAGAGCAGTCTTATGATGGACCTAAAGAGTTGTGAGAGAATGAGGCGCGTGTGAGATCCGCGTCTCTACAACGGCTGCTCTTAAAGGGCCAGCAGCCAAAGCTTTCTGTCAGTAAAGTTAATCAAAGAACAAAGAAAATTACTCACTGCTCTTGACTAAAGAACTTGTGTAGCTTTAATAAGGATTAGTCTATATATAATTTATAATTTATGCAGTGCAGACTGTTTGATAACTTAAATTTCTGTATATGTCCTACATGACATGAAGGGCACAGGTAAATAATACTTTTTTATGGGTTTATGTGAGTATTATTAAGTTCACTTAAATTAAAAGCTGTTATATTTTTTGAAGCCTAATAAATGTTTTTGAAAAAATTATAGCTTTCAATTGTGGAATCACTGTAATGGTGGATGGCTATAATTAATGTTTTAAATGGGGGTGGATTAATTTTTATCCAGGCCTCAATGGCTTATTGATCATTATAGATGTTATCAATTATTTAGTTGTTGTTGCTAGTTTGAGTTGAGAAATACACATTTCAGAATTATCACTAATCTGTGTGTGCATTTTGCTTTAGAATCAAGCAAGTTGACTCATGAAACCATTTGTTTATTAAATCGCAATCGCATATCGCAATCGCAATATTGACCTCAATAATCGCAATATGACATTTTCCCCAAATCGTGCAGCCCTACATTAAATCAGAAAAACAGGTCCTGGAGACTACTGCCACCTTTCCCCTAGGTGGATCTGGCAACACGGAGGCTGCACCCGCGCCCTCACTCAACGCGCTCTCAAGCCCCGTTCACTGCGCTAGCTTCTCGCAGCAACATGCATTGCAAACACTCATATGAGGTGGTTTAAACATGGCTAATTAATCATTCAGAGAGCTTGACATTTTATTTTTGAATGTAAAAAAATGACCGAGGTCCGGACCTCGGTGACCTCATAGCTGGCTACGGCCATGCACCCAGACCATGGTATAAATTAACATTACATCACTTAATGAAATATATGGTAATAAGTTGCAAAATATACCGGCATCCTGTATAAAATAGAAACATTGTCACAGTATTTTTCTTTTTATCATGGAAATTTGTAAAAACCCAGTAGAGAAGAAGGGAAAAGGGAAGGGAATATGAAAGCATTCCTCCAAGATGTGGAATGAATAACTATTGCATAAAATGGACTGATGGCTAATTTTGTCTGATGGCACAAATTGTTGTAATCGTTGTACCCTTTGATGATTTTTACACTTATGTAAAGTTAATGGAGTTCATTGGAACAGCTTTATCAGTCTTTTACCCTCTCAACAAGCTGGCTCTGTCCTTCTTGACCTTTGCATGTGTGTGTTGCCAAAGGCAATGTGAATGGCTGAGATTTCCCAAGAAGAAGGAGCACGGCTGTGTTGATTCTTCTGTCTTAGTTACACTAGTTTTGTTGCCTGCCATATGGAGCACATTAGACAAGGCTTTGCCTACTGCAGCTTGGCCTGAAATGAGGGGAAATGTTTAACACAACTGCCAGTGCCCAAAGACAGGATATGTTACAACATCTAGGCCAAGCGGACACATCAGGAAATGAGAAATTAGTTTATCTTAATGCCTTTAGGTTTTGATTGCTTAGGCCTACCTTTGTACCATTAGTCTATCTGTGTTTTACACTCTTGTGCAGACGAGAGCCGTTGGATAATAGTTTGGATATCTGCAGTGGCACAAGATGTAAAAAGACTGAATGCACATTGAAGAAGCTTTTATTTCATCTTACTAAGACATATTATTACCAGATATAGAATAACAACTGATGTTTATATGCGTGTTATGTACCTTAATTAGTGTGCTATACTCTTATAAAGATTTACATTGCAAGCTATCATAACCATCATAATTTCTGGGCATATACTGTAAATAACAACAACTGTGTTACTTTTCTCAGTTCGCGCCTCTGAATAAAATTGTGGTGTTTTTTCCTCCTTAAGTGTGAGCTCCATATTCTCAATATTTCATACGCGACTGAAAAAAAGAGTTTATGGACACTTCATTTCCCATAATATCATTACCTGTGTTAGATTCAGTAAATTCTTCTTCTCATTCCAGTTACAATTTTCTACTTCTGTTAGTCTCTTTCTGTTAATGTCTTTTTTTGTGTGCATCGGAAGGCCCTGTAAATGTAGTTGTAATATACACACTTATGCTGGTTGTTTTTTTAGAAATATGGAATGTGTTGCAGGGAATTTGAGGGAAGGACCATGTGGTTTGGGATCGAGGCTTACAGACAGATGGCATGTGTCCCGAATGAACCTCTCCTTGTTTTCTGAACAGTTTATTCTTGACTCAATTGTGGGCTTATATTGGCAGAAGCATGTATCCAATTACCCTCTGTGTCAGTTCTAGCTGTTGTGTGTTTTTCTCCTGTATTATTTGAGTTTTAGTACAAAAACTGAATTAAAATCTGACATGCTGTCCTATTTGACTTGAAGAGTTTTGATTTTGTAGAAACTAAATATTGTATCACAATAGCATTTTTTTTTTTATGGCTGGAAGGTTTTCTATATAGTTGACCTGTTTTTTCTTGTGCATTGTAGAATAGCATCTGGCAAAAATGAAACTAAAGTGATATTTAGTATAATCACCAATTTAAATATTTTTTGGTGAGCATTTTTATCAATCTGCACTGCAGGTTTTGAGGGCTTATGTAATATTTTCAGATTACTCAAATGGCTCATTTACTGTGAGTGAATTTTCTGTCATCTTTGCAGGACTGTGATTTGAAGAGTGTGCAAAGAAACATATTTTATCAACTGTGTGAAATTGAACAGCAAATAACAGGCACAATACCAGTATAAACATGCATATCTATGGGTTCAAAATTCGTCACATGACTAAACTTACATCATCGTTTTCAAATACCTCCGTTTTCACAGTCCACACACTACAACAGAGATGTCAATTGTATTTGGAGAGCGTTTTTTAAAAAGCTTAATTTTCGTTGCTAAAAACAGTCTCAGTGTGGACACAAGGCCAAAACAGAGAGAAAAAGATGTGTTTTCAAACAAAAAAAGTGATTCTTTGATGAATAGAAAGTTCAAAAGAACAGCATTTATCTGAAATAGAATCTTTTGTAACATTAAACACTACCGTTCAAAACTTTGGGGTCAGTAAGAATTTTTATTTTATTTTTGGGGGAAATAAATAAAATAAATCAGTACTTTTATTCATCAAGGAGGAATTAAATTGATCAAAAGTGACAGTAAAGACATTTCAAATAAATGCTGTTGTTTTTAACTCTCTGTTCATCAAAGAATCCTAAAAAAAGCTGTTTTCAACTTTGATAATAATGAGAAATGTTTGAGCATCAAATCATCATATGATAATGATTTCTGAAAGGATCATGTGACACTGAAGACTGGAGTAATGGGTTAGATCACAGGAATAAATTACACTTTACTATATATTCACGTAGAAAACAGCTGTTTTACATTGAAATAATATTTCACAATATTACTGGGTTTGTTTTGTATTTTTAATCAAATAAATACAGCCCTGGTGAGCAGAAGAGACTTCTTTTAAAAACATTAAAAATCTTACCGACCCCAAACTTTTGAACGGCGGTGTATATATATAGCCACTCTGAAGAAAACGGTTATGTCATCGTCCAGCTCTGTTCAGTTCTCATATAATGGTTTCAATGCAGGCAGATCAATAATATTGTTGAATATTAAATGTCCCCAACTAAGCAAGCCAAAGGCGACAAGGCCTCAAAAAAGCCTTTTCTGAGTTTTCTCAACTTCTGTTTTTTTCAGTTTTTTTTTTTTTTAGATCGAAGCGGCTGTTCAGTAAAGATAGTGTAATATTGGAACCTAAGAAAGCACTGAAGTGAGAATGAGTTTCCTGAGGTGTGTTTGTGTGTTGTTCTCCACAGTCGAGGCTGGGGCTGGTGTCTGGATGATCCTCCTGTCAGAAACGAGTTGTCGAAGCGTTCGTCTCCTCCTGGTGTCCTGTACAGCGCCGCTCACCAGTGCAAGCTCCAGTACGGGTCAAACTCACTGCTCTGTGACGACGTAGACGTAAGATTTTCCCCTCAAACCCACAAATACCTCTAGTTCCCCTGCAGACACATGCATGATGCCAAACTACTGAGGAAAATGGGTCAGAGGTGTACACAAGTGCAAACAGCGGTCTTAAATGATCTGTTTATGAAGTGCAGATGGAGCGAGACCTTTTCAGCTGGGAACTGTGAAAAAAGTAGGCTATAATGTAACCTAATAAAAATATATTTCTTCTTCTTAAGGCCCTTTCGTTCTTCGCTTAGGGGTACAAAGAGATTAGAAATACATAACCAGCGGTTTACTGTTAGCGGACGTCCCGACCCTGATGAGAGTGAGGTTTAGATGAATATGTAAACATGTGCTAACAAAATAAACACAACAAAAATTACAACGGTGAGAAAACAGCAGCTAAGAAAGCATCTGATCATAGCGGTATGAATGCAATTCAGCACTCCTGTGAAGTCACGTTTATTTATATAAAGCACTTTATACAATTATTACAGTAATTACACATGAAAAAACTGTCAGTGTCTCTTTCTACTATCAAGCGTCTCTCCAGTGTGTTCATCGATGAACTGAACAGAAGAAGTCAAACGGAGAAGATTTACACATAAAAGAAGGCGGAGCCTCAGAGCGACACCCACCTATTACATCATCACTACTGACCAATGGGAGTTTGAAGGCGTTTACCAGCCGGTTTAGTTATAAATAACTTTTCTGGAAAGTTCGCTTTGGCAAGCTGTTTCGAACTAAATGAACTTTATTTTGGCCTGATTTTGTTCGAAATGACATCACAGCAAATTCATTCTTCGATTTCGCTTGAAGTATACTTTACTGTGAAGCCAGAGTTTAGGTCGCGTAACTCCTGTGCATGACTTTCCTTTGTCCATGTCAAGTCAAATTTTATTTCTATAGCACATTTAAAAGCAACAGAGTTGTGCCAAAGTGCTGTACAGACATGTACATTGACATATAACAGAAAAGAAGAAAAATTGTTGGTCTTTTCAACAAAGACGTCTGTTGGGATGCTCTTCTGAATTTTATCTCATTGGAAAACTTTCCCATTAAACAACTCATGTACTTCCAGGCCCATGAGCTTCTTAAATGTTCCCACTGTTATATTGTGAAGGATACAATAAAAACCTCTATTAGTTCAAGTGTCTGGAAAGGCATAGACCACACACACATTTTTCCATCACAGAGGAAGTCTCAGTTACTTACATCAGTACCATCTGATTCCCTGCTGTTTTAGTGGGAAAACAAAAGCACATCATTATATAGCAGGGCTTATGTTCCAACTAGAAGAACTACTTTGTAAACTGTTTAACATAAAGAGCTCTTTACCTTGAATATTTTTCACCTACAGTAAGCTAGCTAAACAAAGAGGGGAAAAACAGCATATCTTGTTTGAATGGCATTCTGCAGAATTAAAATAGGGAAAAGGGCATCAGATTGCTGGGTTGTATGTCGGTCATGTATGTCAAGTCGCATCAGTGATGTTTTCTGCTTTCTACTGTTGACAGATACTAGCCATCGTGCCAATTGTTGTCCAAATGTCACAGACACACCGGAAGAGTTGCCACTCGCTCCTTTGGACACAGATAAAGCCAGACTTCAGTTTCCTTATCAGGGCTGTTACAGTTCAAAAAATGAAATTGCAGAGGTTTAGAAATGCAATTAATGTTTGTGTTTGGTACACAAGATTTGCCATTTCGTAAAAGTTTTGAGAACATTAATGCTCTTATAGCACACAACTCCACGATCTCAGATTTACTGTATGCCCACACAACAACAACAACAACAACAACAAGTAGCGGTTTGGATTTAAATATGAAAATTCTTAAGGGTCTATGATTGGATCATTATTGCAGTGATTATTATGTTTCTATCATGTTATATGTTTGGCAACAGTTCTTCTAACCCTAATTGGTGGAGTGTGTTGCTTTAACCCTTGTGCGTCAATTTAAAAAATTTTACACATGGGTCAATAGTGGTCAAAAATGTCTTTAAATGTGTCAAGAGTGTCATAAAAATGTTAAGCTTGGGAGCAAAGACTTAAGTGTGGTGTTATTTTAAAGATGACCATTGGCAGATTATTGTTGAAGTAAAACAAAAGTTTAAAAAGTGAAACAAAAAAGGAAATGGAAATGATTTATAAACAATATTTTATATAAAATATATATTTTATGAAACATGTTGAACTCTAAAACGGCTAGAAAATCAAAGCCATACATTTAAACAAGTCGTGTTCCAAATTTGAGGTTGATATCTCAAAAAATGAGCTTTCAGTAAGATTTTGTTTGGGTGCAGTACCAAATTATGATTTAAAAAAAAAAAACTGAAAAAGACAAAAATATCCGTAAGGTTAATTTCTTAAAACAACCATGTAGGAAGAACATCATGGCCATATTCCAGGATGATAATGTCCAGATTCATCAGGCTCAAACTGTGCACGAATGGTTGGGAGGAGCATGAAGAGTCATTTTCACACATGAATTGGCTCCTTAAATTCATTGAAAGTCTTTGGGATGTTCTGGAGGAGACTTTACACGAGTGCTGGACTCTTGCATTGGCAATACAAGATCTTGACCAAAAACGTCCTCGGGTTACGACTGTAACCCTTGTTCCCTGAGAAAGGGAACGAGGACTGCGTCGAATGACACTTTGGGGGAACGCCCCTCAGCGTAGCGTCTCTGAAGTATGAATGAAACTAAGCCAATCTCTGATTGGTGTTGCGTCATGACGTAATGAGTGACGGCATACAAGCAGAAGCTATAAAGGACGCCGGCACACATAAGATGTCAGCTTCTGTGATGAAGCAAGCGATCCCAGGCAGGGGAAGGCGTGGCGAAGGGACGCAGTCCTCGTTCCCTTTCTCAGGGAACAAGGGTTACAGTCGTAACCCGAGGACATTCCCTTTCGAGGGAACACGGACTGCGTCGAATGACACTTTGGGGGAACGAGTACCCACTATGCCACAACGCGCCCTGCCTGTCCTAGTGTGAAGCTGCTCACAGGCACACTTAGGACGAGAGCACAAGAGTGCCAGGCGTAGACGGGATGTCCAGACTGTAAAACCTAATAAAGGTGTGGGGGCCATCCTGCTGCATCGCAGACCTCCTGGATTTGGGCCCCCGAGAGGAGTGCTCTAGAGGATGCCATGCCTCTGGTTGAAGGAGCCCTCACGGCCAAAGGTGAAGGCAGATTGCGCACCTGGTAGGCCAAGGAAATAGCATGGACAATCCAGTTGCTAATGGTCTGTTTGGAGGCGGGAAGACCCTTCTTGGGCGACCCAAAACACACCAGCAACTGGTCTGACTTCCGCCATGAAGAGGACCTCTGAATGTAAATTTTAAGGGCTCTGACAGGGCAGAGCAGATGAAGTCTCTCCTCATCCGCCGTCACGTGAGGTGGAACCGTAGGCCGTGCCGCATTAGATGGCACCTTAGGCAAATAGCCCGGCCTAGGATGTAGGATGGCTTTAATGTCGCCTGGAGCAAACTCCAGGCACCCGTTAGATATAGAGAGCGCCTGGAGATCTCCTACCCTCCTCAGAGAAGTAATGGCCAACAGAAAAAACACCTTCAGGGAAAGGTTCTTGGCCTCAGCCGACTCCAGTGGTTCGAAGGGGGCCTCGGCCAGCCCTTCGAGAACCACTGCCAGGTCCAAAGTGGGAACCCTGGTACGCGCCGCAGGTCTCATCCTCCAAGCCCCACGGAGGAAACGGACGACCAACTGCTGTCTCCCCAGAGGCCCATCACCCAGAGGAGCGTGGAAAGCCGCAATGGCAGCCACGTACACCTTGAGTGTGGACGGGGTAAGACCAGCTGAAAAGCGATCTTGGAGGAACTCCAGAACTGAAGCCACTGGGCAGTTAACTGGATCCACCTCACGCTCTCTACACCAATTGGTAAAGACATTCCACTTTAAGCCGTACAATTTCCTTGTGGAGGGAGCTCTAGAGCTGAGTATGGTCTCCACTACTCCAGATGATAGGCCGGCCTCTAGGTACTGTGCCCCCTCAGGGGCCAGACCCACAGCTTCCATAGCTCGGGCCGAGGGTGAAATATTGAGCCCTCTGCCTGTGTCAGCAGGTACCTCCTGAGGGGAATCTCCCACGGAGGGCCGTCTAGGAGCGATACGATGTCTGAGAACCATACTCGGGCCGGCCGCAACGGGGCTACCAGCAGTAGACTGATCCCGTCGCGACGGACCCTCTCTAGAACTCCCGGGAGCAGAGCGATCGGGGGAAATGCATACAGACGCAGCCTCGGCCACGTCTGCACCATGGCATCCAACCCCAGTGGGGCTGGATGAGTGAGGGAAAACCACAGTGGACAGTGGGTGGTCTCTCGAGACGCAAATAGGTCCACTTCCACTGGGCCGAACCTCTGAGATATCGACTCCACCACCTCGGGGTGGAGTCTCCATTCCCCGGGCCTCAGCCCCTGGGGTAATGTATGTTGGGGCAATGTATGTTGCTCTTAGAGATAACAGTTTCCCCTGGGACCACAGGAGGATCTGATGTGCCAGTCTGCATAGAGGGCGAGACCTCAGGCCCCCCTGATGGTTTATATAGGCCACTACCTACATATTGTCTGACCTCACAAGGACATGATGACCTTTGAGGTCCGCCAGGAAGCTCCTCAGAGCTCCAAACACCGCCAACATCTCCAGGCAGTTTATGTGCCAGGAGGAATGATGGTCCTGCCATAGGCCTGTCGTAAAGCGGCCGTCCATGACCGCGCCCCAGCCTGTGAGGGAGGCGTCTGTCGAAACGGTCTTCCGGCGACATGACGCTCCCAACACTGGACCTTGGGACAGAAACCAAGCTTTTTTCCACATAGATAGGGAACGAAGGCATCTGTGCGTAAGCCTGATCATGCGGAACGGGTTCCCCCTCGGGGAGAACCCCTTGGTTTTCAACCACCACTGGAGGGCCCTCATGTGCAGCAGGCCAAATGGAATAATGTTGGACGCTGCTGCCATGAGCCCCAACATTCTTTGAAAATGTTTCACAGTAATGGCTTGGCCTAGCTTTATCCTGGACACTGTGGCCAGGATGGACTCGATTCGTGCAGGAGACAATCGTGCCCGCATCGTGACCGAGTCCCACACCACTCCCAGGAACGTGGTTCTCTGGGCTGGTGTCCACACGCTCTTTTTCGTGTTGAGTCTCAACCCCAGGCTTTGAATGTGGGCTCGATGCCGAACCGCCAGCTCTTGTGACTGGGCCAGAATCAGCCAGTCGTCGATATAATTGAGTACCCTGATGCCCTGGAGCCTCAGGGGTGCTAGAGCTGCATCCATACATTTGGTAAATGTGCGTGGGGAGAGAGCTAGGCCGAACGGAAGAACCCGATATTGGTACGCTTCGCCCCCGAAAGAGAACCTCAGGAACTTCCTGTGAGATGGAAGGATGGATATGTGGAAGTATGCGTCCTTTAGATCTATCGTGACAAACCAATCCTCGGATTGAATTTGACTCACGATGATGGGAATAGTGAGCATCTTGAACCTGAATCTCCTCAGAGAACGATTCAAGTGTCTGAGATCTATTATTGGACGCAACCCCCCATCCTTTTTGGGAACTATAAAGTAGCGGCTGTAAAACCCGGACTCCCTGTCCGGTGGAGGAATACGTTCTATAGCCTCCTTTACCAGCAGGGAGTTTACTTCCTGTTCCAATACCCGACCCTGCACCGGGTCGACTGCAGTCCTCAGCGATTCAGCGACTGCAACGATTCTCGATGGACGGACGCGATTGCTGCCTGGCCGCAAACCTGTGGGGCGGACAGTGCAGCACGCGTTCGCTGGAAACCGATGCGTCCCGAAGCGCACTTCGCGGCGGGAAGTCGACATCAATTTCCTGCGGGCTCTGCGGAGGAGGCGACCTCGATCGCTCCGCCACGGGTGGGGCTGCCCGCAGAGGACCTAGGCTGGCTAGGACCTCTTGGACGAAGCCTTTTTAGCCTGCAGGACGGCCCTCAGGTCGCCCTGCTGCTGCTGAGGCTTCGCCTGAGAGCGTCGTCTATGCCCCCAGGCTCCTTGAGGAGGGGCTCTAGACGCAACACTCTCTTTCTGCGCCTGTCTATAGGCGGAGGAGCTGGTAGCTGGCTGCGGCTGCCCACTGGGGGCAGGCTTCTTGGATTTGGAGCGGCGAGGGAGGTACTGCTTGAAGGCTGCAGATTGCTTTTTCCCCTCCTGAAACCTGTCGACGACTGTATTTACGGCGTCGCCGAACAGGCCAGAAGGTGAAATCGGGGCATCAAGGAGAAAAGCCCTGTCCTTTTACTTGATCCCCGACAGATTTAACCATAAATGTCTCTCCGAGACCACCATAGCTGCCATGGAGCGGCCGATGGCACGAGCCGTCTCCTTGGTGACTCGGAGAGATAAATCTGCAGCCTTCCTCAACTCCGCTACATCTTCTGGAGTTGGTCCCTCGCCCTCATCAATATCCTTAAGAAGGTCGGCCTGGTAAGCTTGTAACACTGCCATAGTGTGTAAACAAGCACCAGCCCGACCCGCAGCCATATAAGCCCTGCCCACCAAGGAAGATGTATCCCTACACGGCTTAGTGGGCAGCACCGGGGCTTTAAGGGACGATGCCGATTCAGGTGATAAATAGGTGGCTAATGGTTGTTCCACCCTTGGCATCGTCCCATAACCTTTCTCTCGCGCCCCCAAAATATTACTATAATTAAGGACAGGGGGGTTGGCCACGCGTGAGGAATGTGGTTTATTCCACGATTTACACAATTCGTTGTGTAAATAGGGAAAGAAAGGCAAGCCCCGGTGTTGAGGTTGCTCTCTGTGCTGCAGGAAGCGCTCGTCTAACTTGCTTTTCACGAGCGCTTCCTGCCTCTCATGTGGCCAACTGATATTAAGACGGGCCACAGCACGAGAGATAACCTATACCAGCTCCTCATATGCGGGGACATGGGGTGGCGAGTCATCCCCAAAATCTCCGCCCTTGATGCTGAGCACGTCTACTTCCTCGGAAGCAGACAGCTCAAACATCGGGTCCTCGACTCGCGCGGAAGAAGCCGCGGGACGGGCTTCCGCGCGAGGTGAGAGAACATCAGAACTGACAGAGGAATCCCGAGAATGAGATTGGAGATTGGAGATCAGAGATTGGCTTAGTTTCATTCATACTTCAGAGACGCTACGCTGAGGGGCGTTCCCCCAAAGTGTCATTCGACGCAGTCCGAGTTCCCTCGAAAGGGAACTGATGCACCTCTTGATTGAGATAACATCACAACATTTATTTCCATCAAGAGGTGCATCAATTTTTGGTCAAGATCTTGTACTGACAATGCAAGAGTCAAGCACTCTGCATTTTTAATGTGCTTTTTAATATATCTGTTATATTATGGAACCATATAATTACAATCTATATAGCCAATGACATCTTCAGTGTTTTAATTTTTTGGACAGAATTTAAAATAAAAAAGTTTAAAAGTCTTGATTTTTTTTTTTTTTTTTACATTTATAGTAAGTTGTTTTGTCTTTAAATAACTCCTAATATTTGAAAAAAAAAATTGTCTATCAAATACATTTCCTCAAACGTCAATGTGCCTCATTCATACTTTTTTATTTATTTATAAATGTCTAATTAAATTGAGTAATTTTAATGTAAAATGAGCTTTCCTGAAAACTTTGACAAACACATTGCAAACCTTAGATTTGATAGTAAACACTTTAAAAATATTGGATAATTTGCACTTTTAACGATCTCCGATATTTAGAATTTGGACTGCAGTACCTATTTCAACCACTAGCTGTCATTCCTACAGACTGCACCTTTAAAGGTCACACTCACACCGCTTGACATTAAACCATAACTTTTGTTAAAATCATACAAAGGTTGATCACAACAAGAATACAGAGAAGGAATGAAGACACTTCTAAAGCATATCTAATTCCTTGTATATTAACATTTACATTTAATCATTTAGCAGACGCTTTTATCCAAAGCGACTTACAAATGAGGAGAACAAAAAGCAATCAGACCAACAAGAGTGCAACAGTATACAAGTGCTGAAACAAGTATCAGTTAGTTTAGCACACAGTACCGCTGCTAGCCATTTTGATGCCCTAAGCATAATTCCTTTATGCAACAATTCCTTTATGCAATAATTCCCAATCCAACAGACCACTGAGCTTGGGAAGTTGAGGGTGTTTGGGGGGAGGGGCGGCGGCGGCACCATTGTTACTTTCTAGAGCAATTAAATACTCTTGTTCTGCCTGTTTTGTCATATACATCCCTAAAAAGTGCCTAATAATATTTCTATACTGAAATAATATCGCCATTATAATTATTATGACTATGATATGATGATTGATTTTTCATTAGACTATTTTTGGTGCCCCCTCAGCACTTGGTGCCCTATGCACAGCGCGTGATGCATGGTGGTAGCGGCAGCGCTGCTAGCACAGTACACATAGCACGTTTTATTTTTAATCTATGTATAGGGGCTTTCGCACCGGATAGTTCTAGGAACTTAGTTGTAGGATCTAGCTTCCAGGATGGTTCACCTAGGAACGTTTTCCTGGTTGCATTCGCACCGGCAGTAGGAACTCTGAAGTGACGTAAGCCACGCTTGTTGTTGGGACTTTTATTTTGACGGCGCTGAGAACGCCAGCGCTTGCATTCTCTCTGATCTTTAGTTTACGATCTATCTATCAGTCCTGTCTAATACGTGATTAGATAGAACTGTTATACATAGAAAGTAGACAGTAATGAAAAGTTATTAGCGTATGCCGTGTGGTTGATGTCCAGTGTTGCTAACGGAGCAGAGACACATAATCATGTTTCTCTTGGTCTTCTCAAAGTTGACTTAACCGTAAAGGTTAAGAGGCCCATCTATCACTATTTTCCATGTTCGTAGAGTTAGTTTCTGGAGTAAATATATAGGCTATAATCTGTGTGTGTAGACAGCCTTTTCTATAAATGACTGGTGCTGGTGTTTCGCGTGCTTTCAGCCAATCAGCGAACACTGACGTCACGGATAGTTCCTATACTGCTGGTTTAGACCCGACCCTGAAGTAGGAGCTAAATAAGTTCCTGTAATTCTCTAAAATGAGTCCCTAGAGCTAAAATCGTTCCTAGTTCCTGCGGTGCATACACGCCGACATCCGGGTACTTCCGCTAATAGTTCTAGGAACTATAACATTTAAAAATATATATATATTATTTACAGGGGCAATGCACATTAATAAACATAAATGTAAACGTGCCCTAATCAGCCCAAAAAGCTATTTTTCATCTGCAGACCATTGACAGAACATTAAACGGTCACCCTGAAAACAGAGACAGAGCATCACACATATACACATCATATGAAAAGAGAAAAAAGACAGAAAAATACAAAATAAACGTGAATTATCTAAAACGAAGTAAACATGAGAGAAAGGAAAGAGAGAGAGAAAGAGAAAGATGTCAACAGAAGAGAGCAACATAGCCAAGAACAATTAGTACAAAGAAGTCTATTGTCAAGAATACAATACTAATGTTGACAGTGCTGAATTGTCAGTAACCATTTTTTAAGATGAGACTGAAAAGAACCAAAAGCATGTAATCGTCTAATTGTTGATGGGACAGAGTTCCATTCCCTTGCAGCTTTGACTGAAAACACAGCCTGGCTAAAGTAACTTCTTTTGAGAGGGATAATACAGTCCCCTCTTTCCCCTTGTAGATCGGTGAGCAGTTGTTCTAATGTTCACAAACTGTTTTAGTGGTGAAGACAGGCTATGTATAGTCTTATACAGCAAACAGATATGTACATATTTGATCAAGTTATCCCAGCTTAGCAAGTTGTATTTTTTTTATTTTGAGCAGTGATGAAACCGAACCGACCCCTAAACTATGAAAAGGTTCCTCCGGTGCAAAAGCCCCTATAATCTAATATTGCAAAATGATTGAAACCCTTGAAATGACTGCCCCCTTCAGAATATGTGCAGCACCCTGTGGTGTACAGTGGGCTCGACCTGCCACTCCAGGCTGGATGGTGCCGTGGATGGGACAAAGTGTGGAGAGGACAAGGCAAGCCGGGATTTCTCTGGATTTCCCTGCATGCAGTTCACCTGCTAGTTCTCATTCCCAGTTCCTTTTACTCTGACTAACTGAAGATCTTGGATGTTTGTTTTTGTTAGTGGTGTTTTGACGGTGAGTGTGTGATGATGGGCTCCCAGCCTGAAAGCGTGAATGGAGGCTGGGATTCATGGAGCGACTGGTCCGAGTGCACCAGGACCTGCGGCACGGGCGTTCAGAATGCCCAGAGGGACTGTGTCAACCCAGTGTGAGTTTCCTGGTTTCCTCTGTTTCCAGTTTCAGAAGAAGAAAAGAAAAAAACACACACATGCACACACAGACACACACGTTTGTTTTGCTATACTTCTGAGGACAGACTGTACAAACTGTATATTCTATCCCCCTACTCTAACCCGACCCCTAAACCTACCCATCACAAACACACACACACACTTACCCGACCCCTAAACCTACCCATCACAAACACACACACACACTCACCCGACCCCTAAACCTGCCCATCACAAACACACACACACACACACACACACACACTTACCCGACCCCTAAACCTACCCATCACAAACACACACACACACACACACACACACACTTACCCGACTCCTAAACCTGCCCATCACAAACACACGCACATGCACACGCACACACACACACTAACCCGACCCCTAAACCTGCCCATCACAAACACACACACACACACACATACTTACCCGACTCCTAACCTGCCCATCACAAACACACACACACACACACACACCCCACCCCTAAACCTGCCCATCACAAACACACACACACACACACACACACACACACACACACTTACCCCACCCCTAAACCTGCCCATTACAAACACACACACACACACACACACACACACACACACACTTACCCGACTCCTAAACCTGCCCATCACAAACACACACACACACTTACCCCACCCCTAAACCTGCCCATCACAAACACACGCACACACACACACACACTAACCCGACCCCTAAACCTGCCCATCACAAACACACACACAAACACTTACCCGACTCCTAAACCTGCCCATCACAGACACACACACACACACACACACACACACACTTACCCCGCCCCTAAACCTGCCCAACACAAACACACACACACACACACACATACACACACTTACCCGACCCCTAAACCTGCCCATCACACACACACACACACACTAACTCTACCCCTAAACCTGCCCATCACAAACACACACACACACACACACACACACTTACCCGACCCCTAAACCTGCCCATCACAAACACACACACACACACACACACACACTTATCCGACCCCTAAACCTGCCCACCACAAACACACACACACACACACACACACACACACACACATACACTAACTCTACCCCTAAACCTGCCCATCACAAACATACACACACACACACACACACACTAACCCGACCCCTAAACCTGCCCATCACAAACACACACACACACACACACACTAACCCGACCCCTAAACCTGCCCATCACAAACACACACACACACACACACACACACACACACACACACACTCTCTAGCCCGACCCCTAAACCTGTCCATCACAAACACACACACACACACACACACACACACACACACACACTAACCCGACCCCTAAACCTGCCCATCACAGACACACACTAACCCGACCCCTAAACCTGCCCATCACAAACACACACACTAGCCCGACCCCCTAAACCTGCCCATCACAAACACACACACACATACACACACACACACACACACACTAACCCGGCCCCTAAACCTACCCATTACAAACACACACACTAACCCGACCCCTAAACCTACCCATCACAAACAGTGAGTTTCCTGGTTCCTCTGTTTCCAGTTTCAGAAGAAAAAAAAATGAGACACACACACACACACACACACACACGTTTTCTTAGCTATCTAAATGGGGACATTCCATAGATGTAATGGTTTTTATACTGTACAAACTGTATATTCTCTCCCCTTACACTAACCTGACCCCTAAACCTACCCTTCACATACACCCACACGCACACACACAAACAAACAACACACACACTAACCCGACCCCTAAACCTACCCTTCACACACACCCACACACGCACACACACATACACACACACACACTAACCCGGCCCCTAAACCTACCCATTACAAACACACACACTAACCCGACCCCTAAACCTACCCATCACAAACAGTGAGTTTCATGGTTCCTCTGTTTCCAGTTTCAGAAGAAAAAAAAATGACACACACACACACACACGTTTTCTTAGCTATCTAAATGGGGACATTCCATAGATGTAATGGTTTTTATACTGTACAAACTGTATATTCTCTCCCCTTACACTAACCTGACCCCTAAACCTACCCTTCACACACACCCACACGCACACACACAAACAAACAACACACACACTAACCCGACCCCTAAACCTACCCTTCACACACACCCACACACGCACACAAACAAACAACACACACACTAACCCGGCCCCTAAACCTACCCTTCACACACACACACACACACACACACACACACACACACACACACACACACACTAACCCAGCCCCTAAACCTACCCATCACACAAAACTTTCTGCATTTTTACATTTTTTTTTTTAAACTTTAATTACTTTATTTTTATACCAGAAAGGGAGGTTTTTAGAGATTTTGTTGAGTGGTCATTCCTGGGTACAAATTTGTCCCCAAAATATAGTTAAGTAGGTGCACACACACACACACACACTCACACACACACACATTTGTGCTCACTCACTTAACTGTGATAAACCACAAACCATGGGAGTAGCTATTTTTATCATCGATTGTATGGGAAAAGGCTAGCATGTTTATGGTCGACTGGGACATGATTGCACTTATTTCTCACCAGCATGTCAGCAGAACGTTTGAGTGTTTGTGTTATTTTGTAGAATTCAATTTGGTAAGCCTTTATATATAATGCATTATAAACATATTTTTAATGCATTAGTTATGCTTTGAGTAACACTTTATTTTACATTGTCCCTGTTACATGTAGTTACAATAGTAATAACTTTAAATGATGCATAATTACATGCAACTAACCCTAAACCGAACCCTAATCCTACCCTAACCCTATAGTAAGTGCATGTAGTTAATTACTATTATAAATGTATAATTACATTGTAACAAGGAAATCTTAAAATAAAGGGTTACAGTTTATTTTAAGGTGTCTGTGTTTCAGTCTAATTATACATTTAAGTACTGAGTAATAATCAACTACTAAAGGGATAGGGTTGGGGTTAGTTGCATGTAGTTATGCATAATTTATAGTTATTACTAACTACATGTAATGTGTAACAAGGACACTTAAATAAAGTATTACCAAATAAGGTGTAACCAGCTTTATTTTAAGGTATATTTGTTACTGTAATTATACATTTAAGCACTGAGTCATAATTATTAACTACATGTACTTACTATAGGGTTAGGTTTTGGGTTGGGTTTAGTTGCATGTAAATATGCACAATTTATAGTTATTATATAGTACTATTATACTATAGTAACTACATGTAACATATGTAACAATGACACTGTAAAACTAAAGTGTTACCGTCTAACCTAAGCTTTATAATGCATTGTATTGTCTCATGAGTAATTGTAACCACATTTATAATACTTTACAATACTTATGTTATGCCTTTAAAAAGTATAATGTAATAAAACATGACAAACAACCAATTTCAGATGCAACAAGGAATCTGCAAATATTATAACACATTTTAATGTTGGTTACAAATATATAATGCATTTTCATTTACATTATGATTACCTTTATAATGCATTATACATAAAGGCGTTAAGTAAAGTGTTACCATCATTTCATACATAAATATTTATCATGTACAACCTCAGTCATCCTCAATGGCCTTTATGTGTCTCTGTGGTTCTGATAAATTCTTAAATGATGAGAAATTGTGAATACATACAATATTGGAGAGCATCGCTAGACCAATAAAAAAGTCACCGTCTCTGGTCCACATGTTCAGAGTTTGTGAAGTGTAATCATTTCATTGTATTTGGCTTGGCTTGCAATTCTCTATTCTGGCAGATGGTTTGCACCCGAAGCAATTTTTTAAAGATGGAGATGGTTATAGAAACAGGTTGTGGCCCACTTGTGAATGCATCTCTAAGATGTTGTAATTGATGGAAAGCATGTGCAACATCTGCATCATATTTCAGAAGAACTTTTCAAGGATGTGGGAAAAAGATATACTACTTTTCTGTACTTCTTATAACAACGATTATCTTCCATTAAAGTGAAAAAAAACTTAACAGTTTGATTTGATTCTAAAATAATGTGCAGGGACAACTTGTCAGGTTTTGGGGTTGAGGAGATGAGGCGAGGACTCAAGTGCAAGAAACAATGTTTTTTTTATTAATAATAAAAATAAAACAAAATACAAACAAAAACTACCCCGGAGGGGAAGACTTGACCTCATAAGCCACGTGTTCACACAAAACATGACAACATGAAAGCACGCAGCCAGTGTAAACACAGCACAAGACAAAACACGACAGGACACATGAAAGCACATGAAACAAGGCACACAGACAAGACAGAACAGGAGTGTCAGGGCTCTGTCACAAAACCAAGAAGTAGACTAGTCAGAAGTGACAGAACCCTGACACAACTATGAGAAAGCTTTAAGATGTTTGTTTGTGTCGCCTACCATTATGTGACTTGACACAAGCACCAATAACTGTCTTGCATTGTATGCACAAAAATAGCTAAAATACTCGACTATTTTAGTTCAACTATTCCTTTAAAACCCACTTTGAACATCCTTGCAACCACCCAGAACACACATGCAATCAGGCCAGCGAGTTTTGCACAGGCACCACTCATATTTTATTCAGAAAAATATGTTTTTAATTGCGTTTAGAGCCAATGGCTGCTTTGACAAGGTGATCTAGACATTTTATACCAATTTCAAGCTTTTTGACTAGCCTATTTTTGTCTTTTTTGGGTTATTTTGAATGACCTAATGACTTTCTTTTTTTTTTTTAGACCCAAGTATGGTGGTAAATACTGTCTCGGAGAACGCCGCAGATATCGAACCTGTAACCGTGACCCCTGCCCTGTGGACCAGCCCAGCTTCAGATACATCCAGTGCACCCGCTTTAACACAGTCCCTTATAAGGGGAAGTTTTATAAATGGACTCATGTGAATAACAGAGGTAAGCATTATGCCACTACATAGAGCTGCACAATTATTCGTTAAAAGATTGAGATCTCGATTCAAACACCCAAGTGATCTAAATGACAACGATTCGCCTCTGTGATATTCAGTACTCTTTCAGAAGAGGCGTAACAGCACCCCCTACCGTCTAACAGTGAAAACACAATGGCGGTGAAGCGTTTTCTTACAAATTACGAAAATTTGCGTCAATGGTTGGGATAGAGTTAAACCTATGACAAAATCACACTGATTCAGAGAGAGAAGTTGTCATAGGTATTGAAACAGCTTCACAAACAGTCTTTTCAATATCAATATTATAAAAGTTTATTGTTCACTGATGTATATGGAAACAATCAAAATAGAGGAAATCACCTTATGAAAGTAGCATGGCACTTCAAATAACGATTGTATCGATTACTTTGTTACACCAGTAGGTGGCGGCAAGTGACTGTTAAAAAATGTATTTGTCATTGAATCATTCATTCATTTAAGAGATTTGGTAAAAAAAAAACGCAGATTATTTCAGTAATGAAACGAGTGATTCATTCATTCAACCTGATTTTAAAAAATGATTCATGCAGATTAATTAATTAATAACATTTTAAATATAAAAAAATATCAGAACCTCTATCAGAAATTACATGTTATTTTGTTTAGTGGTTTGTTCAGAATCGTGTGAGAATCGTGATCTCTATTTTAAACTAAAGATCGTGATTCTTAATGTATCCATAATCGTGCAGCGCTAGCACTTCATATGTAGTGCGCTGGGGTGATAGTGAGAGCTTTTGTTGCAGCTCTCTTTAAATAGATGTTACGGAAAGGCTACGTTTGTGCAATTTCAGTTGATCCGTGCGAGCTGCACTGCAGACCCGTGAACGAGCACTTCTCGGAGCGGATGCTAGACACGGTCATGGACGGGACGCAGTGTTATGAGGGCAGTCAGAGCCGAGACATATGCGTGAACGGCATTTGCAAGGTTGGTAATGGCTTTGACCTCTTTGATCAGTCTCAGACTGTCCTTGTAAATTTCTACTTGTCATTGTCATTTCAAGCCATTGACAGTCTGTCAGCTTGAGTATCAGTCAACTGTGATATTATATAACACAAGAGCCATGAATAAATATCTGAACAAGTCCTTGTTCGACCCCAGGCTGAAATTCATGCATGGTATTGCTGAATACAGAAGAGGAAGATTGTTTTTGTTACAGTTTTGCTTCTACAGAGCTCTTTCTCACAATATACATTTAAATATTTAGCAGACTACAAACATATGTTTCACTGAACCAACCATAGCCTTATTATACTGCTATAGACAGTAAAATTGTGGAGATTTTTTGAAGAGAATCTCTTCAGAAGAGAGCTATTTCACTTACGTTTGTCATCTAGCAGAAGATAAAACATGGGAAAACCTGAACACTGGAAATTTGGTTATTACGTCAAGGCAAGAAACGCACCTATAATAATCCTTTCAGTTATGATTTGATGATGTGATTTATTCATATCAGATACACATTGTGTAGAAAACTATAAAGTTTACTCTATTCTTCTCCCAGTCCACCGGATAGTGTGTATCTGATTGGAATCTGATGTAGATTATTTACTATCCACACTGTGTATCTCAATGGTTCAGATCTGATTCGTGTGTCCCGTGGCGTTCTTTCCGTGTCACCATTGTATTGTAATTTTCTGCTCGACCGGCTCAACAACACAACCTTGTTTCTGCAGCAACATTCAGCAAGTTTTCTAGAACAACGTCTGCCATGTTAACATATTACGTGGCGTGAGAAAGTGACATAAACCACACCAAATTCGATTAGAGTGGTCAGATTGAAATAGGATTTCAAACCATATATGAATGTAGCTCAAAATGGATTTGTAAAAATTGCATTTCATGTGATTTTTTTTGTGCTGTTCACATTTTTTAAATATGATCGGAAGGGAACTCGCACTCGCCTCCGCGTGAACCGATGTCCGAATCATCCTTATCTAATCACTTATCTAATCGCTTCAATCTGATTGGCCGGCGACAGCCTATGACATCACTGCGACCCGGAAGTATATAAGGGGAGCCTGGAGAACATGTCAACATCTTTTCTTCTTCAGGGACTCTTTTGTACGCTTCAGCCTGAAACTTCAAAAAGGTAATCGTGGCTTGTGAAAAACGCTTCAGGAAGTGTGTGCATTCGTGTTGAAGATATTTGATAGTTGATGACACACAACTTGTGCGTTTATTGTTTGTTTATCAGTTCCTAAAGGTTGTGCTTGTGCCACTATGAGTTTTTCCCTTGAGAAAACTACACTCTCGTCTGCCCTCTTCTTGAGGGAAGAGGGTTAGACATCTGTACCCCAGGTGGTTTGGGTCCCGCGCGCGCTGAGGCAGAGCAGAGACTGGATTTGTGGGGTTTTTCAGAGGGAATTGTTAATCTCTCACGCCCCGTGGAGACTCGCGAGAGTGAGCTGCAGGATGAGGATGTGTTATCACTAACATCCTCTGATCCAGCAGCGAGTGCTCTGTTGTATATAAAAACATCCAGGCCAGGGAAGCAGGAAATGGCTGATGAAGGTGAAGAAGATTTACAACCCGAACCCTCACAGCCACCCTGCCCGGCGTATGTTAAGCTGTTGAGTGTTACGTGCTGTTGAGTGTTACGTTGGAGCGTGTGAGGTAAGAGACCGCTCATGGCAGACTTTAATGAACGGTTTCTTTCCAGCCATGAAGCTCCAGCTCTCGTGAGCCTTCCATTCCTGCCCGATCTACACAATGAGATCGAAAAGGCATGGAAGAACCCGTATTCAGCGCGCATTCATCGCCATCAGTGAACTACTCTGATGTTGAGGGAATGCATGAACACGGGTATGTGTCAATGCCCCAATTGACGAGATATTCGCGAACTATCTCACCGCTGGAGAGGCATCGACACTAAGTGCTCCGGCTCTGCCTTTTAAGCCACCAAAATATGACCGCATGCATAAATGTGGGGCCAAAGCTTGAAGATTCGGGGCCCCCTGAAAAAATATTGATGTGGGCCCCCACCACCCTCCACCAATATCATATACTGTAATACTGTCACGGTTTGGGGATGAGGAGATGAGGCAAGGACTCAAACGCAGAAGAAATAAAGGCTTTTATTAATCAAAAAATAAAACAAAAACTACCCCAAGGGGGAAAACATGATTTGACTCGACTACAGAAAGAACACACAAGGGTAAACATACAATGTACATATGACAACGAACCAGCACCGGACTGCAAACACAAGGAGAATAAATAGGGAGCAAACAAGGCAGGTAACGAGGGAGGACAGGTGGGGCAAATGAATCAATAATCAGGTAACAAGATGGGGGGGTTAGACGATCGACAGGAGAGCACATGGCACAAGGAAACATACATGACAAGCCACGTGCTCGCACCAAACATGACAAAAAAAAAACACAAGCACATGGCCAGTAAAACAAATCACAAGCTGTGTGCTCAAACAAACCGAGACATGATCACGCAGCCAATGAGAACACTCATAAGCCACGTGTTCACACAAAACATGACAACATGAAAGCACACAGCTAGTGAAAAACACAAGCTGAGTGCTACACCGTACAAGACAAAACATCACATGGAAGCACGCGGCCGATGAAAACACGAACCGCGTGCACGAACCGTGTTTAGCCATCGTCGGGCAACCTTGATAGCCACCTTATACTAGAGCAGCAGGTCTCCTCTCACTTTGAGAGTCGTTTTGAGATTATAGCTCTGAACTTCAGTCATAATATTCGTGTGTCGGCCCTCACAGGGCCACCTCGAAATCTGGCTTAGGCTTAGTAACTAGGACAATGGTGGCGGTCTGCTGAGCATTCTCGCCTTGAGCCACTCAGTATCTGAGTTTAGGTTCCTTAGAGCTAGATCCCATCAGGATATTTTATTCCTGTAAAGTTTTTCAAAGGTTACAGCTGTAACCTTTGTTCCCTGAGGACAGGGAACGAGACACTGTGTCTTTCGCCATGGCTCGGGGATGCCTGCTGAACAGGCCCTTCAGACAATAAGTTGTTGACATGTTCTCCAGGCTCCCCTTATATATTTCCGGGTCGCACTAGTACAGGTGTCATAGGCTGTCGCCGGCCAAAAGGATTGCCGTGATTAGATAAGCGTTTCAGACACCGGTTCACGCGGAGGCGTTCCCCAAAGCGTCATCGACGCAGTGTCTCGTTCCCTGTTCTTAGGGAACAAAGGTTACTGTCATAACCTGAGACGATTTGGACTGACAGTCTGAACGAGGCACGAGACTTGGACATGTAAGCAAAGATTTGCAACCATCCAGTAGAGCTGCACGATTAATCACTAAGAGATTGCAATCTAATTCAGATCTAATTCAGATCTGTGTCGGCGCTGCTGACCTTACGACTTACGACCTTAAGAACGTTACGACTGTAACCTTTTGTCACAGTCGGTGTATGAATAATTGAATGAATGGGTGAATGTGAGGCAATATGTAAAGTGCTTTGGTGGCCATGGGTCTGTTAAAGCGCTATATAAATGCAGTCCATTTACCATTCAAATAAAGATTGTATCAATTACATTGTTTCACCAGTAGGTGGCAACAAGTGACTATTAAAACAATTTAAGTTGTTCAGATTAATTAATAAACATTTTAAATCAGACTGCAGAACCTCTAGTAAATTATATAGTCCAGTCTTTTTATGAAAAAAGTTTGAACAAATTGCAACAGAAGCAAACTCAACTGATTTTGTATCCTCAATATGTCCTGTGTAAGGAAAAAAAAGCCCTGAAGAATCCCATTAGGGGAAAGTTTCGAAAAAGACCCAAATAAATCCCATTCATTCGCCTATTCATTCTTTTTCTCACGTGAAAAGGGTACACATTTTAACCTTTAGATATCATCATGAAAATCACTGAGTTGATTACTTACATCAAGACAAACAAAAAATGTATTACAAGTTTTTTTAAATTGTTTGTTAACATGGACAAACGGTGCATAATCTAATTACGTATTAGCTAATTTGCATAATTACCCAAACAGATCTAAACATTGGGTATAGCAGGTGAAAATGTTTTTTTTTAATCTTGTTGACATATAACAGTAAAAGACTTAATGTTAAGGTCTGAATGGAACCCATTTAGGCTACCCATGAACATTAATACAGGAAGAAGTACTTTAGAAACCAGCCTTTATTAATTATTATTGCAGAGATGGGGTTTGGGCATTGAGTGCATTGTGTACGTAACTAGATTTTTTGATCCAGACACTTTTTATTTCACCTACCTTTTGTCTTCTGCATTATCCTTACCCATGTCTCCTGTTCTTCCCTCAGACTCATCCCCCAGAAACAGTCCCACGGCCCCAGCCCCAAACCCCATCTCTGCCATAATAATTAATAAAGGCTGGTTTCTAAAGTACTTCTTCCTGCATTAATGTTCATGGGTAGCCTAAATGGGTTCCATTCAGACCTTAACATTAAATAGTTTACTGTTATATGTCAACAAAATTCTACAAGACATGTTCACTGCTATACCCAATGTTTAGATCTGTTTGGGTAATTATGCAAATGAGCACATATGTAATTAGATTATGCACCATTTGTCCATGTTAACAAACAATTGCAAAAAACTTGTAATACATTTTTTGTTTGTCTTGATGTAAGTAATCAACTCAGTGATTTTCAAGATGATATCTAAAGGTTATAATTTTTACCCTTTTCACGTGAGAAAAAGAATGAATAGGCGAATGAATGGGATTTATTTGGGTCTTTTTCGAAACTTTCCCCTAATGGGATTCTTCGGGCCTTTTTTTTTCCTTACTCAGGAGATATTGAGGATACAAAATCAGTTGAGTTTCCTTCTGTTGCAATTTGTTCAAGGTTGACCCCCATTTTGGCTTAAAATGACTGGACTAATATGTTATTTTGTTTCTTTGCGTGTTTAGAATCGTGATCTATATTTTAAACAAAAAAAATCTTGATTCTTAATTTTTATAGAATCGTACAATCCAGAATAACCTAACAACTGCCTAGCAACACCCTGGAAACCACTCAGAACACCCAATCATTATACCAAACAGCATGGAGGATGCACTAAAATTAAATGTTTTTTTTTTTTAATCTTTTATATGATCGTGTCACAGTACATAGGCTGTGATTATGAAATCGACTCGGATGCCGTTGAGGATCAATGTGGGGTTTGCCATGGAAATGGATCTACATGCGAAACAGTGAGAAAGACCTTTAAGGACAGCGAAGGGCTCGGTTTGTAAAATGAGTTTCTGTTTATATTTTACTGAAAGTAGCATTCATGTCATAAATAAAACATTACACTTAAGTTTTCTTTCTGCTTCATTTGTTTGAATAAGCTGAGTTGTTTGTTTTTTTTGTCTCCCAGGCTATGTAGACATAGGCCTAATTCCAGAAGGAGCACGGGATATCCGTATTGAGGAAGTCGCAGAGGCTGAGAACTACTTGGCATTACGCAGTAATGACCCCGATAAATATTTCCTGAACGGTGGCTGGACGATCCAGTGGAATGGCGAGTATAAGGCAGCAGGGACAGTATTCACTTACGAAAGGACCGGGCAGCTGGAAAACATATCTTCCCCCGGACCGACCATGGAGCCGGTGTGGATTCAGGTACTAACTTCCATGCATTTGAGCAGAATCTAGTATGTCATGTTTGGGGGTTTTGGTTTCAGGAGCACCTGCTAAAGTGTTCTGCTAAACTAGGTCACAGTGTAGTGAATTGATGTCTGATGAATTGATGCCTGAAATGTGGTTTAGAGTTTAAATAGAGGCCTAAAATGGTAAACATAATTTAACATTTGTTGCATGGCATGGAAATGTATACAAACAACTACTTATACGATAAAGAAAACAGACTGTATTATCCAGGGAAACATTTACAGCTTCATAACAGACAACTGCAAATTTCTCCTAACACTGAGCCTTATCTGCTTATGTAAAGAAAAAAAAAATTAGTCATTTTCATTGTTTAGTTATTATTGGGTTTTTTTTTTTGGTTGTACTTTATTTTACAGTATATACACTTACAGCTTTCTTACCTAAGAAAGTACTGGGAAATATAATGTAACTACATGAGTTAAGGTTAGGTTTAGTAGGTTCAGGGTTAGTACTTAGTTATTACCCAGTTATTGCAATTACTATCATGAGTACATAGTATGTGCATGGGGAACAGGACTATAAAATAAAGTGCTATCGTTTTTTTTTTATAAATGCGTAGTTCATTGTATCTCCATCAACAGTAAATAAAGTAGTCAACATTTGAAGTGGATCAAAACCTTTCATCGAAGTTATATATTAATTTTGAACAATACCCGTTCTTGCCTTAGGACAACTTTGATGAACTTTTTTGATCCACTTCAAATGTTGACTACTGTATTTGAACTGAGAAAACAGAATGGTTTTATCTGACTGGCAAACTGAAATCAATGGATTTGCATCAAAGTCCACTCAGCGGGAAGTAGCTTTGTGATCTTTTTCAATAACAAAATATGAATATATGATTTTATTTTATTAAGATCCACTTGTTTAAAAAGCAAAATATATTTAAATATTTGGTGGACTGATGATTGAACTTATTGCATAAAAGGCTTATTCACATATGAATCATTAGCAGACAGAGTTAGCAGTCTGATTATTTATAAAAAAATGTGCATGCTTTTTTTGTGTTGTAGTGCCATTAAAGTGAGGAAACCGTTTATTAGGGATTTAGGCTTGTATGTCTAGCAGAGAAGGGGCAATCTAGATAAAGGACTTCCTCCCACTGAGCGATTTGAGGCCTTTGGTTCCGTGGAAGCCGCGAGCCAGGACAAGAATTTTTTCGCCCCTCCCGATTTTCGAGATCTCCACTCAGAACCGCTTCTCCCCTCTTCGTGAAACGGAACGCGATGCTGTGATCATCGGCGATTCCACCGCCCGACACGTCCACGCTACGTTAGGTAAAAGTAAGGTGCACAGTCACTGCTTTCCTGATGCTCGTGTTCTCGATATCACTGCGCGGGTAACTGAGATCTTGAACGGTGACGAGCGCGTCGGAGCTGTTGTGCTGCACGCGGGAGCTAACGACATTAGGCTGCGACAGACGGAGGTTCTGAAGCAAGACTTCAGGAGCCTTATCGATACGGTACGCAGCACATCGCCTGAAACATCGATTATTGTGTCTGGACCGCTTCCTACGTACCGACGAGGGCATGAAAAGTTCAGTAGATTATTCGCGCTAAATGAATAGTTATTGTCATGGTGCAATGAGCAGAAACTGATTTTTGTAAATAATTGGAATCTGTTTTGGGAGCGACCAAGGCTCTTCCGCGCTGATGGCTTACACCCAAGTAGAATCGGGGCAGATCTTCTGTTGGATAACATCTCCAAGATGTTAAATACCGTTTGACTAGTAACCAAAAATCCAAATCACAGTCTCTACTGCACCAATTTAATTGATATTAATACTAGTGTAGAACATTGCATAGAAACTGTGTCTATTCCTCGTTTACTAAGATCAACTAATAAATCTACTGCGGGATCTAGAAAAAATCTAATTGTTATTAAAACAAAAAATCTTGCTATCAGTGAACAAAAACAATTTCTAAAGCTAGGTCTTCTAAACATTAGATCACTCACACCTAAGGCGGTTATTGTAAATGAAATGGTCACAGATAATAATTTCGATGTTCTGTGCCTTACTGAAACCTGGCTTAAACCAAATGATTATTTCGGTCTAAATGAGTCTACTCCACCAGGATACTGTTATAAGCATGAGCCCCGTCTGATCGGTCGTGGCGGCGGTGTTGCAACAATCTACAGAGATATCCTCAATTTTGCTCAGAAAACTCGTCATAGGTTTAATTCGTTTGAAGTACTTGTGCTAAATGTTACGCTCTTAGATGTAAGAAAAAAAATCCCTATTATCTCTAGCATTGGCTACCGTATATAGACCTCCAGGGCCTTACGCCAATTTCCTAAAGGAGTTTGCTGACTTTCTATCAGATCTTTTGGTCAACGTCGATAAAGCATTAATTGTTGGAGATTTTAACATACACGCAGATAATTTAAATGATGCGTTAGGGGCTGCGTTTACAGATTTATTAAACTCCTTCGGGGTCAAGCAAAACGTCACCGGACCAACTCATCGTTTTAATCATACACTCGATTTAATTATATCATATGGAACCGATCCAACCGATATAGATATCATTCCACAAAGTGATGATGTCACTGACCACTACTTGGTAACTTGCATATTACGCACTGCTGTAATATGTCATGCTGCGCCACGTTATCGACCAGGTAGAACAATTCGTCCATCCACCATAGATCATTTCTCAAATAGCTTATCTGATCTGTCTCAGCTGCTGCCTGAACCCAAACAAACAGATGAACTAGACGAACTAACTAGCACTATGAGCACCATTCTCTCTAGAACATTGGATATTGTTGCACCCATTAGATTAAAAAAGGTCAGAGAAAAAAGTATAGCACCATGGTACAATAATACTACGTATGTTTTAAAGAGAGAAACCCGTAATTTAGAGCGTAAATGGAAAAAAACTAATTTAGAGGTCTTTAGAATCGCGTGGAAAGACAGTATGTCACGTTATAAAAAGGCCCTTAAAACGGCCAGGGCTGAGCACCTCAGCAAATTAATAGAAAACAACCGAAATAATCCAAGGTTTTTATTTAATACCGTGGCTAGACTAACAAATAAACAGACGTCGTCGGAACAAAATACCTCGTTACAGTTTAGTAGTAATGATTTCATGAACTTCTTCACCGAGAAAATTGAAAGCATCAGAATCAAAATCGTAAACGTTCAATCTTTGCTCGCGCCTTATAATTCGGCCGCAATTATCACCCTGCAAGAACAATTACAATGCTTTACAACCATAGAACAAAAAGAGTTAAATAAACTTATCACTTCATCTAAAACAACAACATGTTTATTAGATCCTATACCAACTGAACTACTGAAAGAAGTGTTGCCTATAGTGGAAGAGCCTCTTCTCAATATTATTAACTCATCTTTATCTTTAGGTCATGTTCCAAGAACTTTCAAGCTGGCAGTTATAAAACCTCTTATTAAGAAACCACAATTAGATCCAAATAACCTAGCAAATTACAGACCCATTTCGAATCTTCCATTTATGTCAAAAATATTAGAAAAAGTTGTGTCCGCTCAACTCGGCTCTTTCTTGCAAGAAAACGACATCTATGAAAAGTTTCAGTCTGGATTCAGGCCACATCATAGCACTGAAACTGCGCTTGTTAGAATCACAAATGATTTACTTTTAGCTTCGGACCAAGGCTGTATCTCAGTACTAGTTTTACTTGATCTTAGTGCTGCGTTCGATACTATAGATCACACAATACTCTTAGATCGACTACAAAATTACACTGGTGTTCAAGGACAAGCATTAAGCTGGTTCAGGTCATACTTATCTGACCACTACCATTTCGTCTACTTAAATGGAGAAAAATCGATCATAACTTCGGCAAACTATGGAGTGCCGCAGGGATCTGTGTTAGGCCCTTTGTTATTCTCAATATATATGCTGCCACTTGGTAATATTCTAAGGAAACATGGAATTAGTTTCCATTGTTATGCTGATGACACTCAAATATATATTTCATCATGGCCAGATGAATACGCTAAATTATCCAAATTGACAGATTGTGTAAAAGATTGGATGACGCTTAATTTTCTTTCATTAAATCCAGACAAGACAGAGGTAATACTTATCGGTTCTAAAAACCGTCCACAAAACCTTTCACAGCACGACTTTAACATAGTAGGATGCCCTGTTACTTTATCCGCTACAGTAAAAGACCTGGGTGTTACATTAGACTGCAACCTGTCTTTTGAAAAGCATATTTCATATGTTACAAAAACAGCCTTTTTCCACCTTAGAAAGATTGCTAAACTACGTAATATGCTATCAGTCTCTGATGCAGAAAAGTTAGTTCATGCATTCATGACCTCGAGACTAGATTATTGTAATGCGTTAATAGCTGGTTGTCCTGCATCTTCAATAAACAAGCTACAGTTAGTCCAAAGTTCTTACTAGATCAAGAAAATATGATCATATAACACAGATTTTATCATCACTTCATTGGTTACCTATAAAGTTCCGTATTAATTACAAGATATTGCTTTTGACTTATAAAGCTCTAAATGGTTTAGCTCCAGTCTATTTAACGGATCTTCTATCGCCTTACAATCCATCGCGCTCTATAAGATCACTAAATTCGAGGCTTCTGGTCATTCCTAGGATATCCAGATCCACCAAAGGAGGCAGAGCATTTTCACATTTAGCTCCGAAGCTCTGGAATAGTCTTCCTGATATTGTTCGTAGCTCAGACTCGCTCTCCCAGTTTAAAACTAGACTGAAGACGCATCTATTTAGCCAGGCATTCATATAAATTTTTATCTTACAGTTACTGTAAATTCGGCCTCTAGTTCATAAACGCCAGAGGAGAACTGGCCCCCGACTGAGCCTGGGTTCTCCCAAGGTTTTTTTTCTCCATTGGGTCATCTGATGGGGTGTTAGGACAGCATTAGGTCACTGGATGGAGTTTTTCGGTTCCTTGCCACTGTTGCCTTTGGCTTGCTCAGTTGGGGATATTCAAATTAATTAACCAATCATACCATTGATCAGCTCTACCAACCTTGGATGTCTTTTTTTCCAGTAATAAACAAACATTGTTAAGTTGTTTTGATTGATACTGTGAAGCAGCTTTGATACAATCTGTATTGTGAAAAGCGCTAGATAAATATATTTGACTTGACTTGACTTGACTTTGGCTCGAAGCCTTTGCGCGGGTGGGAAAGAGGGATTTCTACAGCAGCAGGAGGCAGACAAATGAAATCTGGATCCATAGTAAAGTCCTCTTATCACTATCCATATTTTTAAATCCCATGTGACTGAGAGTAGCTTACAACTTCACATTTTTCTGTTTTACTCTCCTGCTGTCTCAGTGTGTTCACACTTGTAGTTTGTTTTGTCTTGGTTTGCTTAGCATTCACACTGTCTACCAAAAAATGCTTTTAAGACGTATATTTTGCAATGGAACTTATCAAACATATAAAACAATGCTGTGTGCTCCAATCATCACCTGTGTGTAGTGTGTACATGGTATTTTTACCAGCCGAAACTCTTGAAGAGCTTATAATATGTGTAATGGAGTCAAAACAGCGGCAGGAATCCCTCCGTCACACAAAAATGAAGATCTGCTGCGTGGAGATGCGGTTCTGACGCTTGTACCGAACTGTAGCCGTGTTTCCATTACCTTTCAATTTGTGCAAATTGAAATTTGAAAATATGCCCAATGGAAACATGTCAATTTCACAAAAACTCCCATATATCGCAAAAAAGTTTTTACGCTCGCATAAGGTCGTTTTTTAGGCAATTCGAAAAAGGAATATTTCACACAACTGCAATGGAAACAGTTTTTTTACAGGTCACCTGATCTAAGTAAAAGTCGATCATTCTTTAAAGATGACGCTGTATGTTTAGACAGAACTGTATGTTTAAACTCCTAAAAGACAAATATATCATGGGAATACTGGATTATAAACCACAAAGAAGTGCCACAATTTATCAAGACCTTGAAACAAATAAGATCCACTTGTTTGTTGCGCACCAGGGTTCAGATGGCAGCGTTCACACTTATTCAAATGAACAGCATTAACAGAGCAATCGCACCAACCATGCCAAGTGTCAACACACCCTAAATTATATGTCTGTTCATATGCACCACTTAAATTAATAAAATTTCACATCAAATTTTCAAACAACTGTCTCTGGTCTCAACACCAAAATATGTAAAAATGTACATTAGGATCGGCAACTGTCTTACAGTATATTCGGACGGAGAGACAGACAATACATTATCATAGAATCGTAATATATATATATATATATATATATATATATATATATATATATATACATATATATACATATATATAATTGTATGGGCATTGTCCTAGATTCTAGGTCTGAGATTTGTGTGTTTTTCACATGATTTGTGTGTTCCTGTGTCAAGATTTCTCTTTAATCTGCCCTCAATGTTCTCCAGCTGCTTTTTCAGGAGTCAAATCCAGGGGTGAGGTACGAATACACCATAAGCAGAGACACTCTAGTCGACTCCAACAACGGCACTGCTGTCTCTTATTTCCAGTGGATTTATGGGAGGTTGACGGAGTGCAGCGCCACATGTGGAACTGGTAAGGAGTCGTCTTGTTGTACACGTTCACTTTTAACTTACGCCCATGCACAAGTTGAGCCAATCCTGACGGATCTGCTTCACTATTCTATGTATTTACTTACCCTGTTACAGTTTCATATTATACTAAAAAGTGCAGAAAATAGCTGAGTTGATCTGTTGCTCACTCTGGCTCTATTGCTCGTTTCCAGCTATAAATTAGCTCTCTGGCACATTGTTTCTCAATAATTGCAGACAGACAGTGAACAGTCCCGAATTAAACTTTATAGAAAACAGACTTTGGACAAGCTGATGCTCAAATATAATGTTGTGAAAACATCCCAGCTCAAGCAAGCTTCAATATATTAGAAATAAGACTTCAATAATGGTATAATATGGTCTAGTAAGGTGCGGTCACATTTACTTTAGTGAAATCCAGTCATTTCAATCTACATGATAGGGAGTTTTGTGTGAGGGTGAAAAAGTTCCTCATGTAGATTTTAGGGGTTAAACAGATCGTAGTTGGTCCGTGATCCATACGGACCAGGCCATACGGTTCAGCACGCACGCACGCATAATTCCAAAGGTTAACCATCATAGAGTTCATAATTTTCACGTGTTTTGTCTTGCCAATTTAGTACCCGCGCGTTGTTATCTGTGCACACACTTAGAGAGGCACGTTTCACTCAAACACGGAATTGATTCCTCTTTCACATCTCCTTTCCCTTGAACGAACAAATACACACGAAATTATGTCAAAATATTCTCGAGTCGTGAGTCTTAAGTGAACAGTTGAGAAAGAAATCTGATGTGTACCATTATATTGGATCCAGTGGGGGTTTCTTTAAGTCTGCAAGGGAAGCTCGGCTTCCCCTATTATGTCAAAAAATTAATGGTCAAACATGTACTACTATTGTGTTAACATTTTATTGACTAAAAATGCATTAGAACACGTTCATCTTGAAGATGAGTTCGTTCAGAATCAGCTACACATAGCAGGTCGGCTGACTCGATTTCCTTCTCATTCATTCCCAGAGCGTCACAGTGCATTTCCCTGTTGAAGCCGAGCGTACATTGACTTCAATGGGGCTGCTTTGCTTTGAACAGTTTTTTTCAGTGCTTCGAAACTAGACGGTCATTGGATAAATCTGCGATTATGCCGGGGCTGGACTCCGGGCTTCTGCGTGATGATTGGACGGTCTGTCGAAAGACTGCATCTCCTTTTGATTGACAGCGATTTTGTACTATAAAAAAAGTCGCTGACGCTGAAGCTATTCGAGCGCAGTCCCATCGCGGATTTTGTAAGTGTAGTCGAAAGACAAACTGCTGCAACCTATTTCTTGGTATTTGCTTGATGAAATTGCTAGCATCACACATTCCTTGTTTCAGTTTAACCTAATTCCCACATTTCCTCCGTCGAGTTTAATATCTTTTTTTTAGATCGTTTGTTCATTCATTCATTCATTCATTCATTCATACAGTAGGCTAGGCTATAAATAAATTGACAATTTTAATGATGTAGGCTGAAAATGAGCTTCCCCTCTTTGAAAGACCAGCAGTCGCCACTGATTGGATCCGTGCATTTGGACTTAAAGTGACAGAAGCCTAATAAACCTACTGCTGTCTGTGTCATTAATGTTGGTCAAACAACATTACATTTCTGTACCTGAACACTACAGTTAGACCTTTATTTTTAACTGTTATATTGTATTTAGTGCTAGGCAACGATTAAAATTTTTAATCGCGATTAATCGCATGATTTTCTTGCGATTAATCGCATTGTTATGCGCAAAATTGAATAATGACTTCTAAAGTAGTGTATTGCGCACTTTTGATTTAAATGTACTGCTATATACACAAAAGTGCAATAACTTTAAACAAATAAGGTGCTTTTATACCAGCAGTATTCCCTTTACACAGTAATCTCAAATCTCAATTTAAACATTAATGCAATCGAATCAAATATTTAAACAAAGCAAATTGCCACTGCCAGGGCATTAACTTTTATCTAGTTTGTTAAAACGAGTCCAGTTTTCTTGTTTTTTTTTCTGAACAGGTATCAACAGGTATCTTTTATCAGGGAGCAGCAGAAACAGTCTATGTAGTAGTCAGAGGTCATGATCACTACTACAGATATAAGTTGACCAACGTTACTTATAGTAGCTTAGGTTTGGTCATGCCATGGTTTCCCACGTAAGACTACATTAAACAGAGTAAAAAAACTATTTATATTTTATACTCACGCCATAGCTGTGTAGTGCGCGTACACTTCGGCGTACCCTGACGTGCACCTCTCCAAAAATGTAACGTCAATTCTACGCGTACCGCAAGCGCTGTGATTGCTAGAACCGCTCCCCGGGTTTCACATGCTCCCTCGGCATGTGTAATTGCGCGTCAACGCGGACAACGACGCAGAGATATAAATGAAAACCAACGCGTAGTCTATAGCGTATAGTCTTCGGCGTAAGTCCGACGCAGAAGTATAAATCAGCCAAGAGTGAGGTGTAGTGGTCGAGCACAAGGTGCAGCGACAAGCGGGTGCGTTCCTGTGAAACTGTTGCGGTCATGCTCGCCTCACGCACGCGCCCGCGCCCGCTTGTTGCCGAAGTTGAATTGTCTATAACTTTTTATAAAGGACGCGCAGCACAAATAATTAGAAGAGAGACTGATCCTCGGCTCGCTGTTAGTGAGTTTCCAGAATCGAAATAGTTATTATCTATAGGGTTTATAGGTACTATCCATAGAGTGCCTGTCATTCACTCGCGGAGCGCAACCCTTTAACTGTTCACCAGAGAGAACCTGCCTCTCTCCACTGCTTGTTTGGGTGGGTTATTTGCTGCCTGACCAACATCCCACCCCTCCTGTGATCATGGTTTGACTGTTGGCCTATGTGTATTCAGAGCCAGTGAGCAACGGGCTTTCAAAATAATAATAAAAAAAAAACTGCGTTAACGTGCGATAAAAAAATTGTCGGCATTAATTAATAAATGCGTTAACGCGATAATAACGCGTTAACTTGCCCAGCCCTAATTGTATTATTATCTATGCTTGTAATTCTTTATTTTTTCTTATTTTTTTACTGACTAATTATTAATTTGTTTTTTTTATTGCTGATCTGAAAAATGATCTGATATGTGATTCAAAAACCATAATAGCTTCTGGATCTATTAGCAGATATCTATTGTCTTCAAGTTTGTCACACAAATTCGCAGTGATGCTTGCTCACCTGCTTGGTTTGAAAGTGACTTTTGCGTGAGCGGTGCTTCCTGCATCGCTATGGTATTGACAATGGACTTTTTTTGCCCTGCACCAAATTTCACCAAAAATACACTAACGTGACAGTCTTGGTGTTCAAGTAATTTCTAACGTTTAGGGTGTTTTCACACATGGTTTGATTGGCTGGTCCAAACCAGAATTCGATTACTCCCCCCTCCCCCTGCCTCACTGGATTGTTTTATTTATATTATTTATATTGTATTATTATAATAATTATATTATTTAGGTACAAATCGCAGTGCGTTTTCATCATCAAAGCAGCAGCTGTTTACCTCTTACTTGGTAACGATGACGCAGGAGAAGGTGGGAAAATGCGTCGTTGCTCACCACACTTTTATATTTTGGTTTTTGACCCTTTGGGCCCAAAGCGTCAGCACGTAACAGCGTCCAGCAGAAATGAGACATACATTCTCTCTGCTTGCAGGAAAGTAAGCAAGATGCACACAAACAGTTTAATCAAATAATATGTCATCAGTAGCGATTCACTTAGTCGTGCGTTCTTATGAGCAGCGAACCGTACCCCAGAACACTTTTTTTTGCAGGTACGGTTTGTGTGAACACACTGAAGTTCGGAAAACAGCGTTCACATCATCCAAACGAACCGAACTTTGACGTCAGTCAAACTCAGGTGAGCACCAAAAGTGCTAGTGTGAAAGCAACCTTTAAGTCCCCTGTAGTCAATAATTGTATCCCTTAAAACTCATCTTTGATCACCAAAATGACATATTTACACGTTTTTTTTCCTTGAAAAAGAATTCTTCATGCCTTAAAAATAGCTTGAATGTAACTCGACACCCTTGCTTCATTTAGTATACGCGGTTCTATGATTATGCAAATGAGCTCCGCCTCCACTCACTCACAGCAGCTCAGAAATCCACTCGTTGACGATCACACGTTGATCTGATTGGTTACATGGTAGTTTGTGACGTCAGAAACACCAGCGATTTCAAACCGTGTTTTTGAGACTGTCTTTAGTTCACTGCAGTTTTTAGGAGAAAATACTCAGCAATGGAGTTGACTTATGAATTTACACATGGTTTGTCTTAAAGCATATTAAAAACACCACATAGACATATAAACAACATTAAAAGCAGGATTTTCACCAGAGGGGGCAAGCTCTTTAATGCTTGCCCTCTATTTCATGAATACTGTGTGTAGTATATTAATGATTTGAAGTAATGTTTTTTGTATACAACTTGGGAAAGAGGGATTTTGTCATAAGTTTAGGTTCCAGTTGGATTGCAATTGGATTCCAATGACAGTTAAACATCATTGGTTCAAAATCCTGCTCAACATAGCTCTATGATAAACATCAAATATACTCTGATTGGCTCTGATCAATTTCATGCATATTTTTACTTTCATTGGGATGACGCTGTTCCTGGAAACACTAGGACACGTGCGAATGCTGGCAGTGATAAATATTGATCGCTGGTTATAACACTTTGTTTCTTTGTTGTTGGGAATTAACATTTCCTTTTTATTGTATATGGGCCAATACAACCAGACAATGGGACATATAGTCAAGAAGAGCTTGTAAAAAAAGTAATAAAAGCACATTTAAATAAAAAACACTGAATGTTCCCATATTTTAAGACAAATTATGGCCTTTCATAATTTTCAGCAACAAATGGGGTCTTTAGACTTGTTGTTCTCTAATCAAGGATTCAGAGAATGTTTAATGGTTTTTAAAGTGTCTAATTTGACCCAGGGATCACAGCTGGGTATTTTTTTGGTCAGCTGGCGGGTTAATCTGCTAAGCATTTCCAGTTAATGATGTTGAGAGCCTTTTAAAATCTGCCGCTGTTGTTATGAATGTAATTAGGTGCCATGCAGGAAGAAATACTCTTCAATGTTTAAGAAAGTACATTTGAAGTTCTTACAGTGTCGTTCATACGTCGTTAAACATATGGCTATATGATCATCAAAGTGTAATAATAATAAACATCCTGAGAGTTTTTACGAGCTCTTTTTTACAAAAATCTTTTCCTCAACTACAACTACTACTTCTAAATTTGCTGTATATTTTGTTTCTTTGTATCTCAGAGACCAATATTTAATCTGAAAAAAATTCACATTTTTGTATTTGACAAGGCAGCTGAAATCACAGGCTTAAGGATTTGCATGCAATTGCACTCTGTGGGAAGCAGAGCTTTTTTGGTAAATGTATCGTTTAAATTATGTATTTATAAGGCTCAAAACTGGGATTAAAGTTTTGTCTGCTTTGTGCATTTAGAGATAGAAAAGTACAAGCAAGTGGAGGGGTTTTGTTGTCAACAGGCTGTGATAATGACAGAGTTGGTAGAAATTTATTTAGAGAAGCTTGTAGTTATGAAGCTTAACCAATCGCATACAACGCATTTATTTGGTAATCATTTCATTTAGTTTTGCTAATAGAAAGATGTTCGTATACTGAGGTGTTTTGGTGGAAAATTAGGAAGGAAAATGTACACAGAGAAAAGAGTTTGACTGAATATCTCATCCTTTGTATACTTGAGGTACCAGAAGCCTGTAAACTAAATTGGACAGGGTCTCTGATAAGGGGGGTTTTAGTATTATTTTAATATGTTCCTTGAGGTTCACTTCTTATGTTAATACAGTTTTTACAAATATATATGCGGAAAATTACAATTTTCAACCTTCATTCTCACCCTGTAATGATCTGTTTTTAAGGCGCTGCTCCTTTAAGGCTTGTCAGTAAACTGCCTCTGTTATGATTGGCTAACATCATTGCATAGGAAACAGTATCAAATCCCACTCGCTATTGAAAACATTATCCATATAAAACCATCATTTACAGACAAAGCATTATTAAATCATTCCCTTACGATTTGTGATGCAGCTGTCAGATCCAGTACAGTCGCTGCTTCATCTGTCAACTAAAGTTTCTTTGTGAACTCTCCATTACACTGTGCCTCGCTGACTAAACAAAATGCTCCGAACAAACATAATCCTTTAACACGATCTGGGACTAAAACCATCCACTTGTTTCTGACGCTGGGACCTTTTTAAAGTCTGTACAGAGACTCAAACCAGCTGTTTAAACTGGACGTGTCACATCAAACGTTCTTTCAGTCTCCAGTTTGTCCTGTCGTCGACAGACTCAAGCACGTGGAGTCCATCAGAAACTGAACGTGCATCTATATACTATATCAGTGTAGACAGCGTCAGTCATTATAATGGCTTCTATTTGTTTTTGACACGACGCTTACATTCAGTGTACGCAAAAGTCAAGTCAAGTCAAGTCAAATATATTTATATAGCGCTTTTCACAATACAGATTGTATCAAAGCTGCTTCACAGTATCAATCAAAACAACTTAACAATGTTTGTTTATTACTGGAAAAAAGACATCCAAGTTTGGTAGAGCTGATCAATGGTATGATTGGTTAATTAATTTGAATATCCCCAACTGAGCAAGCCAAAGGCAACCTGTTGCCTTTGGCAAAAGTCACCTGTTAAGCTACAGAATACCAGGGGGCGGGGCTTATAGTGCGATGATGTAAAACTATTAGTTGATGTCTTGCTCTGGAGGCGGGCATATGCAAATATATTTGCCTGTGTGATGTCACAGATCCCGTAATATCAAAACGAGCCATTTTTGGAGTTTGAATATATAAATGCTTTTTAAAATGAGGAGAACGTTTTAAGCTATGAAACTTGCAGGATGTTTTTAATGGTGCAAAGACCTCTTATGTCAAAAGATCAAGGCGAATTTGACTTTAAAGTCAGTGCAATGCTGCTGTATATTTTAATACTTTAGTGACTCAAGTGATTCCTCTTGAAATTAAAGTAAACTTTAAGAAACTGTGTATTAATTCTCCTTAAATATGATTACATCAGTGGATAGTTTCCCGTGAAATGCCTATTGTTTGTCTTTAGGTAAATGTGTTCTTTGCACTTTTTAATTTTTTTTATTTATTTAATATTTTGCTTTTGGCCATCCACATCTCTGTTAAATCTGATTACACAGCACAAATAGTTTTTTAATCAACATTAATTTGATGAATATGAAAATTAACTTGAATATTACAATAATATGTTCATATCTACCCCAAGAACACCATTCTTGATAGTTCTTAAGAGTTAGAGCGAATATGAATATTTTTAGATACAATTAACCGCTGCTCATCTTTAATTTGACTGAAGTGCTCAAACAAATGACATAATTTAATTGGTCTGGCACTGCAGGTAAATCAATTATTCTATACGATAACAGCAGAATTAAAGCTTTGTCGGTCCAAATTCAAATGAAGTGTTCTCAGTACATCAAATAATGCTTTAAAATGAGCTGAGTTATGCATTTGTTCAAATTTAAAACATCAATATTATGAACTGTAGTGACTTCAGAGTTAGTCTCAGCCTCAGACGTCACACACACGGACCGCTTCAGAGTATAAGCTGATAAACTATTAAATATGTGTGTGTGGGCAAAGTCATCCTGTGTATTGCTTCCATTGTGCAACGGAAAGAAATGCAAGATAACACTCCTTTTAATCTAATGAATTACATGATGTGCCGATTAATAACTGAATTAATCGCACATCAATTTTGGATGAGAAATTACTCCCAAATGATTTAAAGCCAGGGCCTAGTGTTTGAAATGGTTTCAGTCGCCAGTTGGCCAGTGATAATTTTTTTTTATTCTAATAATGCAATGTTGTGACAACATGAACGTGAATGACGCTCTGTACAGTTGACAGGTCAGTGCTTCATCATCACGAAAGTTTCAACCTTTCCAATGTAAATATATTGCTATATCATTTGATATATGTATACATGAGACAAAACCAAATATGGGGCATTTTTTGCCCCCATATCTTGAATTTTAGTGGAATTTTAACTGCATTCTAATAGGCTTCATCATGCAGTCAGTCATGTTCGTAACTAAACTGCATGCAGTGTAAAGGACCTTTCAAACGGAAAGTGACTAAGGATTATTGTTTTTTTTTCCCAAAAAAAAGTCAATCAACAGTCCTAATGTGGGATTCTGATTACAATACAACGTAAGTATCTTGAGTTAAACATGTATCTGTAATTGAACTTATGACATTGTATACATGGAGATTAGGTCATTTGTGACACAGTGTCTTTTGGGGGTCACACCAATCAGTGCAGACTGACACATGGGCCCCGAGGCCCTTTAGCCCATCTGTTTCAGGGTTCATCTGATAACATTCTTCAAACACCTGTGAAGTTCTGTGTCTCTCTATTGGAAACTCTGCTTCTCAAAGCGATCAAATAAAGGTTGAGACCAGCCCGAGGGTGAGGAGAGTACACAAGAAGAGCTATCCCTCCTTTTGGAGTCAATTCAATTCCCAAGCTAGAATAGTAATAGAGAAGTGAAGGTGGTAAATATCAGAGGCCATGAATTTGCTGCCATGTTTGGTTTTGAACTACAGAATGTCTGAGCTCAAGATTTTTCTTATATTCAAATAGTTCAAATTCATTCCCAGAGGAAAATAAGATGATCAGAAAATGTTCAAACCACAGAGAGATTATAGGCTGGTGCTCGTGTTCGTAAAGGCAAACTGAATTATTATTAAATATAATGCCTCTCTCTAAATGCCAGCCAAACGAAAATATTAAGATACTTGTCATGCAGACAAATTTTCTGTTTAGTGTCGAAGGGCATTTCACAAAAAGATAAACAGAAGAAAGAGTGAAATGCCACTAACATTACATTTTATTTGCATTTTCCCCCTAATTCGATCATATTTTTTATAATAATATTATGATAATAATGTGTTTACCCCTATTGGCTAAATGATCAATGAAAGTAAATATATGAAATTAACTTTTGACTAAATTGTATGAAAATTGGGTTTCATTAGTTAGTTAACATGAGATAACAATGAACAATACTTACAGTATTTATTAATCTTAGTTCATGTGAATCTTTGAACATTTACTAATCCATTTTTAGGATCGAAATTTGTATCTGTTAAAATACAAAATAAAAAAAGTTACCTAATATATTGTTCATTGCAAGTTCATGTTAGTTAATGCATTAACTAATAATACCATAATAAGTGATCCCATGAATAAACTGATATTTACATTTTTGTCATTTACATTTTTTTTGTTTATTAAATGTCATTTATTTTGGGCAGTGTGCTTATTTATTCATTTGATCTGTTTTTCCTATGAAGAAGGACAGGCTGTGGTACAGTTATCAGCTTTCTCTCTGTTAAAATGCCAGAAAATTCTGTAATTTACCATTTTCTGTGATTGCCGCATGTCGAGTGCATACTTGTGTGCATTTGCAAACGTGCCTTTTTCTAAACAATTGCTCCTCTTGTTTTCAGGTGTGCAGAGGCAAGTTGTTCACTGTGTGGAGAGAACATCTGGGATTGTTGAGGAGCATTACTGTGATCAGTCTACTAGGCCTGATGACAAGCAAACTACCTGTAATAAGGGCTCATGTCCAGCCATGTGAGTTTTACGGCTGAACAGTCCTGTGCTTTACACACCCATCAGCAGCAGCCCACTTGATGGCTTTTAAGTGCGGTAAGATTGCAGTAAATTCCTGTGATGTTTCTTTGTCATCAGATGGTGGGTTGGAGAGTGGCAGAAGTGCTCATCTAGCTGTGGGGACATGGGGCTTAGGAAGAGAACAGTGTTGTGTATTCGGAGCCTAGGGCTGGATGAGCAACAAGCGCTTCAGCCCACTGAATGTCAACACTTGCCTAAGCCTGAGTCAATTGTCCCGTGTAACACACGCGTGTCCTGTCCTGCTGACTGGACTTCTGGAAGCTGGTCAGAGGTGAGCCGGCTTTATACGTACGAAGTTCAGTCGTGAAACTCTAGATGGCGCAGGCTAGGGGTGGGAATTGTCAAAAATGTGACGATTCGATAGTATTGCGATATTTGGGCCACGATTCAATATTAGGGGAGAGCCGGGACGATTGAAACGCGGGACGGATGAAACATTGAGATTTCCTTGAAAACCACTCACATTATGTACGTCAAATTTCGTCAGCACGTACAGCACGCAATGCCTATCAGACCCGCAAAAACATTTCTTCTTTACGTCTTGCCGTTTTAAAGTTAGAGCCGGAAAGCTGTTTTTGAGTGTGGTTAGTGAAATCTTTCGTGCGGTACTTTTTTTTGACTGACAAGTTGTATTTATTGTTTCATGTGCCATTGTAATAATAATACGGCAGGTGTATTAGTACTGCATCACACCCTTAAGTGTATAATATCAGAGTTTTTTAGTTTACGGGCAAAACAGGTTTAAATGGCTGGAGGCGCTGTCGGGACGGTTGAAACAGCGACTCGTGCCAGTTAAACCTGGTCATAGGAAAACACTCAATATGACTAAATCACTCAATATGACTCAAGGAATAAATGTAAGAATTAATTGTAAACGGATTTGTCTGTCTTCTTCAAAATAGCCTATTAGAAAGATTACGCAAAATGCGCAAAGGCTTATCGCCGATTGTTTATTGGGCGACAGAACAAAAATGTTAATATGAACCTTAAAATGAAAATAAATGACAAAATATGTTTGTAACAATATGTACATAAGTTACTTGTCAGGTATTGTTAATAAAAACAAGAATTAGATGAATAGTTACCGTTTAAACTGTTATGTTTCATCCGTCCCACCCCTGTGTTTCAATCGTCCCGCTCTGGAGGGACGATTGAAACAAAGCCCAACTCCCGTTCAAAGTAAATTTTTACTTAAATCATTCTATGTTTCTACTGAATAACACATGATACTAAGATAACACATATGTGAGTTGTTGATCACACACACAAAAAAAATCTATCTGTAATCTTATCTTAGAAAACGACGTTTATCTGAAAAGTGTTTCAACCGTCCCGGCTCTCCCCTATTGCGATTCTCAATATATTGCGATACAGCAAGTATTGCGATTCAATTCTGCGATATTGCGATTCATGTCCCCCATATTATTCAAAGGCATTACAAAAAAATAGGAAAATAAGACCGCTCAACTCACTTTAAATGTCACATTTAATTCTGTAAACATTATCTTCTACACAGTGCAAAAGTGCTAGTGCAAAAACTTAGGAGGGCAAAAACTTGAAAACTTGTTCTTGAACATTCAGGACACGGGACCTTATTACAGGACAGGACATAATTATTCTCTGAATAGGAGACCTCTCACATGAATGGTGAGCTCTAGGCTTGCTACAATAGTCGGTGTTACCGGTGTTACACGGTGTTCAGTCGCAACACTGGTTTCATCACTTGCCCACCGCGGCACCGCAACAAAAACAAAAAAAAGTTTACAGCGTTAAACATGTTTAACGCAATTACGCAGTATCCGTTAAATCCTGCCTGTATTACACACACACACACGACCCACAGAAAAGACGCGCGTCAGTATCGAGTTCTCTTTCGGGCTTGAACAAACCATAACACACACAAATTATGCCAAAATGTCCGTTTTGTCGAGTGTCCTCATAAGAGCAATCTTAAATTATTAAAATAAAGTCTTAAATAAACATAGAGATTTGTGAGAAAATGGGACGGGTGTCAGATCTCGTCTCTCGCCCACATTGCACTGCATTAACGAATGTAGGCTACAGCTTATGTAACGTTACGCTCAACGCCTGTCCGAATTCGCTCACTTGTTTTCATTCACTCCTTCAAGTGAACAGTATTGGACTAACTTAGGGAATAGGCCTAACTTAGTGAATGAGGGTTAAGGGGGGGATTTCAACCCATGTACTCAAGCAGTGAAAAATAGAGGACACTGACAACGCGCTGACAGACATGACCGAGCAGGTAATATTTAATATGAATTATGAAACAAACAAAGCTCACTGAGCTCCCAGCACATAACTTAAAATTATTTAAATACAATAGAGTAACATAAAGCAGACATAGAGTAACATAAACCTGAGAATAATCATAAAACCGAAATTTAACCACACTTTCGATTTGAAAGAAGACGGAGCGTCGTGTACAACCAATAGTGAAGCCATTTTCATTTGAATTTGCTGTTGAATGTAGACAACAAAGCACCGCAACAAGCGCCACCTTGTGGATGTAATACGCAAATGTAAATGATCAGATTAAACTCTGAGAAAACCGGAAAGTAAAACAGATAATTTTATAATTAAATATCGCAATACTTTGCGCTACTGTATCGATATAATTGCGTGCGCAAAATATCGCGATACCGAACAGAATCGATTTTTTCCCCCACCACTAGCGCAGGCTGATCGGTCCTTAACTCAACCTGCTTGCAATCACATCATTCTCTATAGGGCACAGCTGATTGGTCCTGCTGTTTCAGTAGCCAATGAGCTCGCTGCTCAACCTTCAAATATTGGTCAGCATTTGCTGTAGCAGTTGCAGCGCGCTTTCAGAAACCCGCCACCTTCCCCAGCTCCTCCTGTATAGATCTGCTATGGGTAATTCATGTACACTCTATTGTACAGCAGCAGCATGTCTTACTTGCTCACAGCAGCGTGTCGTGTGTGTATAAGCAGGAGAAAGTCTCGTACTTGCTCTGCAGCAGCAGCAATAACAGCAAAAGCGTAGCAGATCTATTCCTTCAAAACCAAACATATCAACATTGTCATATCCATTTCCATGCCAAACACTCTGAGAGTTGTCATGATTGAAAGGTATGTATATATGTATATACTGTATATATATTTATACATAATTTATATATATATAAATATAAATATTTTATATATAAATAACAAATTTTTCGCACATGCGCACATATATTATATAAACACAAACTTTTATTTTGGATTAATCGTTGCCCAGCACTAATATATATTAATATGATCTGTGCATTAATAAAAAAAAAAGTGTGTATATATATATATATATATATATATATATATATATAAAATTTCTGATTAATATTCAATCAAAAATTAAGGTTTGAACCAAACTATGGATCTGAGTAGATTTGACTGTAACAAGTAACATTTTTTTCACATACTATTGGAACTATCTCCATACCACAGTACAGCTTCATCACATTATTTGAACTGAGGGGAACATTAATCTTCACAATAATGCTGTCAATACTACAAACACATAGCCTGGCTAACGCCAGACCCAATTCTCGTTGAGACTTTGGTCTGGGAACCACATGTACATTTTCTCGTATTTGAGGCGTGGTTTACGAATGCCCGGCGCCGTTTATTGGGTGCTAAGAATGTCTATCAAATGCGCCTGTACGTAGCTCATAGCCAATCGTTTCAATTATACCAGATGATGTCTGTAGAGCGACAGAAATTTGACGAGGAAGAAGACGAAATAAACTTGCGTTCTAAATTACTTAGAACATTCTCTAATGCTGCATCAAAAGGTAGCTTCGCGTCTGGTACCATGTTGAATCCATAGAAATAAACAAACTGCTTCGGTGTGTCGCATAGATCTCGTCATCGTCTTGCTGCTCCCTCCCCGTTCTGTGATTGGTTCCCTAAATGAGGCGAAAATCTGGACCATGGTATCCATACTGCCTTTCAGCGTGAATAAAATCGCGCTGCCGGAAGGCAGCATGGGGAAACCCAGACTAACAAACACATGCTTTATGACTACTCCCTACTTTCTCATAAGACGAGCTTCAGATTTTGTTTCATGGGATAAAACTCCACAAAGGTGACTCTTTTATACACTTTTGACTCATTGATATACAGAAAAGTCTCAATTGCTATTTCATTTTTATTTTTAAATCGATGTGAGACACTGTTCTGACCTTGACAGCTCTTACTGTCTGTCTCTTCCTCAGTGCTCAGTGAGCTGTGCAGCTGGTTTCCGCATACGTGATGTGACCTGCAGCTGGAATACTGATGTAGACTGTGATCCGAAAGCCAAGCCTAATTCAACCATGCCATGCTATGCTAAGGACTGCCCCATAAACTCGGACAACTTTGGCAACGACTGGTCAGGAAGTGGAGCGTCCAGCAAAGAATTTTTCAATGAGATAAATGCTATACCTCATGACAGTCTTACTCTAAATCAGCCTAGGGGCAATGTTGACCTCAATGACATTATAGAAGATGATTTCTCACATTACAGTCATTTTGAAAAGTCCTCTGAAAATTCTATTGTGAAAAATCTTCAAGTTGATGATTTTTACTATGACTATAATTTTATAAAATTCCATGAGGATCTGTCGTATGACCTTAATAAAGATGAAAATTATATGTTTGATAACTCAGGAATAAAACATGGAGACGTTTATCTGGCAGGGACAGATGTCCCTGTAACTACCTCTTCACCATCCACCACTGCAAACCAATACAGTCCCACCACTATTCGCTTTGACAGCATTACAAGCAAGAGTACTGAAGGTCATGGGCCCCAAAAGAAAGGTGTACTGGATGCAAATAATGATGAGCTATTTGCTGAGGACTATTTTCTGCCTGTCATTACAACAACTGAACCATCCTCTGTAGCTACCAGGTTATTTAACAAATTGAAGGCATCAGACTTTGATATTGGCTTGAGTCAGGACATCAGCATTACAAGGAAATCTCCATCCACTGCAGATGTGTCCCCTCAGGACATGCACACATTATCATACGAAACTGTGCCAAACATCTTTTTAACTCCTGAAACACGTGTAAGTTTGAACGGAAATTCATATAACCACGACGAATACAAGGGCAATCAAAAAGATAAAACCACAATGCCAGTAACTGAAGGGGAGTTTGGTGAAGATGTTCCTGTGGGTCAAAGTGACTGGGAAAGCTTTCAACCTCAACATAGCACTCACAGTTATGAACCAAAAATTATGTTTAAGTTTGAGAACAGACATGTTTATAATCCCACTACCCAATTACAATGGATTACGACCTCGCCAACAGTCTCACTAAGTGCAACTTCTCACCCAATGGATCTTCTAAGCAGTGCTCCCAGTAATGACTTAGCAAAATATGAAGTTTTCACTGACCCAACAACTAAAACGAAGGCTAGTGAACCATGGCCCGCTGTAAGAGAGTTTACTACGACCTCAGATAGCCTTTCTCAAGAGTCTGTTCCTTCTGTAACTTCCTCTATCCCAGCCAAACATTACAGTAGCATGACCTCAGCAGCTGGAACAACAGCTCTACCTCCTACAGAAACGGAAAGTGACTTTGAGCCCCCACTCTTCACTCCAACTGAGATTCCTGACACTACAATTGCACCAGAACCTCACAGTTGGTATTTAGGAACCATTGCAACAACTAAGACATACGGGCCTAGAATAGAGCCTTGGGGAACTCCGATCCCCTTACCTCGCTGGACAGAGATTGATAACAATGAGATTATTATTTCCCGAACGCTTAGACCTACTGGGCTGAACCCGACTCTCTCTACTCCTACTGAGAAGCCATCTCAGGACATTAGCATTGAGCATTCAGTGCATTCTTCTAGCCCTATGATGCCCACTGGGGTGGTCATGTCTTCCCTTTCCCTATCGGCCTCCCCTGCACACTGGACAAAAGGCAACTGGAGTGCTGTGAGTAGCTAATTATGCATTCCTCACATTCTCTAGATATGAAACCAGCATGGGCTGAGAAACAGCAGTCGGCCACTATGATAAAAGTCCTTGATTTATGCTGACACCACAGCTTTCGGTTTCAAAACAAACATTGTCTTTCAGGTAATGAGATTTTTCATGTTATTTTAACTACAAAAATGGATATAAAGGATCAAGTGGTACAGCTATCCAACCTTAAAGTCAGACAGTAGCCATGTTTCCATCCACCCATTTTTATGTGAATTTTTGGATATTGCATTAAAAAAAAACGCTGAATGGAAATGCCAAGATGTGCAAAAATTTCTAAAAATGTGTATAAAAAAACTTTTTTATCCGATAAGAATACATGCGCATAAACTATAGTGGAAACACATTTACCGAATAAATTCCTTGATGCGCATTAAAAAAAATGTCATGTGACTTTGCACAATGAGACGGTATAACTGGACTAACCAGCGGGCCGATCTCTTTACACAGCATCTGAAATGTTGCTTTGGTCATTTTGAAATGCCTGAGCCGAAGTCTGTTGTCAAAGTGTTCAGTATGATTCCCTACCAGAACTTTCTCACACAACTGCATTCTCAAACAACAGGCATCTGCCTCCGGAAGCAAGATAACATGACCGTATTTATTGCGCTTCATCTGCATGTTCTGAGGCACAAGTAATTTATTGTATTTTCTTAGTGATAATTGGCAACAGTTCATCAGGAAGTTTCGATTTTGTTCTGTTCAAGTCACTGGATGGAAACTGTGCTTTTTTTGCAAATGTTTTATGTGATCGTCCAATTTTGTGCACAAGTTAAATTCATAACTTTGGATGGAAACATAGCTAGTGTGTATGTGTACGCCAGGTTTCATAACCTGAAAATCAAAGGGATGATATATTAATAAGAATGTTTTTGAAGCCCATGACCTTTAATGTTTAAAGTAACTCTAAAATTTGATTAGGTAGTTAATAAAAATGTTGATCCAGGAATGGGTCTTGGGTAAATTACTTTAAGCAGGGTTGCATGCCAGTTTCAGTGTCAACCAATACTTCAATACTACAAATTATTTTGTATGGTAGTGCTCCACAAGTTGTGGGCTTGGTGCCATCTGGAGACCAGTGTCCTGCAGCACTGGTGAAGAATCAGACTGTGATTTAGCTACAAGGCCAGTTCCAGCGCGCCGCTGCTACCTTCGACCCTGTTCTGCATGGAAAATTGGAGAGTGGAGTAAAGTAAGTCCACATGCATGCAACCGAACACAATAAAATCAATGAATTTCCAGTGACTGATAAAACAATGGAAGTTTCTACCCCTGATTTCTATTTTGGCAGTGCTCGAAAAACTGTGGTGTAGGAGTGAAGGTTCGAGAGATTCAGTGTTACGACACACGAGATCAAAGGTTGCTGAGGCCGTTTCATTGCCAGGCCACCTCCCCTAGACCTCCTGTCCGAATTCCCTGTAACATCCACAACTGTTTAGATTGGTACACCTCCTCTTGGGGGCAGGTAAAGAGTTTTCACGTTCTGTACACTGTAAAAAGTGATCAGTTGTCTTAATTTAAAAAAATTGAGGAAACCCTTTGCCTTAAAATTATTAAGTAAATAAACTTCATGCTTAATCGAAAAAAATGAAGTAATGTGGAATTGTAAAGTTCACATAACTTATTTTTTTCAATTAAGCATTAAGTTTATTTACTTAATAATTTTAAGGGAACGGGTTTACAAAAGAAACACTTTTTCCCTTCCCTGCGTCTTTTTCCTGATCTTCACTTTGCTCTCTTCATCTCCATGTATGTCCACAGTGTTCAGAGCTGTGTGGAGTTGGGGAGCAACAGAGGCTGGTCACTTGCCCTGAAACTGGTAAATGTGATGACGATGGGCAGCCCAGCTACATCCAGACTTGCAACATCCATCCATGCAACCAGTGGATTACTGGATCCTGGAGTCGGGTGAGTGTCATACTGTCACGACACGCACACAAAAGGTTAGATCCAAGTGCAGTTTTATAGGGTAATCCGTAATCGTAGTTAGCCAGGCAAAGGGTCAAAATCCATATAACACAGTCCAAAAACAAGAAACAAACAAGACAAGAACTCCGAGGTGCGAATAGACATCAAACAAAGACTCAACAATCACAGAAACAAACAGGGTATATATACACACAGATACTAACAAGGTGACGGGAAACAGCTGTGTGCAATAATCAATGAGTGACAAAACAGGATGATAAGAAATGTAGTCTGAGTGAAGGACACCGTGGTGGAAGAGGACCTCTGGTGGATACCCAGGGAAACACAAACCCAACACTGTGACATTACCCCCACTCTAAGGAGCAGCCAGGGCGGAGACAGTCCATCGGGCGGCCAGGGCGGTGACAGTCCATTGGACGGCCAGGGTGGGGACAGTCCATCGTGCGGCCAGGTGAAGCAGACGACCCATCGGGCGGCCAGGGAGAAGCAGACGACCCATCTTGCGGCCAGGGCGGAGACTTCCCCTCGGGCGGCCAGGGTGGAGACTTCCCCTCGGGCGGCCAGGGCGGAGACTTCCCCTCGGGCGGCCAGGGTGGTGAAGACCCTTCCGGGCGGCCATGGTGGTGGACCGTCTGGGCTGGACGGGACCAGCGGTGAAGGCTCTGGGCTGGACAAGACCAGCGGTGAAGGCTCTGAGAGGGCGCTGGCGCGATGCCCTTCTCCTGGGCCGACGGTGACCTGAACGGTCTCTGGATCGGCAGACACCATGTGCTTCTTCCACGCATGCAGGACAGACAATGTATAAAAAGTGAAGACAGCCCTCTTGGCCATAGCGGGACTGATGGTGGCAACAGTTGGTTCAGGAGAGGATGGAGCTGAGGTAGCCAACAGGGAGGCATGTGCGGCCCAGACACACATTACCACGGCAACGTAGAGGGAGAGGGTTACCTCTTCGACCGCGACCTGATGAGCAGGCCGCTCAGAGTTGGTCTCCAGCAGGGTGCGAACTACGGGGGAGCTAGGGGAGCTCGGCTCCCCTTAATAAGACATGGGCTCCCCTGAAAACGTGATTCGTGAAATTTTGGGGGGTCTCAAAAAATATTGACAATGTTTTATTTTGATGTGCAATTTCAGTTTTGTGTAATGTAATCATCGTGGATTATTATGTGTAAAATAGCAAAAATATTATTCATTCATGCATGACGGCAATTTAAACCTAATTCACTTCAATAAATATAGCTATACATGCTATTCTTGTCATGAGCATCAAGGTGTGGTGGCGCTGCGGTGCAAATTCCAATCATGTTTAGTAGATTTTAACTCAAAGATTCGTAGAAAAAACATAAACGTTGTAGGCCATTGATCTGCGTGCGAAGTCCTTGAAATCCATTCTGTGTTAAGGTAAGGCATGTTATTCCCAATTATGTGTTGTGGCTGGGTTTTTATAGGTCTGCGTGACTCTCGATGTCTTAGGCCTAATTGAACGGAGGAATTATGGTATTCTATGGTATTCAAGTGAACTCAAAGACAGCCGATTTATAGTGGATGGCTGTTTGCTGTATTGCCTTATCAATTTGTGTCGATAAAGTATAATAGGGTGAATCCTGTATATAGTGCTTGCATAGTGCATAAACCTGTAGCTGTTATGTATCTTTGGAAGTCCTTGAAATGAATGGGTTTTATAGCTCAGCGCATTCCGTGTCCTCTGCACGCGCAAGTCCACGAACAACCTTTCTTTTACTGTCTATGCGAACAACCAACCCCACCCCCCCCACCCCCAAACAAAAACAAAAAAACAAGCGGGCTCCCCCAAAGTATACGGTATAGTTTGAACACTGGTCTCCAGGACGACAGCAGGTTGTTTGGGGACGGCCTCCGGGACGACAGCAGGCTGTTTGGGGACGGCCTCCGGGATGACAGCGGGCTGTTTGGGGACGCCTCCGGGATGACAGCGGGCTGTTCGGGGACGGCCTCCGGGACAACAGCGGGCTGTTCGGGGACGGCCTCCGGGATGACAGCGGGCTGTTCGGGGACGGCCTCCAGGACGACAGCGGGCTGTTCGGGGACGATGTCATGAGCATCAAGGTGTGGTGGTGCTGCAGTGCAAATTCCAATCATGTTTAGTAGCTACATGTTAACTCAAAGATTCGTAGAAAAAATATAAACGTTGGAGGCCATTGATCTGCGCATGAAGTCCTTGAAATCCATTCTGTGTTAAGGTAAGGCATGTTATTCCCAATGTGTTGTGGCTGGATTGTTATAGGTCTGCGTTCCCCAAAAGGACACGGTATAGTCAGAGAATGTCTAATAAGGGGAGAACTGTCACTCTCAGTAAACTTCCGGCTTCTGAACTGGTTGCAGTTCCACTCTGGTTCCATATGAGGGCGCTCACAGGACGAGTGCAGAATGAATTGAGGTCAATGGAGCTATACCCATCAAAATGCACTTTTCTCAGGATATAATTTTTTGTCAGTAATTTGAATGTTGTATTCGAAAGGAGATGCAAAGAAATTACTCATTGCTGGGTGTTAGATTTTTTAGAGTCACTTATTTGCTTTAAAAAGTCTTTTAAAATGTCAATGACGTCATACACATCGTGCGGCCAGAGATACTGCTTTACGGCAATCCTTCAGTCACTTTGGTGCTTTCGCTCTCTGCACTGTCTTTTCTCTCGAGGCATCGACAACACAGCTGACACAGGTAAATACACGTGCTAGAAGAGTTTTTGTTTTGTTGTTTTAAAAGACCACGCCGAAAATACACACACACATTCTGGTCCCGCTTCGGATGCCACGATGCCATCAAGCGGTATCTCTGGACGTAATCAGTCCTTCACTGACCAATCAGCGTTCATTAGCAGAATGCTAGCGTGTAATGGGCAACAACAACTCAACCTGTAAGAAATCGATAGGACATAAGTACTCGTTCATTCAACTCTCGACCTATAACCCATGTTGAACTTGCAAAACCTACAATCAAATCTGAGATTTCTCAACGGCAATCAGGTGAAAGAGACAAATTTAGCCGTCTAGCTCCATAGACTCCCATTCATTTTGCACTCGGGGCGATCACCCAGTGGAACTCTGGTAGAACTACAACCAAAATTCGGTACAATAGGACTTAATAGGGAGTGAACAGGCTCTCCATAGATGGCTCTGGTATAGTTCAAACACTGGTGCATCGCCTTTTTAATTCTACGGGTCAGAGAGACGGATGGCACTGGTCATGTATCACTGTTTTCATGCACTAAATAATCCATTTATAATTGGATTGGTGGCTCAATCGGGCAGAAAAGCCTTCATGTAAACACCTCAATCTATCCGAATTAAGCTCAATCTGAATGATGTTTAAATTGGATTGAAAGGTGTGGCGTAGACCTGAATTTAAAAAAAAAGCATCTAAACGCTTTCATGATCTTTCACACATGCACACTGCCGTGATGATTATGCTTACATATATTTTACGCTATACAAAGGTGCATATGTTTATTCACATCTCATGTCTTACGAACTCGTCAGTAGATTCTAAAAAAGCTCTTGTGACATAATTGTCAGCTTTTTTTTAGATATGTCAAAAGGCAAAAATGTCCATTATACTCATGGTATCTCTGGTGACATTATAGCGATATATATTCTATGTGAATCGGACTGCAACATTTAGGCTCATGTAAACAGAACTTTCTGAAACTTTGGATTGGATTCATTCTGATTGATGAAAATTAGTCACATGTAAACACGTCTACTGAAAATGGAAAAACACTGAATGAAAATTATAGGATATGACCCCTTTAAAGACAATTATAGGTTGTCAAAACTTTGCATTAGGTTGTTGATCAGAGCCATCTGATAGAAGATTATTGATTATTAGACTATTAAAGGCCCAGAATGGGTGGATTGTAGAAACTGTACTGGGTGTTTAACAGGCTTGTCTATTGTGTGTTGGCAGTGCTCGGTGTCCTGCGGAGGAGGCGTTCAGCAGCGATTGGTCAAATGTGTCAACACTAAGGCCGAGCTTGAGGATGAAAATGAGCATGTGGATTGTGATCATGAACCTCGACCAAAAAACACAAAGAAGTGTAACTTTCATGACTGTGACAGCACCCCGTCTGGTGAGTAGATCTTTGTGTGCTAGAGACAATGTATACATGCATACTGAGAAATTCAGGGTGCAATTTCATGTTATTTTTAAAGAGCCCCTTTTAAGCTTCTTTGGATATTACCTCTCATTCAGTGTGTAATACAGAGGTTTGAGAACGTAAAAGGTCTGCAAAGTTTCAAAGATCAAAGCGCACGATAAATGGAGTAATTGTCTCCCAAAAGAAAGAAGTGATTCTGAACTGCCTGTAGGTTTGTAACAAATGTGTATAATGCAAGCTTATGGTCTTTAGTGGCTGCCTGCGAACAACATATACTCTGTCCCGGCCTTAAACACTGTAGTTGTAGCTGAGACTGGAAGAGTTTGGATCGTGTTTTCAACATGATGATGTTTTCTGCACTGCGAAAGCAAATCCACTTTGCATACACTTCCAAAGGACTTGTGCTAAAATTGATACAAATCGAAACATTTTGTTCTATGGCTTGGACAAACCTTTACACTCAGTATGCTCTGATAAATATGGTGTGTGTTATTGTGAACTGCAGTTACCTGGTAGCATGAATACTAATGACCATTGAAGGTTTAAAGAAATTGCCTTGCGTTTATCAGCAATCATACTGAGAGAGAGGGGGAGAAACGTCTATGGTTACGGATGTAACCCTCGTTCCCTGAGTAGGGAACGGAGACGTTACGTCGGATGACGACGAATGGGGTTTCGCTTAGAAAGCCTATCAACTTCGAGTATTACAAAACGAGCCAATGGCAAAGAAATGCCATGGGTCTGCGGAATTTGCATGACGTAACTCCGCCCCACCTCGTGGGTATAAAAGGAGGAAGTCCGACAACATGCAGATATGTTTCTTCGCTGAGGAGCCAAGACTGAACTCAGGCGATCCCCGCGGTACAGCGGAAAGTGGCTGGCAGAAGTAACGTCTCCGTTCCCTACTCAGGGAACGAGGGTTACATACGTAACCATAGACGTTCCCTTTCGTTGTCACTCTGAGTTACGTCGGATGGCGACGAATGGGGTTACCAGTCTAATCACGCCACCTTCTCAGCTGTCTTCCAGTGCCCTGCGTAAATCGAGATCCCTGTCATAGACTGGACGAAGGACTCCATTTAACACAGGAATACCAAGGTACACTGGGAAGCATATCCCAAGCTAGGGGAAGTATGCAATTAATGCCAACCCAGAGAGGGGGGGACTTAGAGAATACACATATGACCCGAAGGATGCATATGGGGAACACTGGGGTGTCCAGCCGCAGGTGGAATATTTCAACCCCAGGGGTGGCAAGGTGGCTTGCCAAGGGAAAGACACATGCTCAGAGAGACTTAGAGTGGAAATACACATGTGGGGGTCACTCAGGGGAGGGACCATGCACACGGGAGGCACCTAGCCGACGCGCAGGCAATAGACACTGGCGCCGACGTCAGGAGTGCTGGAGGAGCTCAGGGCTTACGGGGAAGCTCACCTGAGGAGAATATCGCACGTATCCAGTCCGTGGAGTGGAATGGCGAGCAAGCGAAGACACCTGAGCGGGTCAGGTACTAGCTGGTTGACGCGAGTACATGAGAGGACACAGGCTCCACTTGGAGATTATAGAATCTGGCGAATGTGTTAGGTGTCGCCCAGCCTGCAGCTCTGCAGATGTCTGTTAGCGAGGCGCCATGCGCTAAAGCCCAAGAGGATGCCACACTCCGGGTGGAGTGGGCAGTCACACCAAGGGGGCACGGTCGACCTTGCTGCTGGTATGCCAAAGCAATGACGTCCACTATCCAGTGAGACAACCTTTGCTTGGAGAGAGCCTTTCCCTTCAGCTTCCCACCATAACAGACAAAGAGCTGGTCTGAGGTCCTGAAACACTGCGTCCTGTCTACATAGGCGCGGAGAGCGCATACTGGACAAAGCAGTGCCAAGGCTGGGTCTGCCTCCTCCGGGGGCAGCGCTTTCAGGTTCACCACCTGGTCCCGAAAGGGAGTGGTAGGAACCTTGGGCACATATCCGGGCCGGGGTCTCAGGATCACGTGAGAGAAGCCGGCCCGAATTCCAGGCACGCTTCGTTGACGGAGAATGCGTGCAGTTCCCCTACCCTCTTGATGGAGGCCAGTGCAACCAGGAGCACCGTCTTCATTGACAGGAACTTAAGCTCGACTGATTTCAGAGGCTAAGGGGACACTCTGCAGGGCAGTTAGAACCACTGAGAGGTCCCAAGAGGGAACGAGAGGAGGCGAGGCGGATTTAGTCTCCTCGCTCCTCTCAGGAACCTGATGACCAGGTCGTGCTTCCCCACCGACTTACCTTCGATGAGGTCAGTGTGTGTGGCAATGGCGGCAACAGGTGGAGGGAGACAGCCTTCGCTCCACTCCCTGTTGAAGGAAGGAAAGCACAACGCTGATCGAGCATCTCCGGGGGTCTTCTCGGTGAGAAGAGCACCAGCTGACGAAGAGGTTCCACTTCAACGCATAGACGTGTCTCGTGGACGACGCTCTAGCAGAAGTGATGGTAGCCAACCACCGGGGTAGGGTACTCAAACCTGCCTTGTCCCATCCAGGAGCCACACGTGGAGGTTCCAAAGATCGGGACGAGGGTGCCATAGGGTGCCCCATCCCTGAGAAAGAAGATTCTTCCTCAGAGGGATCGGCCAGGGAGGTGCTGTCGCGAGGAGTACTAGTTCGGAGAACCAGGTCCGGTTGGGCCAGTAAGGCGCAACCAGAATGACCTGCTCCTTGTCCTCCCTGACCTTGCGCAAGTAAGAAGGCTCACTGGGGGATCGCATACTTGCGGCCCTGCGGCCAGCTGTGCGCCAGAGCATCCGTGCCGAGCGTGCCCTCGGTCAGGGAATAAAACTGGGCGTAATGGGTCGAGTCGTGAGAGGCAAACAGATTTATCTGTGCGTCCCCGAACTGATCCCAAATCAGCTGAACCGACTGGGGATGGAGTCGCCATTCTCCAGGGAGGGGCTGAAGCCGTGAGAGCTCGTCGGCTGCAAAGTTCAGCGCTCCGGGGGCCAATGAAATGGCTCGAAGCGACCTCAGATGCTCTGACTCCATAGGAGGAGGTGGCGAGCGAGTTGTGACATACGGCGGGAGTGTAGACCACCTTGACGGTTGATGTACGCTACAGTAGCGGTATTGTCTGATCGGACTAGTACGTGTTGACCCCTGAGCAACGCCCGGAAGCGGTGCAGGGCAAGGCGTACTGCCAACAACTCGAGGCAATTAACATGCCATAGCCGCTGGGGTCCTGTCCAGGAGCCCACAGCAGCATGTCCATTGCACATGGTGCCCCAGCCCGTGGTGGAGGCATCGTTGAGACAACAACATGCCGCGAAGCTCGTTCCAGGGGGACACCCGCCCTGAGAAAACTGAGGTTCGACCACAGGGTGAAGGACTGACGGCAGATCGGAGTAACTGGTACTCGGAGCGTGCCTTGTTGCCATGCCCACCTCGGGACTCGGTCGCGAAGCCAAAGCTGAAGCGGTCTCATATGAAGCAATCCGAGCGGCGTCGCCGCGGCTGCAGATGCCATATGCTAAGGAGCCTCTGAAAAAGTTTCAGTGGAACCGCACTCTTGCCCTCGAATTGTCTCAGGCAAGTCAACAGTGACTGCGCTCGTAAGCTGCGCCTTTTATATGGCAACCGAGTCGATGTCCATACCGCGAGAAGAGATCCTCTGCACAGGGCAAAGTTTGCTCTTCTCCCAGTTGACCCACAGGCCCAGACGAGCTAGGTGCCGGAGCACTAGGTCCCTGTGTTCGCAAACCTGATCTCGAGAGTGAGCTAGGACCAGCCAGTCATCGAGATGCAAACCCCGTGTTCCTGGTAGGGGAACAAGGGCTGCCTCGACGACCTTCGTGAAGACGCGAGGAGACAGGGCTAACCCAACTGGGAGGGGGTCAATCGCTGCAAACCAATCCTGGGGCCGCATACATTCGAAAATGAGCATCTGAGCATCTGAACGGCGGCCTGTGAAGGGAGCGATTCAGAACGCGCAAGTCCAGGATTGGCCGAAACCCACCGGTTTTCTTGGGGACAATCAAGTAGGGGCTGTAGAAGCCGGACCTCATCTCGGCTGGAGGGACAGTCTCGATTGCACCCTTCGCCAGCAGGGTGGCAATCTCTGCTCTCATGATGGGGGCCTAGCCACCGACCAAAGTGGAGCGGACTCCCCAGAAACGGGGAGGAGACCGTGCGAACTGAATCGCATAGCCGAGCCTGGCGGTCCACGCGATCCAGCGGGACAGACGGGGAGCTCTAACCAGGCTCCCAGGAATTGAACCAGCGGGGTCATGCGAACCACAGGCGTCCCCCCGGAGGGGCAGCGAAGCGGAGTAACTGGCCCAGACGTGGACGGCATAGAGGTCCGGTGTGGGGGCACAGTTAGCAACCGCGCCCTGGCAGAGGGGGCCAGGGGAGGACCAGGCTGGTCGCAAGGTATGGCTTGCAAGTCCAACATATCTGGACTTCCTCCTTTTATACCCACGAGGTGGGGCGGAGTTACGTCATGCAAATTCCGCAGACCCATGGCATTTCTTTGCCATTGGCTCGTTTTGTAATACTCTAAGTTGATAGGCTTTCTAAGCGAAACCCCATTCGTCGTCATCCAACGTAACTGGGAGTGACAACGAAAGGGAACAACACTTTTATGAGTTTGCTATTCAAAGATCCATTAAAGGCTGAATCTCTAGATTGGTTTGGCCTGATTATTGTTGGTTGCTGAGGACTTGGACAGAATGCCTGTGCAATTTACGGACCCCTGAGTCCTCCTTCGTTGCTGCTCTTTTGTCATGGGTCATTGGGGATAGAAGAAAGCTGTGTCCACAGTCCAACACACCAGACAACGATTATTCTGATATATAAAGAGAACGACACACAGGCCTTTTACATGAACAAGAGTTGTAGTCTCAGACAAATAAGACAAAAGTTAAAAGATTGTAGCTTATAGCTTAAAGAATGTTAGCTAAAATATATTTTTTCATTCTATGATCTTAGCATTGAATCGAGATGAAATGGCATTCACAACCCGTTGTTGAGGTTTTAGCCGAATTTACAGGAATAATATATTATTTAAATATTGTCCTTAATTTGAGGTTCACAGATAGTAGTTATCACCAAATTGGAAAATTACAAGCATGAAAATGCTTGCTTCCTTAACCTTTACTACATATCCCTTTGAGGAATTCCAGTCACTTCTTTCTTCTTCAAGTAATACAGCTCACCTGTCTCCTGCCTTTAATTACCATTGTCATTACTTTGAAATGTATCGCTAGGTCTGTATGTGCTAGTGCTGAGAAAATTGCTTTGGCTCTGTGTGCTAATTAAAATGTGAATCGTGATGAGCTGTTTGGTGGTATATGTGTTTAAATTCTTACCTTTAAAAAGAAATTATCCAGGAAATCCACCCACGTTTGATTAGTTTTGGGAAAAGCAATGTTTGCTCATAATTATTTCACCTGATTTCAGGTCACTAGAACTTCATGATTATTTTTAAAATAATTATATCACCATGTTGTGCGCAAATGTTTTCTTGATGAAACACCTCAGCTTTCCCCTCCTCAGTAATCATTAAGACTTGATGTATTATTTATTTTAATCCATATAGACTTTTCAGGCCTCAAGATATTGTTCAGACTTTGAATTTGACCTTTCATAGTGCTGAAAATTTCAAAATTAGTTTCTTTGCAATAACCTTTTTTAATATGTGTTTTTAGTCTTCAGGTACAAACTGTATTACTTAGGGGAAGACTAGGGCCTGGTTTCCACCTGTTATTAAAATTCTTTTTAAATGCATCTCCTGTGACCACTTTTGCTCCGATTTCCTCAAGAGATTCCCCTCTTATTTGGTCACAGTTTACATTACTTCCTCGGAAATGCAGAATGTTACGTGGATTACAAACAATCGAGAAAGGAAGCGAATGAAAAGAATAAAGATGATGGATGAACTGATGGATGGATGGATGGATGGATGGTTGGTTGGCTGGTTGGTTGGAGGGGGGAATGAATGGACTGATGGATGGATAGATGTATGAATGGATGGTTGTTTGGATGGATGGATGGATGGATGGATGGATGGAAGGATGGATGGACTGATGGATGGATGGATGGTTGGTTGGTTGGTTGATTGGTTGGTTGGATGGATGGATGATGGATGGATGGATGGATGGACTGATGTATGGATGGATGTATGGATGGACTGATGGCTGGATGGATGGATGGATGGAAGGATGGTTGGTTGGTTGGTTGATTGGTTGGTTGATTGGTTGGTTGGATGGATGGATGGATGGACTGATGTATGGATGGATGGATGGATGGACTGATGGATGGATGGATGGATGGACTGATGGATGGATGGATGGATGGATGGGTGGGTGGATGGATGGGTGGATGGGTGGATGGATGGTTGGTTGGTTGAATCTCCCAAACTCCCAATTATCGAGACTGTTCCATTAGTCACCCTACCATCCACAGTCTCTTCATAGTCTGAGGCATACTACACTGGGCCGTACTATACTATAAAACTGGCTTAAATTTGCTATGTGAGACTACCTTAATTTCCATTTGTACCCATTATGTAATGATTTAGTTGGTTGATACTTTACTCTAGATCCAGACTCCCAGCCCTGGAATACTTGACTTTAACAGTCTTCTGAATAGGATCTCCTTTCTTTGTTTCAGTTTGTTTGTTGGTGTTGGATTGTAAATTAATTAGCTTCTTGACCAGCTACCAAAAAACTGGTCCTGTTGGCTCAAATTGTCATAGTGTCAGCTGGAGGATCTAACAGCCTTTTGTATTACTGAGGGGTTTTTGCTTCACTGATTTTTCATCCTGGGTGCCTTCTGTGGACTTCCCCACTCCAGATTTGTAAATGATGGTGTCCCAAAGGGCTATTAATAGTATTGTTTTTTCCTTTGCCTCAGATAATAACCTCTTTTGGCAAGGCACGCTGCAGATGAGATCACCTCACTGACAGTGTTTTGGATGTTGAGAGAGGTCTTGCATAAGTGTTTGGATTGAATTCTTTTGACGCTGTCCAAATAGATCACAAGTGGATTTTCATGGCATTTCAACTGAAGTCAGCTGTTACTTTCTTACACCGTTTAATGAAGGCTGTTATATAACAAGTTAACCCTGTGGTACAGTACATCTTTAAATAATGAGCAGCTACTCATGATGTTTAAATAATCTTTTTGCATTGAGAACATTATTAAAGACCAGATAACTTCGGCCAAAGTTCTGGCAAGTTTCTGTCAAAGTTATGAACAAAAATTCAGTAACGTTAATGTAAAAAAAATGTTTAAGTTCCCTATTAGCTGGGAGTCTTTAGGAAAAGTAATTGTTAACACAGATTTGTTTCTGGAAGAATTTGAAGAGTAAGTTTGAGTTCATATTAAAATCTGTGATAGTCTCTATTTGCTTTCTGTTTATTATCAATGCTGTCTACAGTAGGAGACATTAATGAGATTTGCAATTCTTATTTGCAATGTTTTTATGGGTTGTTCTGTTCATTACAACAACAAAAAAATGCTGTTATGAAAAAGCAAATTAACTTAAACTTAGGTAACATTAACTTAGGTAAAAGTAACACCAGTTCAAAAGAAAATCAGTTTCAGATGTGATTTTGTTGGATATTATTGATGGAAGATTAAAAATGCATATTTTCATGACTCTACATACTTACATTAAAGAAGTATCCAAGTTCTGATTTCATGTTAAAGGTTGGCGGAAATCCCTGATTGGAAAGCTGTGATTTACAGTAGTTTCCATAGTTTCCATGAGAATTGCCTACTGCCTGCTGATTTGGTTTGAGTACTGAATGAGTGACCAAAAATAAACACAAACTACATTTCCTGTATCACTCCGACTCCTCAGCATTGTTTAAAGCAGCTCCTACAGGATGTTGGGGAGGTGGGGTGAGTTCAGACCGGATTAATGAGTCCTCTACCAGCAGAAGGCCACTGTGTGTCACGGGAATCAGTCTGCCTCTCTGTGTGGAATAAATCATGTAAATACAGGAAGTGTGTGTGTGTGTGTGTGTGTCTGTGTCTGTGTCTGTGTCTGTGTCTGTGTGTGTGTGTGTGTGTGTGTGTGTGTGTGTGTGTGTGTGTGTGTGTGTGTGTGTGTGTGTGCGCGCGCATGCGTGCGTGCGTGCGTGCGTTGGAATGTGCAAGTCTTTCATTATTTCACACACACTGTTCTTTTCAATGATTGAGTTGTAATTAGAGGTTAATGTTCGTTCATGATTATGTATACTTAACAATATTGAGTATATCTGAAAAAAATAATTGAAAGCCATGATTAAAATATTGAATAATATGATTGAATGGTACAGTTAATCTCTCATCTAAGCAGAGACGGTATAAACAAGCAAGCAATTTTCAACCATCCATCCATCCAACCAACCAACCAACCATCCAACCATCCACCCATCCATCCATCCATCCACCCATCCATCCACCCACCCATCCAACCAACCATCCAACCATCCATCCAACCATCCACCCATCCACCCTTCCATCCAACCAACCATTCATCCAACCATCCATCCAACCAAACATCCAACCAAACATCCAACCATCCATCCATCCAACCAACCATCCATCCATCCATCCACCCATCCATCCATCCAACCAAACATCCAACCATCCATCCAACCATCCATCCAACCAAACATCCAACCAAACATCCATCCAACCAAACATCCATCCATCCAGCCTTCCATTCACCCATCCATCCAACCAACCATCCAACCAACCAACCAACAACCATCCATCCATCCACCCAACCATCCATCCATCCACCAACCCACCCAATCATCCATCCACCAACTCACCCAGCCAACCATCCATCCATCCACCAAACCACCCACCCAACCATCCATCCATCCATCCATCCATCCATCCATCCATCCAACCATCCATCCATCCAACCCACCCAACAAACCAACCAAACAACCATCCATCCAACCATACATCCACCAACCAACCCACCCAACCATCCATCCATCCAAACATCCATCTACCAACCCACCCAACCATCCAACCATCCATCCAACCATCCAACCCACCCAACCATCCAACCATCCATCCAACCAACCATCCAACCATCCAACAACCCCCCCCCACCCAACCAACTAACCTACCGTCCATCCACCCATCCGTCCATCCATCCACCAACCCATCCAACCATCCAACCATCCATCCATCCATCCATCCATCCATCCATCCATCCAACCATCCAACCATCCATCCACCAACTCACCCAACCATCCATCCATCCAACCATCCAGCAACCCCCCCCACCCAACCAACTAACCTACCGTCCATCCACCCATCCATCCATCCGTCCGTCTGTCCGTCCGTTTGACTGGCTGACATTTGCATCATGATGAACTTTGCACATATGTATGATGTACGACGTAAATTGTGGATGGACACCCAAATGAGACCGCAGTTAGATCCATCATAAAATTAAGTGTAATTAGGCTAATTACACTAATTCATCCTATTTTTGTAATAAAACATTACAGTGTTCTTTTTTCGGTTAAAGGGTTAGTTCACCCAAAAATGAAAATTCTGTCAGTAATTACTCACCCTCATGTTGTTCCAACCCCGTAAGACCTTCGTTCATCTTCGGAACACAAATTAAGATATTTTGGATGAAATCTGAGAGCTGGGTCACTCCTTCATAGGCTGCGAGGTAAATGATATCTGCCAGCCCAGAATAGTTAGTAAAAAGCAGGTAATTGATACCTGCGAGCCCAGAAAAGTTAGTAAAGACATCGTTAAAATAGTCCAAGTGACTACAGTGGCTCAACCTTAAGTTTATCAAGTGACGAGAATACTTTTTGTGCACACAAAAAACAAAAATAACAACTTTATTCAACTATTCATTTTCTTCTGTGTATTATCAATATGGTAAGTGTGCTGTGAATCATACATAACCTGTGCTGTGACTGAATGAACTCTGAATGACACAGTCATAGATGAGCAGACTATGCACCATGTGAAGTGTGGGTGGGCTTTAACTTTCTTTGAGTTGACAGAGCATGACAGCTTTCACAGGCTGGTAATGAGGTGTTTGTGAGCAGAGAGCAAAGCAAAAGCTAGGAAGCTTTGCCGGTATATGTTAGAAGCTAAGCTTTACAATAAACTATTTATGAACTTTTTTTGTGAGAAGCAAAATATGCACTGAATTACATACTGAAGACAACAAATTATGCATGCTTGTTACAAAAGTTCTGAAAATTGTATCTTACTTTCTCTGTTTAATCAGCATTATGGTAAAAATGGAACACTATGGCAACAGCTTTCTTACCTGTATGCAACAGTGTTTCAGTTTTTTCCCCTCCATTTGTCCTAAAACACTTTTCATTGTCATCAAGTTTGAAATGTTGACTACAAACATGGACGTTTTTCAGATTTTCCTCTGCGGTGTTCTAGATGTATTTACGATTTTTTGAAGCCTTTATCCACTGCCTTCAATGCGAAATTGAATTCTTGCACCTGGCTGAGAACAATACAAGTCAACGGTATCATGACTAAAAGTTTGCTAAACTGTATTTCCTACTAAAGTAAGGTGATGTTTGACTCTGGTAAGCATATTTATAGCAGACTGGTGGGAGTGGCCTTGGACGGCAACATGTCAAGTCACCTTCATTTATATAGCGCTTTTAACAATAAAGATTGTTTCAAAGCAGCTTTACAGATACAATTGGAAATTACAGTAACAGAGATTGTTTTGGCTTTACAGCAGCTCAAGAATAAATTTATTGTCCAGCTAAAGTTAGTTTTGATTAATTCACTTCCGTCGCAACGATCATTAGTTATTAACTTAGGGGGCGCTTACACGACACCGTTCCAACAGAAAACCCTCAACGCGCTCCGGCCCGATCATTTGCACAAAACAGTGTCTGGTGGCTCGAGAGCGCAAACCATGAAATAGGTTCCAAGGTGCAAGCCTTTAAAAATTTATAATACAGAATTTTTTAGCGCTTCTATGTAGCCACGTGAACTGGAATTATCCCGACAACGTTTTATCTGTACAGAGGTAAAGGGAAGGGGAGAGACTAGTTGACACTTCAGAGATGCGTTGTCGTCATGTCCAGGGGCAGGTCCTTCATCAGATCCGGATACGGCCTGGATCCGGCGGACTGCGGTAAACCTCGGCATAAACAGAGAGACTAATATTAGCGTAGACGGCATCCTTCTTATGATGTAACAAGTACATCAGGATATATGGGAAGTGTTCCCAGTTGCATGCCCAGTGCATTATGCATTTTCTTTTAGCCTTTCTACTACATATGCAGCCAAGTTTTAATGAAAGCCCATTTTGCCAGCAGTGAAGTACACTTTTAAGTAGAGATCATAAAAATTCATACGGAATAGGCACCAATTTGCCAAAACGTAAAATATTTATGAATTGCCATGAGATTGCGTTGGATGATGAACTAATTATATGGGAATCTACAATAATGCTGTCCCCCAGATCCGGCCCACATTTGGTACGTGGACAGACACTGTGTTGCTATCTGGGGTGTCCCTAAATGTCAATAAAACAATTAATAAGAAACAAATTGTGGTGACCCAGAGTGTTTCAATCCCCTGTTATAAGTTGAAACTGAAGTTCTGTTAGTTTTTTTCCCCTATTGTGACGTATACTGTATAGCCGTATAGACGTATACAAGTGAAATGACTGTACAATAGATCAACAGAGGATGCAATTTTACATACACTGCACACCACTCTGAGTCACCTGGACAATAAAAACTGCTACATGAGGCTATTATTTGTGGATTTGTAGCTCTGTGTTTAATACTGTCATCCCAACCAAGCTGATCTACAAGCTGCTAGATCTGGGACTAAGTGCCACCTTCTGCAATTAGATCTTGGATTTTCTTACCAACAAAAACCAGCGTGTGTGGATTGGCAATAAAAACCTCTTCCCCACTGCCCCTCGACACTGGCACTCCACAGGGAAGTGTTTCGAGCCCTCGGCTATATTCCCTGTTTACACATGATTGTGTGGCCGTTCAAGTGGATCTCATGAGTGACAGGTTGCCCCGTCCTTGTCATCAGAGAAGAGAAGAGATGTTGGAAGTTATTCTGATTCAAGATTACGAGGAACATGAATTTGTAAAAAATGCACAGTGCTCAGATAAATCATTTATAATAAACACTGCAATATTCCATAAATAATATTGAATTGTCCTTTTTGATTTCATGGTGATTTTAATATCAAAACATTTTTGTTATTCTGAAAAAAGAAAGGTTGTCTATGTTTATAGTGTTGTCTACTGTATAATTGTAAATAAAACAAAGATCATTGTGAACATTTTACAAAAAAATACAATTTCAGTCTTTTTACTCAGAATTTCAAATTTAATTCAATGTGTTGCAACACATTGTAATGCCATTACTTTGTAATTAATTGTAAATATTACTAGCAACTTCTGAGTGTAAATTGTATTTCTAAATGTATTGCTACACTAATGTTTTATTGGCCTTTCGTGTATGCCACAAAATTTTTATTGTATATGGGCATATGTCCTTGCTTTCATTCAATATACCACCAGACTCCAGTGCTATCATGCTTTTGCATGGTTAAAAAGTGCGACATATGCATATTCCCATGTAATTTTTTATTAAAATTACAACCAATCATGCATCCATCCAACCAACCAACCAACCACCCATCGTGTGCATAGGCACAGGGTTTCATTGTGTGTTTTGTGAGAAGTCTATGTTTATACATGAGGCTCTTGGACACTTTGAGATTTTTGAGCAAGTAGAAAAGTGATTGGGACACCGGTCACAGAACGTCACTTCTCCCAGTGCAGTGTGGGAAGGCGAGGGTGCAGTGTGTGACCCCACTGATGCTGTCGTGCTGAGACGTCAATGACTCCTCCTGTTGGTGGAATCATCCAGTGGAAATACACAGAAAACGTCTCGGTTACGTATGTAACCCTCGTTCCCTGAGTACGTTATGTCGGATGGCGACGAATGGGGTTTCGCTTAGAAAGCCTATCAACTTCTAGTATTACAAAACGAGCCAATGGCAAAGAAATGCCATGGGTCTGCGGAATTTGCATAGCGTAACACCGCCTCACCTCGTGGGTATAAAAGGAGGACGCTGGCAACATGCAGATATGTTTCTTCGCTGAGGAGCCAAGACTGAGCTCAGACGATCCCCGCGGTACAGCGGAAAGTGGCAGGCAGACGTAACGTCTCCGTTCCCTACTCAGGGAACGAGGGTTACATACGTAACCGAGACGTTCCCTTTCGTTGTCACTCCGAGTTACGTCGAATGACGACGAAGGGGGTTACCAGTCTAATCACGCCACCTTCTCGGTTGTCTTCCAGTGCCCTGCGTAAATCTGAGATCCCTGTCGTGAGACTGGCACGGATGAAGGACTCCTATTTAGCACAGGAATACCAAGGTACACTGGGGAGCATATCCCAAGGTTTAGGGGTATATGCAATTATTGCCAACCCAGAGGGGGGGACTTAGAGAATAACCATATGACCCGAAGGATGCATATAGGGAACACTGGGGTGTCCAGCCGCAGGTGGAATATTTCAACCCCAGGGGTGGCAAGGTGGCTTGCCAAGGGAAGACACATGCTCAGAGAGGGTTACAGTGGAAATACAAATGTGGGGGTCGCTCAGTGGAGGGACCATGCACACGGGAGGCACCTAGCCAACGCGCAGGCAATAGACACTGGCGCCGACGTCAGCAGTGCTGGAGGAACTCAGGACTTTCGGAGAAGCTCACCTGAGGGGAATATCGCACGTATCCAGTCCGTGGAGTGGAATGGCGAGCAAGCGAAGACACCTGAGCGGGTCCAATACTAGCTGATTGAAGCGAGTACATGAGAGGACACAGGCTCCACTCGGAGATTGTAGACTCTGGCGAATATGTTCGGTGTCGCCCAGCCTGCAGCTCTGCAGATGTCTGTTAGCGAGGCGCCATGCGCTAAAGCCCAAGAGGACGCCACACTCCGGGTGGAGTGGGCAGTCACACCAAGGGGGCACGGTCGACCTTGCTGCTGGTAAGCCAAAGCAATGGCGTCCACTATCCAGTGAGACAACCTTTGCTTTGAGAGAGCCTTTCCCTTCAGCTTCCCACCATAACAGACAAAGAGCTGGTCTGAGGTCCTGAAACACTGCGTTCTGTCCACATAGGCGTGGAGGGCGCGTACTGGACAGAGCAGTGCCAAGGCTGGGTCTGCCTCCTCCAGGGGCAGCGCTTGCAGGTTCACCACCTGGTCCCGGAAGGGAGTGGTAGGAACCTTGGGCACATATCCAGGCCGGGGTCTCAGGATCACGTGAGAGTAAGCCGGCCCGAATTCCAGGCACGCTTCGTCAACGGAAAATGCTTGCGGGTCCCCTACCCTCTTGATGGAGGCCAGTGCAACCAGGAGCTCTGTCTTCATTGACAGGAACTTAAGTTCCACTGATTGCAGAGGCTCAAAGGGAGCACTCCGCAGGGCAGTTCCCAAGAGGGAACGAGAGGAGGGCGAGGAGGATTCAGTGTCCTCGCTCCTCTCAGGAACCTGACGATCAGGTCGTGCCTCCCCAAAGACTTACCTTCAACAAGGTCATGCTGTGCGGCAATGGCGGCGACATAGACCTTTAGGGTGGAGGGAGACAGCGTTCGCTCCAACCCATCTTGTAGGAAGGAAGGCTCGACACTGATCGAACATCCCTGGGGGTCTTCTCGGTGAGAAGAGCACCAGTTGACGAAGAGGTTCCACTTCAACGCATAGAGATGTCTCGTGGACGATACTCTAGCGGAAGTGATGGTAGCCACCACCGGTGGTGGTAGGGTACTCAAACCTGCCTCGTCCCATCCAGGAGCCACACGTGGAGGTTCCAAAGATCGGGACGAGGGTGCCATAGGGTGCCCCGTCCCTGAGAAAGGAGGTCCTTCCTCAGAAGGATCGGCCAGGGAGGAGCTGTCGCGAGGAGTACTAGTTCGGAGAACCAGGTCCGGGTGGGCCAGTAAGGCGCAACTAGAATGACCTGCTCCTCGTCCTCCCTGACCTTGCGCAAGGTCTGCGCAAGAAGGCTCACTGGGGGAAACGCATATTTGTGGCCCTGCGGCCAGCTGTGCGCCAGAGCATCCGTGCCGAGCGTGCCCTCGTCAGGGAATAAAACTGGGCGCAATGGGTCGAGTCGTGAGAGGCAAACAGATGTATCTGTGCGTCCCCGAACTGGTCCCAAATCAGCTGAACCGACCGGGGATGGAGCCGCCATTCTCCCGGGAGGAGCTGAAACCGTGAGAGCTCGTCGGCTACACAGTTCAGAGCTCCGGGGATATAAATGGCACAAAGCGACCTCAGATGCTTCTGACTCCATAAGAGGAGGTGGTGGGGCGAGTTGCGACATACGGCGGGAGCGCAGACCACCTTGGCGGTTGATGTACGCTACAGTCGCGGTATTGTCTGATCGTACTAGTACGTGTTGGCCCTTGAGCACGGCCCGAAAGCGGCGCAGAGCAAAACGTACAGCCAGCAACTCGAGGCAATTGATGTGCCATAGACGGAAGGGTCCTGTCCAGGAGCCTGCAGCAGCATGTCGCTTGCACATGGTGCCCCAGCCCGTGGAGGAGGCATCTGTCGTTACAACAACATGCCGCGAAGCTCGTTCCAGGGGCACTCCGGCCCGTAGAAAACTGAGGTTCACCCATGGGGTGAAGGTCTGACGGCAGGTCGGAGTAACTGGTACTCGGAAGGTGCCGTGTTGCCATGCCCACCTCGGGACTCGGTCGCGAAGCCAAAGCTGAAGCGGTCTCATATGAAACAATCCGAGCGACGTTGCCGCGGCTGCAGATGCCATATGCCCCAGGAGCCTCTGAAAAAGTTTCAGAGGAACCGCACTCTTGCCCTTGAACTGTCTCAGGCAAGTCAGCAGTGACTGCGCGCGCTCGCTCGTAAGCTGCACCTTTTACATGGCGACCGAGTCAATTTCCATACCGAGAAAAGAGATCCTCTGCACGGGGCAAAGTTTGCTCTTCTCCCAGTTGACCCAGACGGGCTAGGTCCCTGTGTTCGCAAACCTGATCTCGAGAGTGAGCTAGGATCAGCCAGTCGTCGAGATAGTTAGGATGCGAACCCCGTGTTCCCAAAGGGGAACAAGGGTTGCCTCGACGACCTTCGTGAAGACGCAAGGAGACAGGGCCAGCCCGAATGGGAGAACCGCGTACTGATATGCCTGCCCCTCGAAAGCAAACCGAAGGAACGGTCTGTGTCGAGGGAGAATGGAGACATGAAAGTAGGCGTCAGGTCGACCGCTGCAAACCAATCCTGGGGCCGTACACATTCGAAAATGTGCTTGGCAGTGAGCATCTTGAACGGCAGCCTGTGAAGGGAGCGGTTCAGCACGCGCAGGTCCAGGATTGGCCGTAACCCACCGGTTTTCTTCGGGACAATGAAGTACGGGCTGTAGAAGCCGGACCTCATTTCGGCTGGAGGGACAGTCTCGATCGCACCCTTCGCCAGCAGGGTGGCAACCTCCGCTCTACGATGGGGCATTGTCACCGACCATAGTGGAGCGGACTCCCCTGAAGCGGGGAGGAGACAGTGCGAATTGAATCGCGTAGCTGAGCCTGATCGTTCACGCGACCCAGCGGGACAGGTTGGGAAGCTCTAACCAGGCTCCCAAGAACTGTACCAGCGGGGTCATGCGAACCACAGACTTCCCGTCGGTGGAGCAGCGAGGCGGAATGACTGTCCCAGACGTGGATGGCATAGCGGCCCAGTGTTGGGGCATAGTCATTGACCGCGACCTGACAGAGGAGACCAGGGAAGGACGAACGTTCCACGGGGGTCTGCTCTGCCAGGGGGCTGGCGACAGAGGGGGATGAGAGCGGCACGGTCCGGGGACGGCGCGTGCTGTCATCCGGCTCTGGGACAGAGGGGGACGAGGGGTGCACGGCTCGGAGGCGGCGCACCGTGTCGTCCGAGAACTCTGTGTGCTCAGGGATGAACATGTCACTTCTTCTTTAACCACATATTAGGGTGCTGCCCACCTGGGGGTGAGCAGCAGGAAGTGGAAAACAAAGGATTCTCCCCTGGCCCTCCACCGGGGGAAGGAGTGGTCCTGCTATCATCTCCTGAGAAGTGACCATCATCCCTGAGCAGTCCGTCTCAGGAGCGCCGCTTGGCCCGGCGTTTAGCGGGGGGCGGGGCAGGAGAGGGCTGCGGCGGTGGGCAGACTGAGGGATCTGAGGGTGTCGAGCAGACGGGTCTGCCGGACATCCTGCACATCGGACAGGTTAAGCCACAGGCTTGAATGGTGGACATCACCTGACCCAGGGAGCGTGCGGCCACTTTCGTCGCTCGGTGAGCAAGGTCAGTGGCGGCGCGCAGCTCGATGAAGAGCCCTGGGTCAGTCCTACCCTCCTGCATGTCCATGAGCACCTGGGCCAGGTAGACCAGCAGAATGGCCATGGCATGCAGTGAGGCGGCTGCCTGTCCTGGGCGCTATAGGATTTCGCCACAAGTGTAGACGAAAAACTACAGGCTTCGGACGGGTGCTTAGGATCGCACCGAGAAGAAGCACTCTGAGGACACAGTTATTTTAGTATCACAACAGAGCGTTCAACCGGGGGACCCCAGTGTACCCATGGGCAACGGCCCTGTGGAGGGAAGGAAGGGCGGAGAAGATCAACGAGGGATCGCTGAAAGACAGGGTCTTCGAGGATTTCGAGATCTCCTGATGCACATCCGGGAAGAAAGGTATTGGAGTGGACACCGACAGGTGTCAGCGGCCACACCCAAAAACCAATCGTGCAGCAGCGAGCGCACAGGACAGGGTGGAAGGTTCCACTCTGGTCCGACGCTTGCGGCGGCCCGGGGAAAGCATGGCCGTCATCTCAGGATCTGACTTGACAAATGCCACATGCACACCCGAAAGTGGCAGCATTGTCAAATCTTCACTTCCTGAAGATTCTAGCCCGCCCTGTGATGCTGCGATGGACAACAGATCCGATTCTGGAAAGTCAAAGGAAACCCGCGGGGGTCCGAAGACGGGCCCACGGGCGTCCCGTGATCGCTCATGGGTTGCGTCAATGAAGAGGGGGGCGTGGGGCATGGACGGATAGTCGGCGCCTTTGTTCCACACCAACACCCTCAGGTCACCCTGGCCACCAGCCGAAGTAGCACCTCACGTGGAGAGTGTTAGATCGGGGTGTGGATGAGGGGACTCTCTCTCTAACGAGATCACTGAGTCTCGACCGTAATGACGCGATGGTCATGTTCCCGCGGGGAGAACGCGAGTCATCCACAAACGCTGCTCTAGCGTGATCAAGCCCAAGCACGCAGAGCAGAGAATGTGCCCATCAAAATCGGAAATGAGTCAACCGCAACCAGAAATGCACGGGCGAGCCGTCTTTAAAAAGACGTCTTTAAAAAGCGTGCGAGCTCTTTTGTGAGAGAAAAGAAACTCTGAGAGTGTTGAAGCGCCCGGGGAGAAACACACTCACTGGCAAACCACTGCACAGATAAGCTGGAAGCGCGCACTCGCCGGGAGATCGCCGTCACACCAACACCAGAGAATCTCGCTCGTCTGTAAAGCTGACAGTTCAGAGATGGCTTGTGGAACGAAGGATTAACTTGGCTCCTCAGCGAAAACATATCTGCATGTTGCCAGCGTCCTCCTTTTATACCCATGAGGTGAAGCGGTGTTACGCTATGCAAATTCCGCAGACCCATGGCATTTCTTTGCCATTGGCTCGTTTTGTAATACTCGAAGTTGATAGGCTTTCTAAGCGAAACGTCTACGGTTACGTATGTAACCCTCGTTCCCTGAGTAGGGAACGGAGACGTTACGTCGGATGACGATGAATGGGGTTTCGCTTAGAAAGCCAATCAACTTCGAGTATTACAAAACGAGCCAATGGCAAAGAAATGCCATGGGTCTGCGGAATTTGCATGACGTAACTCTGCCCCACCTCGTGGGTATAAAAGGAGGAAGTCCGCAACAGCAGTTTATGTTTCTTCGCTGAGGAGCCAAGACTGAGCTCAGGCGATCCCCATGGTACAGCGGAAAGTGGCAGGCAGACGTAACGTCTCCGTTCCCTACTCAGGGAACGAGGGTTACATACGTAACCGTAGACGTTCCCTTTCGTTGTCACTCTGAGTTACGTTGGATGACGACGAATGGGGTTACCAGTCTAATCACGCCACCTTCTCAGCTGTCTTCCAGTGCCCTGCGTAATCGAGACCCCTGTCATAGACTGGACGAAGGACTCCATTTAACACAGGAATACCAAGGTACACTGGGAAGCATATCCCAAGCTAGGGGAAGTATGCAATTAATGCCAGCCCAGACAGGGGGGGGGGACTTAGAGAATACACATATGACCCGAAGGATGCATATGGGAAACACTGGGGTGTCCAGCCGCAGGTGGAATATTTCAACCCCAGGGGTGGCAAGGTGGCTTGCCAAGGGAAAGACACATACTCAGAGAGGCTTACAGTGGAAATACACATGTGGGGGTCGCTCAGAGGAGGGACCATGCACACGGGAGGCACCTAGCCGACGCACCGGCAAGAGACACTGGCGCCAACGTCAGGAGTGCTGGAGGAGCTCAGGGCTTTCGGGGAAGCTCACCTGAGAAGAATATCGCACGTATCAAGTCCGTGGAGTGGAATGGCGAGCAAGCGAAGACACCTGAGCGGGTCCGGTACTAGCTAGTTGAAGCGAGTACACGAGAGGACACTGGCTCCACTCGGAGATTATAGAATCTGGCGAATGTGTTAGGTGTCGCCCAGCCTGCAGCTCTGCAGATGTCTGTTAGCGAGGCGCCATGCGCTAGAGCCCAAGAGGAAGCCACACTCCGGGTGGTGTGGGCTATCACACCAAGGTTCACCACCTGGTCCCGAAAGAGAGTGGTAGGAACCTTGGGCACATATCCGGGCCGGGGTCTCAGGATCACGTGAGAGAAAGCCGGCCCAAATTCCAGGCACGCTTCGTCGACAGAGAATGCGTGCAGGTCTCCTACCCTCTTGATGGAGGCCAGCGCAACCAGGAGCGCTGTCTTCATTGACAGGAACTTAAGCTCAGCTGATTGCAGGGGCTCAAAGGGAGCACTCTTCAGGGCAGTTAGAACCACTGAGAGGTCCCAAGAGGGAACGAGAGGAGGGCGAGGAGGATTTAGTCTCCTCGCTCCTCTCAGGAACCTGATGACCAGGTCGTGCTTTCCTACCGACTTACCTTCGACCAGGTCATGGTGTGCGGCAATGGCGGCAACATAGACCTTAAGGGAGGCTCCAGAGATCGGGGCGAGGGTGCCACAGGGTGCCCCGTCCCTGAGAAAGAAGGTCCTTCCTTAGAGAAATGGGCCAGGGAGGTGCTGTCGCGAGGAGTACAAGTTCGGGGAACCAGGTCCGGTTGGGCCAATACGGCGCGACCAGAATGACCTGCTCCTCGTCCTCCCTGACCTTGCGCAAAGTCTGCACGAGAAGGCTCACTGGGGGAAACGCATATTTGCGGCCCGGCGGCCAGCCGTGCGCCAGTGCATCCGTGCCGAGCATGCCCTCGGTCAGGGAAAAATACAGGGCGCAATGGGTCGAGTCGTGAGAGGCATACAGATCTATCTTTGCGTCCCCGAACTGGTCCCAAATCAGGCTGAACCGACTGGGGATGGAGTCGCCATTCTCCAGGGAGGGGCTGAAGCCGTGAGAGCTCGTCGGCTGCACAGTTCAGCGCTCCGGGAATGAAAATGGCTCGAAGCGACCTCAGATGCTTCTGACTCCATAAGAGGAGGTGGCGGGCGAGTTGTGACATACGGCGGGAGTGTAGACCACCTTGATGGTTGATGTACGCTACAGTCGCGGTATTGTCTGAACGGACTAGTACGTGTTGACCCCGGAGCAACGCCCGGAAGCGGTGCAGGGCAAGACGTACTGCCAACAACTCGAGGCAATTGACATGCCATAGCCGCTGGGGTCCTGTCCAGGAGCCCGCAGCAGCATGTCCATTGCACATGGCGCCCCAGCCGTGGTGGAGGCATCTGTTGAGACAACAACATGCCGGGAAGCTCGTTCCAGGGGGACACCCGCCCTGAGAAAACTGAGGTTCGACCACGGGGTGAGGAACTGACGGCAGGTCGGAGTAACTGGTACTCGGAGCGTGCCTTGTTGCCATGCCCACCTCGGGACTTGGTCGCGAAGCCAAAGCTGAAGCGGTCTCATATGAAGCAATCCGAGCGGCGTGACCGTGGCTGCAGATGCCATATGCCCCAGGAGCCTCTGAAAGTGTTTCAGTGGAAACGCACTCTTGCCCTCGAGTTGTCTCAGGCAAGTCAGCAGTGACTGCGCGCGCTCGCTCGTAAGCTGCACGGACATGGCGACCGAGTCGATGTCCATACCGAGAAAAGAGATCCTCTGCACGGGGCAAAGTTTGCTCTTCTCCCAGTTGACCCGAAGGCCCAGACGAGCTAGGTGCCGGAGCACTAGGTCCCTGTGTTCGCAAACCTGATCTCGAGAGTGAGCTAGGATCAGCCAGTCGTCGATATAACTCAGGATGCGAACCCCGTGCTCCCGAAGGGGAACAAGGGCAGCCTCGACGACCTTTGTGAAGATGCGAGGAGACAGGGCCAGCCCGAAAGGGAGGACCGCGTACTGGTATGCCTGCCCCTCGAAAGCAAACCGAAGGAACGGTTTGTGTCGAGGAAGAATGGAGACATGAAAGTGGGCGTCCTTCAGGTCGATCGCTGCAAACCAATCTCGGGGCCGAATGCATTCGAAAACGAGTTTGGCGGTGAGCATCTTGAACGGCAGCCTGTGAAGGGAGCGGTTCAGCACGCGCAAGTCCAGGATAGGCCGTAACCCACCGGTTTTCTTGGGGACAATGAAGTAGGGGCTGTAGAAGCCGTACCTCATCTCGGCTGGAGGGACAGCCTCAATTGCACCCTTCGCCAGCAGGGTGGCAATCTCTGCTCTCATGATGGGGGCATTGCCACCGACCAAAGTGGAGCAGACTCCCCTGAAGCGAGGAGGAGACCGTGTGAACTGAATCGCATAGCCGAGCCTGACGGTCCGCGCGATCCAGCGGGACAGACGGGGAAGCTCTAACCAGGCTCCCAGGAAGTGAACCAGCGGGATCATGAGAACGACAGGCGTCCCCCCGGAGGAGCAGCGAAGCGGAGTAACTGGCCCAGACGTGGACGCCATAGCGGCCCGATGTGGGGGCACAGTTAGCAACCGCGCCCTGGCAGAGGGGGCCAGGGGAGGACCAGGCTGGTCGTCCCGCGGGGGCCTGCTCTGCCAGGGGTCTGGCGACAGAGGGGGACAGGGGCGAAGCGGTCCGTGGACGGCACGCCGTGTCAACCACCTCTGGGACAGAGGGGGACTAGGAGAGCACGGCTAGTGGGCGGCGCTCTGTGTCGTCAGAGAACTCTGTGTGCTCAGAGACCGGAGAGTCAGTTCTTTGGAGAATAAGGATTCTTCCCCGGCCCTCCACCGGGGAAAGGAGTGGTCCTGCTACCAACTCCTGGAAAGAACTGAGTCCCATCTCTGAGGAGCCGCTCTCAAGAGCGCCGCCTAACCCGGCGTGTAGCGGGGGGCAGGGCTGGAGAGGGCTGTGGCGTCCGACAGCGGCCTCCAAAGCCGGCCCAGGTGAACGGGTGGGTTGGGAGCCGCGGGGGGGCGCCCTCGGCGGTGGGCAGACCCAGGGACCTGAGCGGACGGCGGGGCCGTCGGGACAGAGTCAACCTCAGCCTGCTCCATCCCCGAGGAGCCCGTCTCAGGAGCGCCGCTTTACCCGGCGTGTAGCGGGGGCGGGGCTGGAGAGGGCTGTGGCGTCCGCCCGCGGCCCCCAGAGCCGGCCCGGGTGAACGGGCGGGGTGGGAGCCGCGGGAGGGCGCCTTCGGCGGTGGGCAGACCGAGAGATCTGAGCGGACGGCAGGGCCGTCGGGACAGAACCAACGTCAGTCTGCTCATGGGCGGCTGAGAGCTGTTGGGCAAGCCCTCAACCGCACCGCCGAAGGGGCCGACCTGGGATATGGGAATGTCAGACAGACGGGTCCGCGCGACATCTAGCACATCAGACAGGTTCAGCCACAGAATGGTGAGCATCACCTGACCCAGGGACCGTACGGCCACTTTCGTCGCTCGGAGAGCAAGGTTAGTGGCGGATCGCAGCTCAGTGAAGAGCCCTGGGTCAGTCCCGCCCTCGTGCAGGTCCATGAGCATCTGGGTCAGGTAGACCAGCAGAATGACCATGGCATGCAGTGAGGCGGCTGCCAGTCCCGTGGCGCTATAGGATCTCGCCACAAGCGTAGACGAAAAACTACAGGCCACGGACGGGTGCTTAGGATTGCGCCGAGATGAAGCACTCTGAGGACACATAGCATCGCAACAGAGCGTTCAGCCGGGGGAACCCCAGTGTACCCATGGGCAGCGGCCCCATCGAGGGGAGGAAAGGCGGATAAGATCAGCGAGCGGTCCCTGATCTCATCATGCACGTCTGGGAAGAATGGTATTGGGGTTGCCGTGGACGAGGGTCGGCGGCCTTACCCAAAAACCAATCGTCCCAGGAAAGCATGGCCGTCATCTCCTGATCAGACTCGACGAGTCGTCACTTCCAGGAAAATCAAACCCACCTAGTGAAGCTGCTACAAACATAGTATCATCCTCTGTAGCTTCAAATGAAACACACGGGCCACCAGAGGGTAAACCTGTGGGAATCACCTGTACACTAGCGGGCACCGTCATTAAAGAGGGGGGCTGGGGTCGCGGACACATAGTTGGCGCCTTGTTTCAGACCCTAACCCTCAGGTCACCCTGGCCACCAGCCGAAGATCGGGGGGTGGATGAGGGGACTCTCACTCATGTGAGTTCACCGAGTCTCGACCTTAATGACGTGATGATCATGTTTCCACGGAGAAAACATGAGTCATCCACGAGCGCTGCTCTAGCATGATCAAGCCCAAACATACTAGACAACGCTCGTGCCCACCAGTGTGGGAACCAATGTGATAGAATAACAGGAGGGAATTTATACTGTGTAAAATGTTTGTCTGTGTGCTGGACCTCATCCAATGATCACCCTCGCCCCATCTTACCTTCATCAGATTTATTTGACCATCCCCCACCTTTGTATTACATAGGCATTTTAGAACAAATTTCTTAGGCCTTTTCTTAGTACCAGTCCACACTGGTACAATTTCATTTGAAAAGGGCATCTTTTTGTCTCCGTTTTGGTCTTCTGTTCTGAGACAGTGTTTTTAGCAATGAAAACTAAGCTTTTTGAAAACGCTCTCCAATGTGGATACCTTTGAAAACGCAGTTTTCACGAAAACTGAGGTATTTAAAAACAATGGCGTAAGTTTAGTCATGTGATGCATTTTGAACCCATAGATATTCATGTTTATAGTGGTATTGTGCCTGTTATGTGCTCTTCACTTTCACACAGTTGCTAAAATATGTTACTTTGTACACTGTTCATATCATAGTTCTGCAAAGATGAAAGAAAATTCACTCGCATTTGCTGTCCCGTGGCAAAACATGAGCAGTTGCGTTTTAGACCAAACATGGTGAGTGAGTGCGACCGGACGCATCAGACAGATATTTTACTAAATAAAATGATCTTGCCAGAAGAATTGCGTGATAACTTGATTATGTCTGTTCTGTCTGTATCATCTCAGTGAGCTTTTATGAGGCTTTTAAGCGTGCGCTGTAAGGTGAATTTAACATTTTCTGACGTTTCAGTGTGGATGAGGAACTTTTGGAAAACTCTTGAAAACGCTAGTGTGGACGGAGAGTGTTTTGAAATGAAAACTCAGTTTTCAAATCTATCCGGATGAATGTAGACGTAGCCTGAGAAAGTCACTTAACAGAGTGTGTTTTACAGCCTGATGTGATGTCAGGAGTGATATTACGAATTCTCTCTCGTCTTTAGAAAATAAAATAAAACATCTAGTGGCGCTTTAAAGGGCCCAGAAACAAAAATGCTGGTCAAAAGAATCTAGATAATGCACATTTAAAATTCTATTTGTTGTAGTTTCCATTTACCACTATAGAAGTTTACCCAACCAGTTTGGCTTTGGATTCTAAGAAGCCTAGTAATGTAAAAAAAAATAAAAATAAGGGTCCATTTCTGTAATTATCCTTAATTATGTTTTGCTGTGCAACCATTATACTTTTATGTAATGAAATACTTGATTTTATTCCAGGTATTCCCAGCATCAGAGATGAGCGTGATTGTTTTTTCGCTACTCTCGAGGTGTTGGTGTTGCTGTAATGTGTTGCCTGGCTTGAGGACAAAATACCTGATGTGTGAACGCATTAGTGCATGTATGCGCTCTCGCTGTCTCTCATGTTCGTTCTCTGTCTGTGTCTTTCAGGTCAGTTGTGTTTACGGGACCATTTGACATTCCGCTTCTGTCAGACTCTCCGATTGCTTGGCCGATGTCAGGTGCCTTCGGTCCGGGTAAAGTGTTGCAAGACCTGCGGGCTCCCGTCACGGGGCGGCGAACGCACTGCAAGCCGCTGACATACAAAGGGATTGCAGTTGTAACACAAGATTATGACACAAATACTCAAAGCAGCTTCCCAGACAGCAACATAGTGGTTCTGTACATCAACATACATCTAGTATATGTGGATTCCACACGGCCCAGATGTGGGCCGGATCTGGGCCGACACTATGTTGCTGTCTGGGTATGGACCAATCCATTGTTGGACAGACTTTCGTCTGGTCTGGTCATTAACCAACAGTTTATCAGGGAGCCACTTTAACAGAGAAAGTGGTGCTTATTTCCATCCATCATCTCAGATAAGTGGTAGTAAAGCAGGTAGAGTGGATCTTGCCATCTCACTACAGTGACTACAGTAATTAAGCTTCCTTGCTGAGGGCATTTTTCATTTTCTTTACTAGCTGGCAATTAATGGAACAGATATATTCATAATGTGGCTATTTTAATCATATCTTTTAACCCTGCCATGACTGCAGTCCCAGACAGCAACATAGTGTCGGCCCAGTTCTGGCCCACATCTGTTACAAGTGGATTCCACACGGCTCAGATGTGGGCCGGATCTGGGCCGACACTATGTTGCTGTCTGTTTTTTTTTTTATTCATTTTATTCCTGTTTTGTGCTGTTTATCATACTTTTTTTCCATTGATCCACATATAACCACCCCGCTAGCGAGCAATTCCGTGTAATTGCAAGTTGAGCTTGCCAATGTTTCTATTTATTGCAGCTGATTGCAAATCAAATATAAAATCAGTAATGAAGTACCTGGTGCTAAAGGTAGCGAGCGTTAAGCTCCCCACTCAGTCTAGTGTTGGCTTGTACTTGAAATCTAAAGACAATATTTATAGTATCTTAATTTAATGTCTGTATTACCCTTTTAGATGAATAAACTAAATAATTACAAATGCTTACATAAGAGCTGCACGATTCATTGTTAAAAGATCACAATCTCACTTCAAACTCCCACCTATAGATATGAAACAGTTTCTTTTTAACCAGAGAATCATTATTTCTGTCTTACAATGATTTAATTATCACAGAAGTATTAGGATAAAAGTTTATAGTTTGGATATAGTAGCGAACAAAATAGAGTAAATCACCTTTTGAAAGTAACTTGGCACTTCAAATAACAATTGTATCAATTATTTCGTTACACCAGTAGGTGGCGACAAGTGACTGTTAAAAACTGTATTTTTCATTGAATCATTAATTCAAGAGATTCCTTAAAAAATGTTGATTCATCCAGTAAATGAAACAAGTGAAGACTTTATGAGGGAGTCATTGAATCAATCACTTAACTCCATTTTTAAAAAATACTTAATTCAAATTTATTCTTAAATAGACTGCAGCAATTCATAGTTTTTCAGATCTGGTAAAGGACATGTTAAATTGTGGTAGAATCGTGATCTCTGCTTTAAACAAAAATATTCGTAATTCTCAATTTATCCAGAATCGTGCAGCTCGAACATACACCACAGAATAGCTTAATATCTGCTTTCTTAAAATATAATGATTTCTTTTTAATACAGTCATTTTCCTTACAGTATTGTATGCTTACAGACATCAGTTTAAAACAAAACTGTCTATATTTTTTGTCAGGTACATGTAATACTACATGAAGTAAATGTTTAGTAGGCCTTGTTATTATTAATACATGACCACTAACTGTGCATTCAGTCTTAAGGTGCAGTTTCAGTTAAATTTAGCTGAAAATGTGCAGAACAGTGGAAAGTGTGCCCGCACCTTAAGTTGCACGTTGTATAAACTGTGCTGCATATTGCTGTGAGATGTCAGGATGCTTTTAATATTTCACTTGCATGTCGATTATTTGCCTTAGACGTATTTGACTCCCGCTTAACTGCCTAGTCTAATTATACATGTCACGTCTCTTTAGACAGGTTATAATCTAACTAGACCAAAACTAAATCAGAAGTTTTTGCTTTATCAACTTTCAGGTGTCATTTGTTGGATTTATGTAAAAAAAACAAAAAACAAAACAAAAAAAAACAATAGAAGAAAGCAGCTGCACTGCGGTTACACTTTTGCATTAATATGCCGTCTCTGTACTTTGCTTTCATCACTCGTTGATCCAGGGACCATGGGATGTAGCTGTGTCAAATGATTTGTTCTTGTTGTTTTGCTGGAATGATTCAGACGACTACATCACTATCAACTGATCAACATCAAAACAACAAATGCAACATATTATGTTTGTCAAGTTGCACTGAGAAATTTGAATTGATTTGTAATGATGTACTTTTTTTACGAAGTGTTTGTTTATGCTTGTAAATCTGTGCTTAGCTTACTGATGTTTCAGGACAGTCAAGCATAACATTTTCTGGTTTACATATAGGATATTTTGTCTACATAATATTGTCTTTTTTTACATTATTTTATTGTGGGGAAAGTGCCATTGTCTAAATCAGGGGTGTCCAAACTCGGTCCTGGAGGGCCACTGTCCTGCAGAGTTTAGCTCCAACCCCAATTAAACACACCTGAAACAGCTTGATTAGCTGTTGAAGGTCATTAGGCATGCTAAAAACTTACAAGCAGGTGTGTTGAGGCAAGTTGGAACTAAACTCTGCAGGACAGTGGCCCTCCAGGACCGAGTTTGGACACCCCTGGTCTAAATAAATATTATCCATATTGCACTTCTGTAACAGCTTTGTTTTTGTACTTAATTAAATTGTTTTTGTAAATGAAATGATGTGACAAACTTTATTTTTTATTCAGGATTTTTTTTTTTTTATAAAAAACATCTCGGTTACGTATGTAACCCTCGTTCCCTGAGTAGGGAACGGAGACGTTACGTCGGATGACGGAGAATGGGGGTTTCGCCTAGAAAGCCTATCGACTTTGAGTATTACAAAACGAGCCTATGGCAATGAAATGCCATGGGTCTGCGGAATTTGCATAGCGTATCTCCGCCCCACCGCGTGGGTATAAAAGGAGAGACGCCGGCAAAGGCAGATCATGTCTTCGCTGAGGAGCCGAGACTGAACTCAGGCGTCTGCCCAGCGGTACAGCGGAAGTGGCCGGGAGACGTAACGTCTCCGTTCCCTACTCAGGGTTAGGTTAGGTTAGGGTTAGGTAGTCAGGGTTAGGTTAGGGTTAGGTTCCCTTTCGTAGTCACTCCGAGTTACGTCGGATGACGGAGAATGGGGGTTCCCGTATAATCACGCCACCTTCACAGCTGTCTTCCAGTGCCCTGCGAAAGTCTGATCCCCCTGTCGTGATACTGGCACGGACGAAGGAGTCCTACTTAACACAGGAATACCAAGGTACACTGGGGAGCATATCTCAGAGGAATTATGCCGCAGAATGCCTACCCGTAGGGAGGACTTAGGAACACACATATGGCCGGAGGGCTGCATATGGAGGAACACTGGAGTGACCAGCCCGTGGGGTGGCAACTTTCAACTCCAGGGGTGGCAAGGTGGCTTGCCGAGGGAAAGACACACGCTCAGGGAGGCTTACAGTGGAAATACACATGTGGGGGTTACTCAAGGGAGGAACCATGCACACGGAGGCACCTAGCCGACGCACAGGCAATAGACACTGGCGGCAGCGTCAACAGTGCTGGAGGAACTCAGGGCTTCAGAGAGGAAGGCTCACCTGAGGAGAATATCGCACGTATCCAGTCCGTGGAGTGGAATGGCGAGCAAGCGAAGACACCTGAGCGGGTCCGGTACTAGCTAGTTGAAGCGAGTACGTGAGAGATTGTAGAATCTGGCGAATGTGTTAGGTGTCGCCCAGCCTGCAGCTCTGCAGATGTCTGCCAGCGAGGCGCCATGCGCAAGAGCCCAAGAGGAAGCCACACTCCGGGTGGAGTGGGCTATCACACCAAGGGGGCACGGTCGGCCTTGCTGTTGGTAAGCCAAAGCGATGGTGTCCACTATCCAGTGAGACAACCTCTGCTTTAAGAGAGCCTTTCCCTTCAGTCTCCCACCATAACAGACCAAGAGCTGGTCTGAGGTCCTGAAACACTGCGTCCTGTCTACGTAAGCGCGGAGAGCGCGTAGTGGACAGAGCAGTGCCAAGGCTGGGTCTGCCTCCTCCAGGGGCAGCGCTTGCGGGTTCACCACCTCGTCCCGGAAGGGAGTGGTGGGAACCTAACTGAATCGCATAGCCGCGCCTGATCGTTCGGGCGACCCAGCAGGACAGGCGGGGGAGCTCTAACCAAGCTGCCAGAAACTGAACCAGCGGGGTCATACGAACCACAGACGTCCCCCCGGAGGGGCAGCGAAGCGGAGTGACCAGCCCAGGCCAGGGTGGCATAGCGGCCCGGTCCGGGGGCGTGGCCAAGCTCCGCGCCCTGACAGAGGAGACCAAGGAAGGACCAGCGTTCCACGGGGGTCTGCTCTGCCAGGGGTCTGGCGACAGAGGGGGACGAGAGTGGTGAGGTCCGGAGATGGCACACACTGTCATCCGCGCCCTCAGGGTCCGGTAGACCAGCAGAATGACCATGGCAGCAGGGAGGCGGCTGCCAGTGGCGCTATAGGATCTCGCCACAAGTGTAGACGAAAAACTACAGGCCACGGACGGGTGCTTAGGATTGCGCCGAGAAGAAGCACTCTGAGGACACATAGCATCGCAACAGAGCGTTCAGCCGGGGGAACCCCAGTGTACCCATGGCAGCGGCTCCATCGAGGGGAGGAAAGGCGGATGAGATCAGCGAGCGGTCCCGAGAAGACCAGGGGGTCTTCTAGGACTTCGAGATCTCATCATGCACGTCTGGGAGGGAAGGTATTGGGGTTTGCCGTGGACGAGTGTCGGCGGCCTTACCCAAAACCAATCGTCCCAGGAAAGCATGGCCGTCATCTCTGGATCGGACTCAGGCACAGCCGTATGCACACCAGAAGGTGGCAGCTGTGACGAGTGGTCATTTCCAGAGAATCAAACCCACCTAGTGAAGCTGCTACAAACATAGTATCATCCTCTGTAGCTTCAAATGAAACACACGGGCCACCAGAAGGTAGACCCGTGGGAATCACCTGTTCACTAGCGGGCACCGTCATTGAGGAGGGGGGGCTGGGGCGTGGACACGGAGTCGGCGCCTTGTTCCAGACCAACACCCTCAGGTCACCCTGGGCACCAGCCGAAGATCGGGGGGTGGATGAGGGGACTCTCACTCTTGCGAGTTCACCGAGTCTCGACCTTAATGACGCGATGGTCATGTCCCCACAGATAGAACATGAATCATCCACGAGCGCTGCTCTAGTATGATCAAGCCCAAACATACTAGACAACGCTCGTGCCCATCAGAGTCCGATCCCAAGCTGCCGCAACCATTCTTTTTTTTTTTTTTTTAAATGCACGGGCGAGCCGTCTTTAAAAAGACGTGCCGCGTGCAAGCTCTTTTTGTGAGAGGAGAGAAAACTCCGCGATGTTGAAGCGAGCAGGGAGAAACACACTCACTGGCAGATCACTGCACAGACCAGCAGGCAATGTGAATTCGCTGCAGATCGCCGTCACACCAACACCAGAGAGTGTCTCGTCTCGTAGAGCGAAGTCAGAAATAGCTGTGGAGTGAAGAGATACTCTTGGCTCCGAAGCGAAAACATGATCTGCCTTTGCCGGCGTCTCTCCTTTTATACCCACGCGGTGGGGCGGAGATACGCTATGCAAATTCCGCAGACCCATGGCATTTCATTGCCATAGGCTCGTTTTGTAATACTCGAAGTCGATAGGCTTTCTAGGCGAAACCCCCATTCTCCGTCATCCGACGTAACTCGGAGTGACTACGAAAGGGAACTTAGGTAACACTTTACAATAAGGTTCATTAGTTAACATTAGTTAATTACCTTAGTTAACATGAACTAAGAATGAACAATACTTCAACAGCATTTATTAATCTTAGTCAATATTAATTTCAACATTTACTAATACATTATTAAAACCAAAGGTTGTATTTGTTAACATTAGTTAATGCACTGTGAACTAACATGAACAAACAATGAACAGCTGGATTTTTATTAACTAATATTGACAAAGATTAATAAATACTGTATCAAATGTATTACTCATTGTTAGTTCTTAATAGCTAATACAGTAACTAATGAACCTTATTGTACCTAAGTGTTACCAAAACTTCTTTAACTTATTTAAAAGAAAAGTTTGATGTAAATAGAGCACATTATGTCCAAAAACTTGGTTAGAAAGCAAAAGTTTCTCAAATTATTAGTCTAAAATGAACTCATATTAAGTGTCTGTAATGTGCTGTTGCAAACTACAGCATTTCATCTAGTTTCAGAACCATTCCTTTAAAGGTCATGTTGCTTGGAGAATGGACTGTGTTGTGCTTTTCCACGGTCTAAAGTCTACAAGGAAATCCAGTACTTGAGCACTGAGTAGGTTATATGATTTATGAACCATTGGTGCAACTGCACCTGAATAATTGAAATTGAACCTATATGATAATTGTACTGTAACTGACGGCTGGACTCATTTAATGTCAATGCTGTGTTTACTTGTTTGCTTTCATAAGCTCAGTTCGTTAATATTATCAGGTCAACTAAAACCTCTTCAATCTGCTGGGTTTGATGGACGTCTGTAAGTATAGTAATTATAAATCCTGCATGCGATTCCATTCTCTCATGTCCAAAATCGTTCATGAAACAAAGAGGTCAGTGTGAGGACAAAGCTTTGATTCTTCATCATTAAAAGCCTGTAAAGAGTTCATGCATCTTGCATCTAATGCCCTTTAGTCTTCAATAGAAACACTGATCTCCAGATGACTTTAATGGAAAGAGAAACAGCGCCTCCTGAGGGCAAATAATAGTCCGTGCTACAGTAAATACTCATTAAAATCGATCACTTGCTCATGAAATTTTAATGGAGAAATTATGTAAAAATGTTCCATATGAGGTAAAGGTACACGATTTAAAAGGAAATATGAGCAATGTTAGTATAAAACATTGTGTACAATATTAAATCAAAGTATGCATTGCATGTGTGAATTGATTTTCATTTGGATCAACATTCAAAACTCTCAAATATTATCTTTACATTGTAATATTATACTTATATTGTAATCATTACGAGCATAAGTTTAGGGATCAACTTTATCATTAGAAGCAAATTAATTCAAGTATGCAAATTACATATTATCATAGAAATTTTCATCAAAAAATATACTCAATATACTATCTGACCTTCTTTACTTATCTGCAGCATTACCAGACACGAAACCCAAGTTTCTCTTTGCATGAACGTTTATTATTGGCTGACTGTGAGTCTAACCCACAACAAAACATATTTATACGTTAAAAAATGCATAAAAATAGCAACGTTTACTTTAACCGCAAAAACCCGTTCTGTGTGAATGACCCCTTACACGTCTTCTTTCTTTTGATTGGTTAATATCACCGCTTTCCCAAGAACCCCATTGTTAGTCACTTCCCAAGTTGAGACTAGTGAAGCACAGGCAAGTTTCAACATTTCCTCCATGGCTGCAGTTCATTTCAACATTTCAGAACGCAATATAAGCAAATAACCTTTAAGAACATTAAAATAGGATATAAAAGAGTAAAAAAACCCTCCATACCCATTAAAATGATCCCTTTTAAGAATACATTTCATTCCCCATTCATAGTTTGCCAATCAAGACAATCTAGCAGGGTTTCAAGTTTGTTTATGAATGATATTAATTTGATGATTTCCCCAGCAGTCAGTACAGTATCATGTACAGTATGTGTTGATGTTTACTGCTTCTCAATGGCTCTCCAAACCTCCCCGTCGGGATACTGATGCTTTTGCACGGATTCTTCCAGCATTTCACAAGAGAATCCAGGATCCTGAAGATGTAGAAACACTTATTTATTATGCTATTGCTACAAAATGTCCATATCCCTCATGGAGCTAATTATTTTATTTATTCGGTTACACTTTATTTGAAGGTCCCCTTGTTAGTGTAATCATACATTTAAGTAGCGAGTAATAATAATTAACAACATGTACTTTCTATAAAGTTGAGGTTAAGATTCGGGTTTGGTTGAGGGTTAGTTGCATGTAATTATGCATAATTTACTGTTATTACTGCAGTAAGCACATGTAACGTGTAACAAGGCCACTAAAAAGTGTTACCGTTTATTATTGTTTTTGCATTGTGATTTTAGTGACAATTAAGCATAAATATTTTCATTTAAAATGATTATATGATGAAGATTATATTTTATTAATTTAACTTATTATTATGTGCAGTTATACAGTAGTCATTATACAGTAGTATTAATTTGTAGAATTAATTGGAGTTATCAATTTGTTAGGTTATAATGTATAAATGTAATAGCATAGGCCTATTACATTACACAAAAATGTATCATGTTATCATCTTAAGTATTTTTACATTATTAATATTAATTACATCTGACTTATCTAATCGTCTTCTGCTTTGCGGACATATTTTTCTATAACTGCATGGCTAAAGTAAAGTAGTTCCAAGCGGGCACATTTCCATATCAATGCACAAAATTATTTCAGCTATTTCAAAGAGCCTTCACAGCAAAAAGAACCAAAAACCACAAAGACACTGATCAATATAAACTAGTTCTACACACAAGAGTGTTTAAGGGAGACACACTTCAAAATACATGTGGTAACTGTGGCATAGTAAAAGTGGAGTAACTGATCAGACTCAGATTGGGTATCGAGAACCAGTCCCATTTTAAAGCATTCAATAAGACGTGCATTTTGCTTCTCGGTTCCTCTGTGTGCATTTTAATGTGATTTTAAAGGATTCAAGCGCAAGAGGAAGTCCCTATAACCAACTGTTCATAGTTCAATAGCATAAGATATCCCTTCCTTTGCGAGTTTACCACATTTCTTTTTTAACTTACCATTGGTGGTGTGTAGTGGGCATGTGTGATGATGGTGGGGCTTTTGAAGTGTTCATGCAGATGATCCACATACTCACACATCCTGTGACACACACAGAGCAGAAACTTAACTGAATGACCTTCTTTATGCTCAAACAGTTCATGCTTAAGATCTGAAGGAGCCGTTCACCCAAAACTGAAATTACTCCAAAAAATGCAGTCGTTTTTCACTTGAAAATCTTCACTTCTGACTTCTCTGGTCGATTCATTGAGCTTTCACAGATGGTCCACTAAACAAAATGAGCTGTTTGCCCTTATGTTTAATATATTAACATGATTTCGACCAACATTACACAGATTTCTTTCTTTTTTGAAGTTCTATATTTATTTTGAAGTCGGGTCAGATTTTGCAGTTAGCAATATATACCTGTTATGATATATACGCTTAGTGAAGTGACTTAAGTTGTCCAGCAACAATCCAACAAAAAAAAAAAAAGTTGAGTGATTTACACTAGTTTATCTAGACTAAGACTTATATATATATATATATATATATATATATATATATATATATATAAATATATAAAATCAAAGCCAGCCTAATCACATGAGGCTTCCTTAAGGCTGATTGGTCGACTAGTTTAGTCAGTCACAACCCAACAACTAGTCAATTTTTTTGACTAAAGTTTTGCCCCTGTCTATTACACACACTTATTACCAGCAATAGGACTTGGAATACAGTTTTTTAGACTACTTTTATGGTGCCCTTTTGAGCTCAACATCCAAAGTACCCATTGATTTTTGTTTTAAAGACAGAAAATCTTAGCAAATAAGCAAAATATCCATTTATATTCTACAATAAAAGAAAATGGTAACACTTTACAATACGATCTCATTTGTTACATTACTTAATGCATGAACTAACATGATCTAACAGTGAGCAATACATTTTTATGCAACATTTATTAATCTTTGTTAATTTTAGTTAATACAAATAGTTCATTGATCATGTTAGTTCACAGTGCATTAACTAATGTTAACAAATACAACTTTTGATTTTAAAAACGTATTAGAAAATGCTGAAATTAACTAAGATTAATAAATTCTTTATAAAGTATCATTCATTATTAGTTCATGTTAATAATGTTAACAACTGAAACCTTATTGTTAAGTGTTACTAAAAAAATAAGAATAGTGTTACAAAATAATAATAATATGATGATGATGAGGGTGTGTAAATGACAGCATCAGTTTTGGGTGAACTATTTCTTTCAGTAAGCATCAAGGCTTCAAAGCATTAGACTTAAAAAAAAGGAATACACACGTTTTCAATACACATACCTATTACTTAAACTAGCAGACACAGAAATGTAGTCAAACAGAATGAGGTGTTGAACGAGCTCACACAGTCCCACACCCCCGGCATGAGGACACACAGGAACTGCAAAGAAGAACATGACACACCAAATCTAGATCAGCTGACAACCATTCCTACATTTCATGGATAATATTTACACTCGATTTACCATTAAACTTTGCAGCCATAAGTATGATGGCAAGGTTTTCATTGACACTGCCCACCCTACAGCTGTCAATCTGAACAAACTGTAGAGCCGAGGCCTGAAGAAACTGCTTGAACATCACTCGGTTCTGGCACTGCAAACAAGCACAAATATATACACTATACCGTTCAAAAGTTTGGGGTCGGTAAGATTTTTAATGTTTTTAAAGAAGTCTCTTCTGCTCACCAAGGCTGCATTTATTTGATTAAAAATACAAAACAAACTCAGTAATATTGTGAAATATTATTTCAATGTTAAACAGCCGTTTTCTATGTGAAAATATAATAAAGTGTAATTTATTCCTGTGATCAAAGCTGAATTTTCAGCATCATTACTCCAGTCTTCAGTGTCACATGATCCTTCAGAAATCATTCTGATATGATGATTTGATGCTCAAGAAACATTTATGATTATTATCACAGTTGTGCTGCTTCATATTTTTGTGCAAACCGTGATTCATTTTTTTCAGGATTCTTTGAAAGTTTAAGAGATAAGCATTGAATTAAAAAATAAATATTTTGCATTATTATAAATGTCTTTACTGTCACTTTTGATCAATTTAATGCGTCCTTTCTGAAGAAAAGTATTAGTCTTTTTAAAAGAATCGAACTTTTGAACGGTAGTGTAGATACAGAACAGTATGAACTTATAGAGATAGTTGACCTTATTCTATGGAACACAAAAGGAGATACTTTAAAATAACCTGATAGTGGATGTCATTGAGGACCAAAAGATTCTTAAAAGTATATTTTTTGTGTTCCGCAGAATACATGGTATATAGTTTTGGAACATGAGGGTGATTAAATGATGAAATATCCCTTTAAAATGGCATTGACAGACAACAAAGAACACAACAGATTTCAATAACAGTGCAAGCTATTGAATATTCAACTTTGACGCATCAAAAAGTTCATAAAGAGATTGTAAAACTAATCCATATGAATTGAGCGGTTTAGTTCAAATTCACCTCAAGCATGTTCGGTTGAGCTATTTATGTTCGCTGATCAATGTTCATATGTGAATAGAAGCCTAAATTCAATCCGTTTATCATATAAAGCGATCGAGTCTCTTCCGAAAATTTGGACTAAACTGCTCAATTCATTTGATTCGTTTTACGATCTTTATGAACTTTTTGAAGCGTCACAGTGGTAGTTGCATAGACTGTCAATGGAGAGACTGAAATCTCTCAGATTTCTTAAAAAGGCCTTCATTTTTTGTTCAGAAGATTAAAAAAATCGTACGGATTTGTAACGACATGAGGGTGATTAATTACTGACAGAATTTTCATTTTTGGGTGAACTATCCCTTTAAGACAATAACTATAATGATAACGATAAATATATAGTTCTAAAAATCATACTAAATATAAAAGAATAGTCACACCACAACTATAAAGATAATTGGCAAAGAGAAACGATATCGTTACAATCACTTTCAGAAGAATTTTTCTCCAGCTGATGAACGATACAAACATTAACAGCCAATCAGAATCCAACCTCACGTATTTAAAGTGGCAAACAACAAAACTGCACTACCCTGAGAACAAACAAAATGATATTGTCGGCTGTTGTGGACGCTAATGTAGTTATCATTATAGTTATCATTCTTAGTGTGAACGGGCTTTAATACCCAATAAATACACTCTCACCTGCTCTCCAGAGGCCACTCCAATACCAAAGGGTGCAAGTGCCTAAAAACAAGACAAAAAACCCTCAAAACCGGACTAACATGGTCTAATAATGAACACAGTGAACCAGTTTACCTTCGAGATGGAAGCATGACCTAGAATATCATCTGGAGATGTGGGCTCCTCAATCCACAGAGGGTGAAACTCTGCCAGCTTGGTTACCCAATTAACCGCTTCGTTGACGTCCCACCGCTGGTTGGCATCAATCATCTGACAGAAAAGAGGTAATTAAACTCCCCTACCAAATGCAGCTTTCTGTTCATAGTCTGGACCAACTTAACATTCATTAAAGGAGTAGTTCACCCAAAAATGAAAATTAGCCCATGATTTACTCACCCTGAATCTATCCTAGGTGTATATAACACTCTTCTTTCAGACGAACACAATCAGAGATATATTAAAAAATGTCCTGGCTCTTCCAAGCTTTATAATGGCAGTGAATGGTCGTTACTGTTTTGAAGTCTATAAAAGCGCATCTATTCATCATAAAAGTGCATCTATCCATCATAAAAGTGCATCTACCCATCATAAAAGTGCATCTACCCATCATAAAAGTGCATCTGTCCATCATAAAAGTGCATCTATCCATCATAAAAGAGCATCTATCAATCATAAAAGTGCATCTATCCATCAGAAAAGAGCATCTATCCATCATAAAAGTGCATCTATCCATCATAAAAGTGCATCTACCCATCATAAAAGTGCATCTATACATCATAAAAGTGCATCTATCCATCATAAAAGTGCATCTGTCCATCATAAAAGTGCATCTACCCATCATAAAAGTGCATCTATCCATCATAAAAGAGCATCTATCAATCATAAAAGTGCATCTATCCATCATAAAAGTGCATCTACCCATCATAAAAGTGCATCTACCCATCATAAAAGTGCATCTGTCCATCATAAAAGTGCATCTATCCATCATAAAAGAGCATCTATCAATCATAAAAGTGCATCTATCCATCAGAAAAGAGCATCTATCCATCATAAAAGTGCATCTATCCATCATAAAAGTGCATCTACCCATCATAAAAGTGCATCTATACATCATAAAAGTGCATCTATCCATCATAAAAGTGCATCTGTCCATCATAAAAGTGCATCTACCCATCATAAAAGTGCATCTATCCATCATAAAAGAGCATCTATCAATCATAAAAGAGCATCTATTCATCATAAAAGTGCATCTATCCATCATAAAAGTGCATCTATCCATCATAAAAGTGCATCTACCCATCATAAAAGTGCATCTACCCATCATAAAAGTGCATCTATACATCATAAAAGTGCATCTATCCATCATAAAAGTGCATCTGTCCATCATAAAAGTGCATCTATCCATCATAAAAGAGCATCTATCAATCATAAAAGTGCATCTATCCATCAGAAAAGAGCATCTATCCATCATATAAGAGCATCAGTCCATCATAAAAGTGCATCTATCCATCATAAAAGTGCATCTGTCCATCATAAAAGTGCATCTGTCCATCATAAAAGTGCATCTATCCATCATAAAAGAGCATCTATCCATCATAAAAGTGCATCTATCCATGATAAAAGTGCATTTATCCATCATAAAAGTGCATCTATCCATCAGAAAAGAGCATCTATCCATCATAAAAGTGCATCTATCCATCATAAAAGAGCATCTATCCATCATAAAAGTGCATCTATCCATCATAAAAGTGCATTTATCCATCATAAAAGTGCATCTATCCATGATAAAAGAGCATCTATCCATCATAAAAGTGCATCTATCCATCATAAAAGTGCATCTATCCATCATAAAAGAGCATCAGTCCATCATAAAAGAGCATCAGTCCATCATAAAAGTGCATCTATCCATCATAAAAGTGCATCTACCCATCATAAAAGTGCATCTACCCATCATAAAAGTGCATCTATACATCATAAAAGTGCATCTATCCATCATAAAAGTGCATCTGTCCATCATAAAAGTGCATCTATCCATCATAAAAGAGCATCTATCCATCATAAAAGTGCATCTATCCATCATAAAAGTGCATTTATCCATCATAAAAGTGCATCTATCCATGATAAAAGAGCATCTATCCATCATAAAAGTGCATCTATCCATCATAAAAGTGCATCTATCCATCATAAAAGAGCATCAGTCCATCATAAAAGAGCATCAGTCCATCATAAAAGTGCATCTATCCATCATAAAAGTGCATCTACCCATCATAAAAGTGCATCTACCCATCATAAAAGTGCATCTATACATCATAAAAGTGCATCTATCCATCATAAAAGTGCATCTGTCCATCATAAAAGTGCATCTATCCATCATAAAAGAGCATCTATCCATCATAAAAGTGCATCTACCCATCATAAAAGTGCATCTATACATCATAAAAGTGCATCTGTCCATCATAAAACTGCATCTATCCATCATAAAAGAGCATTTATCCATCATAAAAGTGCATCTATCCATGATAAAAGAGCATCTATCCATCATAAAAGTGCATCTATCCATCATAAAAGTGCATTTATCCATCATAAAAGTGCATCTATCCATGATAAAAGAGCATCTATCCATCATAAAAGTGCATCTATCCATCAGAAAAGAGCATCTATCCATCATAAAAGTGCATCTATCCATCATAAAAGAGCATCTATCCATCATAAAAGTGCATCTATCCATCATAAAAGTGCATGTATCCATCATAAAAGTGCATCTATCCATCATAAAAGTGCATCTATCCATCATAAAAGAGCATCTATCCATCATAAAAGTGCATCTATCCATCATAAAAGTGCATCTATCCATCATAAAAGTGCATCTATCCATCATAAAAGAGCATCTATCCATCATAAAAGTGCATCTATCCATCATAAGTGCATCTATCCATCATAAAAGTGCATCTATCCATCATAAAAGAGCATCTATCCATCATAAAAGACCATCTAACCATCATAAAAGTGCATCTATCCATCATAAAAGAGCATCTATCCATCATAAAAGTGCATCTATCCATCATAAAAGTGCATCAGTCCATCATAAAAGAGCATCAGTCCATCATAAAAGTGCATCTATCCATCATAAAAGTGCATCTATCCATCATAAAAGAGCATCTATCCATCATAAAAGTGCATCTATCCATCATAAAAGTGCATCTATCCATCATAAAAGTGCATCTATCCATCATAAAAGTGCATCTATCCATCATAAAAGAGCATCTATCCATCATAAAAGTGCATCTATCCATCATAAAAGAGCATCTATCCATCATAAAAGTGCATCTATCCATCATAAAAGAGCATATATCCATCATAAAAGAGCATATATCCATCATAAAAGTGCATCTATCCATCATAAAAGTGCATCTATCCATCATAAAAGAGCATCTATCCATCATAAAAGTGCATCTAACCATCATAAAAGTGCATCTAACCATCATAAAAGTGCATCTATCCGTCATAAAAGTGCATCTATCCAAATTTTAAATATGGATATTTTTCTTACACAAATGCATTTACATGCTCTTTTATGATGGATAGATGCAGTTTTATACTGGATAGATGCACTTTTATGATGGATAGATGCACTTTTATGATGGATAGATGCACTTTTATGATGGATAGATGCACTTTTATGATGGATAGATGCTCTTTTATGATGGATAGATGCACTTTTATGATGGACTGATGCTCTTTTATGATGGACTGATGCTCTTTTATGATGGATAGATGCTCTTTTATGATGGATAGATGCACTTTTATGATGGACTGATGCTCTTTTATGATGGACTGATGCTCTTTTATGATGGATAGATGCACTTTTATGATGGATAGATGCACTTTTATGATGGATAGATGCTCTTTTATGATGGATAGATGCACTTTTATTACCTTAAAACAGAAACGCCATTCACTGCCATTATAAAGCTTGGAAGAGCCAGGACATTTTTAAATAAAACTCTGATTGCATTCGTCTGATAGAAGAATATCATACACACCTAGGATGGCTTGAGGGAGAGTAAATCGTAGACTAATTTTAATTTTTGGGTGAACTATCCCTTTAAGCTAAATCTGATCAGGTTGAAATATCTATCTACTGTTTTGCAATCTATACACATTTGACTGAGAATCACCAGGGTGTTTTCTGGTCCAATCAACTTTCGGATAAGGCTGCATCTACGGATGTCATCCTGCAAATCGGCCCCAACCTTCACTTTAAATTTAGTCCATCCTTGGGCAAGAGCTTCAGAGCAGAGCTATTCAAAGCAAATTATATGTGTTAAGGTCAGAATATGATTATAACAGAAACCGAAACAGCCAAAGAACAGGCATACCTGGGTAAGCTGCTGGTCAGTGTAACCCAGCCAGGCACATGAGGTGGTGTACGCGGGATAACCTTCCCTTAACATCTGCTCCTCTGGAGGGGTTTAAAGTCACCATGAAGTCAAGATTGACAGTTCTTATTTTTTAATGGAACATTGCAGTGTTTATTATAAATGATTTATCCGTGCAAATCATTTTTTTTTAAATTCCTATGCCTCTTAGCAGCTGTTTACACGACACCGTTTTCAACAAAAATTTAAAACTTTTCATGCGTTTTGGCAGTTCGTTTACACAACAACGGCGTTTTGGGTTCCTTAAAATGCAAACTTTTGAAAACGGGTTGCAAGTTTTTGAAAACGGTTTCAATGAAAACAACAAAAACGCATATCTGTGAAGACGATGACGTCATGCACATGCGTATTACGTGTTCAGTCTATAGTGTTTCATCGCCATCTACTGGCCTGGCAGCAGAATACAGCGTTTTTAATCGTTTTCGCGGATCCGTGTGAAAGGGGATCGTTTTGACAATGGTGTCGTCTGTACGCGGAAAACTCAAAGTAATGATAATAATAGCAAACCACAACCATCCAATCAATTCTCCAGGACAAAATCAAGCCCCGCCCTAGATCTGTCCTTGTTCGAGAAGCCATTTGACTTGGATATACATCACAATAGGGACGAAAAGACTATCGCAGCTTCTGTTTCACACCGACTTTAAAGTCCAAAGTTGTCTGCACACTGAAATTACAGCTCCTGTCCTGACAGTTTATTTAGAAAAATAGTGTGCATATATCTTTTTTGTTTTTTTGTCCAGCCCAATTTGGGTTTTGGACACACACCTATTTTTTTTTTTAAGTCATTAGTGCCCATCACAAAGAACATTGCTGGATTATCAAAAGTATCGCAGAATGAACTCTATTTTTTTTTACACTCTCACTCTGTCATGTTGTTAGGCAGTTTTTGTGTTTTGTTGTTTTCTAATAAATAAATAAATAAAAAAATAAAAAAGTTAAAATGGTCTTAAGAATACATCTTAATTCTTAACATACACAACTCTTCAAAAGTTTGTGGTTGCAACGAATTTTTATTTTTTTTAAAGAAGTCTCTAATGCTCACCAAGGCTGCATTTATTTGATCAAAAATGCAGTAAAAACAATATTATTGTGAAATATTATTACGATGTAAAATAGCTAAAACATATACTATGTAGTAAAGTGTAATTTATTCCTGTGATCAAAGCTGCATTTTCAGCATCATTACTCGAGTCTTCAGAGTCACATGATCCTTCAGAATTCATTCTGATATGATGATCAAGAAACATCATCATCAATGATGAAAACAGCTGCTTATATTTGCTTAATGGTGTTTTCAGGATTCTTTGATGAATAGAAAGTGCAAAAGAACAGCATTTACTTGGAAAAAATATTTTTTTTTTTAACAATGTAAAACTCTTTATAGACACCTTTGATCAATTTAATGCATCCTTGCTGAATAAAAAATAGAGAAATTTCTTCCAACAAAATCAAAACTCTTACTGACCCCAAACTTTTGAAGATTTGGTAGAGCATGTATGTGCAACAGTTTATAGCCTTTATGAACTGATTTCACCTCTAGTTTTCTTTCCCGTTTTGGCTTTTACCAAAATATCTAAAAGAAAGAGAAAAGGAGTATTATTATGGAGTATAAGAAGTAATTCATTATATGAAGAATATCTGATTGAATGACCTCACCTAAAGCTTCCCGCTCTGTCAGCGCATCAGTGATATATCTGAAATCAATGCAGCTGATCAACTTCACAGGATCCTAGGCAGAGGATTCATAAACATACGCATTCAGCAAACATAATGCTGAATGTTCAACACGTTTAAAAAGCACATCAACAAAAGTTGTTGTTTTTTACGGTGACCTATTTTAAATTCAGCATAAAAATCTAATTTGGCCCTATTTATTTTTTCTAATGCATGTTACTGGTATTGATGTGAACAATTCATCCATATATATTTTTTTGACCCATAATCTTTCATCGAAATGTCAGAACTACAATCTAATAAACAAAAATCAGGTCCTTTTGCGCAAAAACCGGATTAACTCGGAAACAAGTAACAATATGGAAATACGGTTAGTCACAATTTCTTTATTGCATACTTTAAGTAATATTCCTTTGTTTTGCATCTTAATTGCGATAATTTAAGCACATAAAAATAAAGCAAGGACTCACCATGTCAACAAGCAGCTTCCACAAGGGCTGCAAAACATACTGTATTAATTCTGACCATTAATGATATTCTGTATTCATGCATTTTTACTACATAAAATAATCTGTCTTGTATCTCACCTTTCCCTCCACTCGTGCCCATAAATCCCAGACGGCGTTCAGAATGGCTGCCGTCGCCAGCTGAATTACTCCTTTTTCTGGTCCAATCTATCAGTGAGATCATCTGTTGATTCATCTGAATACGAAGAAGTCTTGAACGGATGAAAACACCTGATACTCACCCATCTCATCTGACCATCACTGCTCAGGAGTCTGTAGAAGCCTCTGAAGTCTCCAGTTATCTCCTCCAAAGTCTTTCCCACCACTAACGTAGATAAGGCTTTAACTGCACATACGACTGGACACACACACTGATCTAGATTAGAATAACCTAGTCCAAAAAAATTGAATTTCTATCATAATTTGAAACTGAGGGATCCTAATGGGAATACTACAACAGTGCCAAAACAACAGCTCTTTTATTGTTACCGATAAAACACCCTTTTCTGAAGCTCCGTGTGCAACACTAGCACAACAAAATCAACGTTGTTCAGTCTGGTTACATCATCACAATGTCACAGTTTTAGCTGGGAATACTTATTCTAATACAAGTATGGTACTGATAAACTGAACAGCATTGTTGGGGAAAGTAAAAGTTCTCCAATAATTTGATGTAAATTTACTTGTTACTTGAGAAAACTAATCTGACTATGTGAATCACTTTACTTGTAATGTGTTATCCCCAACACTGCTAACCAGTAGGATTTTTTTTAATGGCCAATAGCATGGAAAAATATAATGCAGACGTTTTTATTATTATTATCATTAGAGCACTAATATTGGTATGCTTGGTAAATATTAGCAAAACAGGTCTATCATTCAAAATATTCAACGAAATTTAACCTTTGGTAAAGTAATTGTTAGACAAAGAAAATTCTTATCATTAAAAAAACTATTTTTGTTATCTGAAATGTGTTACCCAATTTTTGGCACTTCTTTATTTAACTCTTTGTGCAACGTTTTTAGTTTTAGTTTAGATCTTTTAGGGGCCGTTTGCACACACCGTTTTCAACTAAAAACTGAAAACTTTATATGCGTTTTGGTCATTTATTTACATGACAACGGCATTTTGGGGCCCTGAAAATGTAAACTTTCAGGATTTCAAAATGCATGCTTTTGAAAACAATACCTTTATCTTCTCCTTGTAAACTACAAAAACAAGAATTTGTGAAAACGGTGACATCATGCGCATGCGTATTACGCGTTCAATCTATAGTTGCGTAGCTTTTCTTTACAAAGTGACATCGCCATCTACTGGCCTGGCAGCAGAATACGGCGTTTTTAGTCGTTTTCACGGTTCTGTGTGAACGGGATCGTTTTGACAACATTGTCGTCGGTACATGAAAAACGCGACATTGTCGTGTAAACGAACCCTTAGATTCTTGAAGTGGACTCTCTTCTTTAATTCATCACACAGGTTTTCAATAGGGGTTTAATCAAGGGGGCTGTGTTTGCCAACGCTAAATATTCATTATCTGGTCAGTGAACCATTGTTGTGTTGATTTTGAAGTGTACTTTGGATTATTGTTCAACCACTGCCAAGTTAAAGCTTTCTAGTAGAGGCAGCCATGCGTTTAATATCTGCTGGTACTTGAAGGAGTCCATGCCATGATTCACAGATTTTGAATGAAAAATCAATAAGATAAACTGGAAGACATTGTTTTTACAGCTGGTTTCGCTCATATTTACCAAGAGTCCTGAATTGGGTAAACAATTCTTCATTGAAAACTTTCACGTTCATTCCATTATGAAGGAGTTTTACTTGATGACACTTTTCAGGCTCGTATCGTTATTGAATAAGACATTCCCCTCGCACGCCATGGTCATATGACATACAGTATTTGTATAATTGCTAGATTTGTGAAGCTCACCGATTTCCGTCCCTCTTCCCACAGTAAAAGTCAAGCCGTAACCCTTCAGTTCAGTGTCCGTCTCAAGAACAACATACGCCACGGAGTAATCTGGATCAGTGTGCTGCGAATCAATCACATTCATTAAGTTACCAACTCTAATGCATTCATTGTTGTTGGTGCAACGCATGAAATTACTGATATAATAAGAAGTGAACGAACCATTGCATCCGATCCATGTTGTTCTAGTGAAGTCGGGAATCTCACGTCGCGCACTTTCACATTTATTATTTTGCTTCCAGGCATTTTGTTCCAGTTGCAAACTTACTTTGTGGCTGTTGAGAGCAACACTTCTAATACTCTGCCCCAAGAACGCTCTGATTGGCTGGCTTTTTGACAATATTTTCAGACCGTAGAAATGTGATTGGCTGTTTTGGAACGACGTCACAAATGACAAGAACTTGATCATATGATCGTAAGAAACGAAACTAATTCTGGAATACTGTATTCTGTTGTAGGCTATAGCGTATTCTGTTAATAAAATAAATACAATAAAAAAGAGTCCTATTATAGGATGAATATTTATGTTGGCATGAGAAAGCCAAAATTCAGCAAAATTACAGTACTAAGACTATCAATTCCAATCAATCTTTATTCCTTCAACATTCTTTTAAAATATTTCAACTTTAAGGCTTTAAAACTAGTAAATGTTTTTAATCAAACTTTGTCTAGTAGTAATATACCTACCTCTGGATAGGTAAATAAACAAAATGTTTCTAGACATAAGACAGAAATTCTTCTCCTTCAGGAATTCATGATCATGATTTGGAACTCATTCAAAAATCCTTTACGACTATTTACTATATAAAAATAAAACTAATAACAAAATGTACTTGCATGACAGTATCTTTATTTTTCAGCTCTTTATTTTTTTCTTCAGAAAGTTCACTTCTACTGATCGGTGACTTTAAAATGTTGTGATTAAATATTGCTGACATCAATCTGATGTTGGATACTTTGTTTTAACTTTCAACCTAAATTCTAACTCTAAACAGAGAATTCAAAAAGTACTCAATGTAAAAACTTATGTAATTATAAAGTTAGATTGCATCCTGTTTATCAAAATAAGTTTAGACCTCACTTTATAATAGAACCTATAATGTAATACATTATATACTGTATATATAGAAACAGCAATGAACAACATAATCTGAATAAGTTTATTCAACAATAACTCATAAGACAGATGTCCACCCAATTGAATCACAGTAAAATAAAACCAATTAATTTATAAATATATACATATTTTGTTGGTAATTAAGAACACTGCAAAATCATCACGTCAGTTTGAGAATGTAACAAACAGAAAAGCAGAACTTATACATATAGATAAATATGTTTCTTGTTTGTTCAAATATTGTAAAACCATTACTGAGATTATCAGCTGACATTCAATACATTTAGCTGGACTAAATCAAAGAGTTGAATAATTCAACATACATCAATATGAAAGATGTCTAAATACAGGGACAATAACTGGAAAGTGTCATTTGGAAACATGGATTAACTATTGTAACGATGTTGTAACATCACATAAAATTTTATTAAATAGTGCCGTTTTAATGTAACTTTAGCATAAAACCACCTGTTTATATTGCCTTCATTACATGAGGAGTACAGGAGGAAAGATCCTGAAGTCTCACCGATCGACAGCCAGGAAACTTTCACCTAAACGTATTTTCAGTATTCAAATGAACGTATTGCAGCTTTGAGAAGCCTGGAACACAGATTGGTGCAGATCTTCTTGTTACTGAAAGGCTGAAGTGGCCGCTGTGGCGGCAGCCGACTGGAAACTTCGGTTAGTGACGACACCTTGAGAAAACTCGTCCTGGGCCTTCTGGAAGCTCGCGCCCGTGTGCCTGTACATGGAGTGAACCTGAAAACACACAGCAAAAGAGTGAACAAGAGTACCGGATGCAGAACGATAAAGCACAGATGGAGAAGAATCAAGCGTCACAGATGGAGAAGAATCAAGCGTCACAGATGGAGAAGAATCAAGCGTCACAGATGGAGAAGAATCAAGCGTCACAGATGGAGAAGAATCAAGCGTCACAGATGGAGAAGAATCAAGCGTCACAGATGGAGAAAAATCAAGCGTCACAGATGGAGAAGAATCAAGCGTCACAGATGGAGAAGAATCAAGCGTCACAGATGGAGAAGAATCAAGCGTCACAGATGGAGAAGAATCAAGCGTCACAGATGGAGAAGAATCAAGCGTCACAGATGGAGAAGAATCAAGCGTCACAGATGGAGAAGAATCAAGCGTCACAGATGGAGAAGAATCAAGCGTCACAGATGGAGAAGAATCAAGCGTCACAGATGGAGAAGAATCAAGCGTCACAGATGGAGAAGAATCAAGCGTCACAGATGGAGAAGAATCAAGCGTCACAGATGGAGAAGAATCAAGCGTCACAGATGGAGAAGAATCAAGCGTCACAGATGGAGAAGAATCAAGCGTCACAGATGGAGAAGAATCAAGCGTCACAGATGGAGAAGAATCAAGCGTCACAGATGGAGAAGAATCAAGCGTCACAGATGGAGAAGAATCAAGCGTCACAGATGGAGAAGAATCAAGCGTCACAGATGGAGAAAAATCAAGCGTCACAGATGGAGAAGAATCAAGCGTCACAGATGGAGAAGAATCAAGCGTCACAGATGGAGAAGAATCAAGCGTCACAGATGGAGAAGAATCAAGCGTCACAGATGTTTCCTCTTCGTGTGTTCGACATTTCATACGGTAACGTTAGCCAGTTCTGATATGCAGTTTGATGATTGTTTTTATTTTACATGAGCGTAAGCAATGCTTCTATCGCTTGTTTCTGCTTCTTCTTCACTCGTCTTTCAATCCGAAGATTCTGTACTCTTTCAGAGGATGTGTAACAGCAACATTAAAAACAAAAACCTCTACGGGTCAAAATGACCTGAAAACAACATAAGGGTAAAAAAAACATAAAATAAAATAAAATATACATAGTTTGTCTTGGCAATAACCTGAAATAAGTTTAAGTTGAAGCACTAAAATTATTAACTGGAAATAAATAAAAACCCTAACTAAAGCTTTAAAACATTAGACCTATAAAACGTAAAAATACTGATAAAATGACAAAAGCACATAACAAAATTACTAAACATTAAACTAAAATGAATATTAACAAACTAAACATAAAATCTTAATGAAACCATAATAAAAATTAAAATAACACGTGCATTCGGTAATGTTGGGCAGTTTTGATTAATATGCAGTTTAATGTTTAATGATCGTGTTATTTTACATGAGCGTAAGCGATGCTTCTATCGCTTGTTACTGTTGAAAAACTTGAAAAGTTGTCTTGGCAATAAACTGAAATAAGTTTAAGTTGAAGCAATAAAATGATTAACTAGAAATAAATAAAAACCCTAACTAAAGCTTAAAAAAAGAGAGACCTAAATAGTAATATTTAAAAGAAAAAGGTTACACTATTTTAAAGTGTCCTTGTTACATATGTTACATATACTTACAGTACCATAGTAATAACAGTAAATTATGCATAATTACATGTAACTAACCCTTAACCAAATCCTAATCCTACCCTATTACTCAGTGCTTAAACATATAATTACTCTGTAAAAGTGTAACCAAAAAAAAAGTACTATAAAATGACAAAACTCCTAAAAATTAAACTAAAATGAACATTAACAAACTAAACATAAAAGCTAATTTAAAATATTACCATAATAAAACCATAAATAACACTGTGTCCAACTTACCATTTTGAGCAGGACGACGGCCAGCGCGGCGTTGACCGAGAAGAATCCAGCGACCAGCATCATGAAGACTGACACAGCCGTATTACTGTTGATCATAGTGATCGCCGTGATCCAGCCACTGACACACAATCATATCAGCACATATCAGACAATATTCACATGCTTCATTTAATATTCTACAATATTATTGATCTGTCTGCATTGACACCATTATATGAGAACTGAACTGAGCTGGACGATGACATCACTGTTTCTCCAGAGTGGCTATATATATATAAATTAATAAACTTTTTGCAACAAAAATTAACCACCACTGAGCTTACTGTGACGCTATTTTCTTCTAAAAACAAACTTTGTCGCATTATTCTCCTGTTATCTCTGTAAAGCTGCTTTGAAACAATATGTATTGTAAAAGCACTATTTAAATAAAGGTGACTTGACATGCTTACAAAATCCACCAAACATACAATATGATCAACTTTTTGGTTTAGGAAGTAATCCCACACCTCTCATCAGCAAGCACACATTTCAGCTATCATTCATTTTAAATGATGGTTAGAGATTTGTGGGATATTAATAGCAATGGTTGCCTCAGCAAGAGCCTAAAAAGCAAGTGTGAATGTTACGATACCATCATGTCACGATGCGATACATATCACGATACTGAACTCACGGTACAATATTATTGCGATACTCAGAGATATGATAAAAGGTTAACAAACAATGAACTGTTGATTAAAATGCTAAATGTAGTATTACATTGTGTGTGTAAATGAATACGCTTGGACTCGGTGCTGAAAACCCAAAGCACAGGACAATAGAGACACCAGAATAACAATATTCATGATTCTGAAGCTGAAAATACAGAATTATTTTAGATGAATATGCTTGCACTCTTTCACTGAGTAGATATATTTCAAATAATGTCGGCCACTTTTTACTGGTAACATCAGACATTTGGCATTGTCAGGACCCACAAATATTCCCCCATTGCATTATTATACATTATATATAGCAGTTAAATGAAGTTCTGACAGTAAAACTCAACTAAAACCGAAATTTCCATTATGGGTGAACTATACACAATACATATTGTCACTATCTACAATACATATTGATGCACCCCTAGTAAACAGTATGAAACTGTAAATGAAAAATGCACATTGCTGAGAAGAGTACAGGATGATTCAGCAGAAAACAGTCTCACACTCACAGAGAGAGAGAGCCCCGGAAAACCAACACACACCGACAGATTATGAAGAGGCGATCTGTCTAAGAAACATGCCGAGAGGAAGAACACGTAAAGATTCGAATCACACACTTAAATCAGAGCCGTCCAGAGCCGGAGAGACTCACCTGTTTCCCCAGCCTGGGATCCCCACGCTCTGGATGATGTACACGATTACTTGGAATGAGAAAATGAAGAAGAAAAAGAAGAAACTGAAGGAGCTGTCAGATCTGCAATGCAAAACAAAAGAAAAGTTACAGGTGAGATGATGATAATACTTTTTTTTTTAAATTTTATGACTAATATTATACATTCAGTGTGGGTATATATATATATATATATATATATATATATATACTGTAAATAAGTAGCCTATACACATTTTGTTTTTGCACTGATATTTTGGGCTATTGTGCTTCCATAAATTGTCATCTTTCAAAGTAGTGGAAAGAAAGCATCCGACACATTTAAGTGTTTAATTTCACTCACTGTGTGCATCTTTAAAGGCTGTTTTCTCAAAAAAAATAATTTTTCTTCAGAAATCTGCACTTTAGCAGCTTTACAGACACCAAACTTTACAGCTTTATTCCTATCTATATTCTGAAGGCTTTTACAGAGAGGTTTGTTCATACATCACAGGCCAGATTTAACATTTCATTCCTAAAAACATGGTTCTTTTTGTACAGTATGGCTGTAGACAGTATTTTCTGAGTGATAAACAGAGAAATCCAAAACCTCCTCATTAAAAATGTTAACAAGATCAATTTTGAATCAGCTTTGTTCAATGTTCAGATTTCTGTTCTGGAAATCTATGCAAATCAGTGCATATTTAGACATAATATTTAAAAAAAACTTGCCCTAATGTACTGGATGAACTATAGTTGTATTAGTTCAATGTTTTTACCCCGTTCATCGTTCGACTTTCCCTCACAAACTCTTATGACTTTAAAAATGTCACTCTCTTTATTGTAATGTAAAAAAGATAATGATATTTCATGGTGGTATTTGTTGTACCACTTTATATTTAAACTTTAAGGGAGGGTGAGGCTAAAAATAATGGTAACACTTTACAATAAGGCTCATTAATTAACATTAGTCAATGTATTAACTAACATCAACTAACAATGAGCAATACATTTGTTACAGTATTTATTAATCTGTGTTAATGTTAGTTAATAAAAATACAGCTGTTCATGTTAGTTCACAGTGCATTAACTAATGTTAACTAATACAACCTTTGATTTTAATAACGTATTAGTAAATGTTGTGATTAATATTAACTAAGATTAATACATGCTGAAGAAGTATTGTAACTATGTTAACTAATGTAGTTAACTAATGAACCTTATTGTAAAGTGTTACCAAAATAATAATGTCATAATGCAACATATGAACATTGAACTCACTTAAAGGCCTTGTAAACGGGTCGGTACCAGCAGACGAACGCGATGGGAGTGAACAAAATAAACCAGAGGATTGCGAGTCCGAAATCAACTCCTCGTGTCGTGTCTACAGAGAAATACACCAGACAGGCCAGCAGGTTCAGGAACAGCGTCACACTGTGATCTGTGGAACAACAACATGTGGATTATTATCATCCAGGCTTACACATAGCATGAACATTACCTCAAATGTTTGCTAACAAGCATTGCTACTAGCACACAACGTACTTCTCAAACTATTTTGCAGCATTCAGTATGTATAGTAGGCACAGTACACACATCTTTCGCTAAAACATTTTTATTTTTACACAAAATACAAAAAAATACAGTATGATTATAGCAGGAAAGTCTGTAAATTTGTAATTGTAACTGTAACCAATTATTCAACCCCCACTGCAAATCAGGTTTATTGGCAACATTTACAAACTTTCAGCTGTTTGCAATGAACAAATCAAACAAAAAAAAAAAATGTGAAATAGCTCAACACAATAAATGTTTCAAGTAGTTTTCCCAAATATAACTGAAAATGCAACTTTTAATGCCTTCTGCAGTTTGAAAATTATTCACCCCCTGCAAAAAAGGTGTTGTCTCAAGCCCACCTACTTATCAAGGGCTTCATTAGTTGCACCAGGTGTGCTTGAGCTAGAACACACAAACTATCTGAACTGGCTAGGTTTGTTGAGTGTCACGTTTGACTGCAAGTCAAAAGAATGGTCCGAAAAGTTAAGAGAAGATATCATCGCCCTTCACAAACAAGGAACAGGATACAAAAAGATAGCGAAGGCACTAAATGTTCCTAGAGACAGATGGTACTTCTCAATTCTTATTTTTGCATCCTCGCGTCTCAGCTCCACCCCTGTAGGATGCAAGGAAAGGAAAGGAGGACGGAGGAATCGAAGGAAAGCTTATTTACACATTGGAATACTTGATCACTCGAGTGTCACTTCACAGCGTCATCAGCAGCGCTCAAAAGATCTGCCCTTATGTTGTTGAAGTTTGGTTATTTAAGAAATTCATAATAAATAATAAAAAGCAAGCTACCCTGTTGAAATATGCGAGATCTGTGGTTTATTTAAACTGCAAAGGTAAAGTATAAATTAAAATGATTGCGATCGATGTGAAGGGGGAGGAGAATTTATACGTGCGTCACGTTTAGACAATAAAACACTTCCGCATAGGATACGCCTGTGTATCCTCGCTCACGACTCCTCAGGAAGCTCCTCACGCCTCGATCCTCGCGGTGCAGTTAGAGAATTGAGATGTCCTTCAAGATGACTGAGCTCGATCGGTTTCCGGGTCATGGGATGGAGGAGCGAGGAAACGAGGAGGGATATTGAGAAGCACACACAGTTGGAAGCATAGTTTGCAAGTTCACACTTCAAATGAGCCCTTAGTTGTTCTGTATATTTGTTCTGACAGTGTGAGTGCAAATGCTGAAATTCTGCTCCCAAATAGGCCCAACGTTGCAATATTAAAACATTTCTTTAAAAACTTACTAAAACATAATTAAAAAAAAAAAAATCCTTCATTATTTGCACCAGAGGCCTCCTACAACAACATCTGACAGGTGAAAAACATTTTTTTTTCTTTTTTTTCTATATTTGCGTCTTACAGGGTTAAAGGAACAGTGGTTACACTACCTGGACGGGCCAGAAAAAGGAAGATATCAACGGCTGCTACCAGATTTCTGAGAAGGCAGGTTCAGAAAAACCCTTGAGTGACTGCAAAAGACCTACAGCAAGACTTGGCGGCAACAGGCACTGCGGTTTCAGCTTGTACAGTAGGGTGTGTACTAAACGCATACCAGAACTACATGACGTACACCACTACTGACCCAAAAATTAAAAAAAAGTCGGCTCCAATTTGCTCAAAATCATATAAATAAGCCACAGAAGTTTTACGATTCTGATCTGTGGAGCGATTAAACAAAACTGGAACTTTTTGGCCCTGGAAAGAATGAATCATAAGCTGAAAAGACTCTACAGTTCAGCATGATGATGCTCTGTGATGCCCTGCGGCTGCTTTATATCCTCTGGCACTGGAAACCTGCAGTGTGTGGATTCATCAAAGTATCAGGAAATCTTAGGAGAAAACGTCATGCAATCAGTGAGCAAGCTGAAGCTTGGGCGTTATTGGACCTTCCAACATCCCACCAAGGCTTAGTTGCAGAAGAAGTTCTGGAGTGTACAATGGCATCACCAGTGTTGGGAAAGTTCACTTTCTACATGAACTAGTTCAAAGTTCAGTTCACAAATTTTAAAATGAACTAGTTCAGTTCATACTTTAAAATTTTTATCTAGTTTATAGTTCTTTTTTTTCATATGTTGCTGCGAGCTATTATTTTTCAAAATTATTGCCACAGCCCATATAGAACCACAGACAGCAGTTATTTTATCGACGGGCAAAGTTTACACAGAAATGTAAGATTTTTCCCATCCTCACCGACCTCGTCATAAAACTGGTTTAAATGATCATACGACGCCTCTCGCTGCTTTTTGTGTTGATGACGCATGCGGCGGTGCGACACTGGCAGCTGGTGTTTCCAGATTGGGTGTTTTTCCGCTACATATTAAGGCCTGTTTACAGTGTGTTTTATCCGGGTTTTCGGCTCTATAGAAATCTGGCGCCCTATTGAACGAAGTTAAACTGAGAGAGCATGTCGTTCACAGACACCAGAATGAACGAGTTCACAGTAACGTTCATCAGGCAGTAATACAGTACGTTCAGTTCACGTTCGCCCAAAATATGAACGAGTTCATGAACGCGTTCAGGCACAACACTGGGCATTCCAGTCACCTGACTTGAACGCCATAGGAAATCTCTGGTGAGATTTGAAGAAGGACGTTGCAACACACAAACTCAAGAATATCACTGAACTGGAGGCCATTGCTCATGAGGAACGGGTCAGATTCCTCAGAAACTGCTGTCTGGTTATACAGCTCATTTGCAGAAGCTCATAACAGCAAAAGGGTGTTTTACTAAGTACTAAAGATGCTTGCCATGAAGGGGATGAATAATCTTGAGAGAGCAGAAGTCATTGAAAGTTGCATTTTAAGTTGAATTTGGGGAAACCACTTGAAACATTTGTTGTGTTGAGCTATTTTAATTATTTTTGTTTGATTTGTTCACTGCAAACAGCTGAAAGTCTGTACATTTTGGCAATAAACCTGATTTGCAATGGGGCTTGAATAATTTTGATGGCAACTGTATTCCAACACGTCTGTGTTCACTTACACATCCAGAGGTAGTACATCATCTTGCAAACCCGTTGATAATCCACAGGGATTTCTTCACTAAAATCCTGATAAAAGCAAGGTTTTATGGGGAGAAACCTGGGCAAAGGTGGCCAGTTGTTTTCTTTCCCTGCATGCAAACATTCGTTCATGTCAAGAGTTTAGATGACCTCAGAAGAACATCTACAGAGTGACATCAGTGCTGTGCTATTCATTACTTCAATGAGCTCATTGTTTCTGCATTCAATTATGACATTGTTTAAATTAATACATTTTTAGCTTACTGTGATTTAGTTCATTTACACTACCGTTCAAAAGTTTGGAGTCGGTAAGATTTTTAATGTTTTTAAAAGAAGTCTCTTCTGCTCATCAAGGCTGCATTTATTTGATTAAAAATACAAAACAAACCCAGTAATATTGTGAAATATTATTTTAATGTAAAACAGCTGTTTTCTATGTGAATATATAGTCAAGTGTAATTTATTCCTGTGATCAAAGCTGAATTTTCAGCATCATTACTCCAGTCTTCAGTGTCACATGATCCTTCAGAAATCATTCTGATATGATGATTTGATGCTCAAGAAACATTTATGATTATTATCACAGTTGTGCTGCTTCATATTTTTGTGCAAACCGTGATTCATTTTTTTCAGGATTCTTTGAAAGTTCAAGAGAAAAGCATTTAATTAAAAAAGAAATATTTTGCATCATTATAAATGTCTTTACTGTCACTTTTGGACAATTTAATGCGTCCTTTCTGAAGAAAAGTATTAATTTCTTAAAAAAAAAAAAAAATCGTATTGACCCCAAACTTTTGAACGGTAAGTGTACATTTCTGAAATACATAACTTAGACAGTTACCTCTGATAGCAGATCACTGTAAATTGTAATATGGACTCTGTGAATCTGCTTTGAAATGATGTGTATTGTGAAAAGCGCTATAGAAATAAACGTGAATTGAATTGTAGCGTCTCACCTCGTGCAGTGTCTCGATCCCGAAGCTCCTGTTCTTTACGCTCCAGCTCCGCTGCTTTCTTCTCCAGCTCCGCTTGCTGACGGATGAGATCCGCCTGTCCCGCTGCGGCACTGGCCTGATGGAGGAACCACACACACACTTACACACTGACATCAACCTGAGAAGCTGTGTTTGAGTGCCTCTGGGAGGATATGAGATCAGGGGCCGGTTTCACAAAGATAGACTTTGACTATGGCTTGGATATAAGTAGATAGTCAGACTTCAGATAGACTCTAAGACTAATTTATGACCATGAAACTGGATATACGACTTTACGTTCAGCAGATGTGAGGGGTGTAAGCTCTCTCCCCGCCTCTTTCTCATAATATTATGATTTACAAATAAAAATGTGGATAGTTGTAGAATGCTGTATGTTTAAACTCTCAGTAAGGCATGTGAATTTGTTAAATGCCACCTTGTTCTCTGATCATACAATGTCATAAGGGGTCGGTTTCACAAAGATAGACTTTGACTATGGCTTAGATATAGTAGATAGTCAGACTTCAGATAGACATCTAAATCAGACCGTTGCACAAAGCACTTAAAACTCTGACTATCTTAAGTAGGACTACACTGCAATGCATTCTGGGTAAAATAAGACCCTTTTCAAAACAAAAAACATGGCGGATGGAGTAAGCGCATTCAACCGCTCAGTGCAGTTTACCCCAGCGGAAAACGTGTTTGTTGGAGGAGTATAACAGTTACAAGGACATTTTACTTGGGAAATTTGACCCCAAGAAAGACCCAAAGAAAATGACCCCAAAACCGACGTACGGACCGAACCGGGACTTCTGTGTACCTTCTTTCATGCTGTACTATGATAAATATGAATCAGCATATTATGGTTCTGCATGAATATTGCACTAACTTGTGGACTGGGCTCCACAGTCGTCTGGAGGACCGCTGGTTGAGAAGCGACTGAAACAGGGATGGTGCTTTCACCCTGAATAAGAGAGAGGGAAAATATCAATTCAAACTCTTTGCTTGTGATTTCATTCAGTATAGAAGAACAGTGTTCCCGTGGAAAACTCAAAACTTCCTAAAGGAAAATACTGCATTGGAATTTCTATCATAAATTGGAATCATTCCTGAAGGAATCAAATATTGAAAAAAGGAAAGAGAAATTATCTTCTCAAAACAAACTAAAGTGTGGGGATTCCAGTTTATCTACTGTCGTTTTTAATGGGACTTCTATTTGATTATTTTAGGTTTGAGGAATTGTTTGGCATTCCTTTACCATTTTTGACTTATTATAATTTTAAGTCAGTCTTAAAGATCAAATCAAATTCTGAATAAATGTTAATCCCATTTCAAATAGGATTTCAATTTATGGAGTAGGATCCAAATTATGACAGAGGAATATTATCCTGTTGATATGCATGTACTGTGACAGGAGGAACTGATAAATGATTGTTGATTTGTAGGATGAGGATTGAAACGGTTAGGCTTACCTGAGCAGTGGCTGTGAACGGGTTAAACTCTGCTACGCCATCGACTGCAGTGCTGGTCACCTGAGTGACTGATGGATCCTGCCACGCACATAATTATATCAAGATCAATAACAAATATCACTTGCCTATTCATTAAACACTGTATGTTATGTTATGAATGGTTTTGGGAGCCAAAGCATTCTTTAAAATACTTTGGAGTGCCATGTACCATGACATCTCTCAAAATATTCCAATCTGATATAGGCAGACCGTGTTTTTCCCTCCTCGTTTGCGAATTATAATTGGCCTGCAAATGCAGCCGACTATGGCAAGCCATATCAGGATATGATATTCTTGATATCGACAACAAGTCAATTTTCACTAGTTAAAATGCTAATTCTTGATATCAGGAATTAGATTTCCACTAGTAAAAAAAGTGAATTCTTGATATCAACAATGACATCATCACTTGCAGAAATCAAATTCTTCATATCAAGAATTAAATTTCAACTAGTGAAAATTATAATTCTTCATATCTGTAATTGTATTTTCACAAGTTAAATGTCACCAAAGGCTGTCATTCAAATTAATTGTCGCTAGAATTGCATTTCTATGCATTTCTTACTAGCAGAAATACAATTTTTGATATCAGTAATAATCAATAATAACTGTTACCAGTAAAAATATAAATTCCTGATATCAAAAACTAAATTCACTAGTTGAAATGCATTTCAACATGTTAAATTTGTTATTTCTGACAATAATTAGGAGAGTAATTTCAGTTATCTAAAATGCCTTTACTAGTAACAATCACATTCATGAGACTAGTATGTGACACTTGGATTATTACTGATGTAAAAACTGAACATGTTTCTAGTAGCAATTCAATTGTTGATCAAGAACAGACATTTGCACCAGTAACCATGTAATTATTGATATCAAAAATGATGATTTTTTTTATAGTAAGAATTGTATTTCTGATATTTAAAATTGGAAGTAAGAAATCAATTCTCGATATCAACAATTAAATTGAATGGCAGCCTATGGTGATGACATTTAACTAGTGAAAATACAATAACAGATATGAAGAATTATAACTAGAATTGTACTAAGTTAGTTGAAATTTAATTCTTGACATCAAGAATTCGTATTTCTGTGAGTGATTGCGTCATTGTTCGTATCAATTATTTACATTTTACTAGTAGAAATCTAATACCCGATATCAAGAATTAGCATTTGAACTAGTGAAAACTGAATTGTTGATATCCGTGAATGAAGAAAAGGCTTGGCTTAGGCGACACGGTCATTAAGATGCACCTGTTGGATTTGTACATAAGCTTTGTGCACTTATCGCGAGAAGTGATGTTCAAAGTTTATGCCAAAATGCTTGGTTCTCTACATAATGATCATACACAGGCTTAAAATGCTCACGACGGCAGAAAAAAACTCGGTTGTTATATTTAAAGACAACTTAAAACAAAAAATAAACACTTCCTGGATCGTCATCGGAAGGTGATTGGCTTGTAACCCGAACAGTGAAATTTGATTGGCTGAGCCCTCACTCTCACCTTTCTCCAGTGACTCCGAACCAAACAAACAGGTTCACAGTGAAAAATATATATTACATTTTACCATAGACATTATAAATCATTAGGTATTTACCTGGAAAGGATTGACATCAACTGGTTCGGCAAAGGGGTTGCTATCGAATCCAGACATCTTGTCTTGCGGCAAGCACAGGTGTTCTCGTGCTCCGTGTACCTGCCAGCGTAACTCACTGACCACTGCGCATGCGCGGTGCATTCAGTCATTACGTCACTGCAGGGATCTAGTTTGGATCTCGCTTTCCAGCTCTGCTTACACTACTTGAAATTAACACTTCTTGATTTCTCATGTAGAGTTAAACTAATAAACGTGCAGTAACATAACATTTTAATAACATGGTATTATGTAGAGACTTGCAAAAGGGAAGAAAACTGCGTTTTCTTTTAACCTGCAATTCACAGCTATTCATGAGACCACTCTCTGAAATCAAAATAACTCCGCACCTTTGGCAGCAGTAATACAGGTTTAACAGCTCTCACACAATTACAATTTCCTCAGGCCGGTGTCATGACAAATCGGTTTGTGATTATACTAGCACATACGAACGATATTCATTTAAAATATGTATAGGTTACTATATAGTGCATAAAACAAATTGAATCTTTCTTTCACTTGATAAACTGTTAATTAATAAATAAATAAATAATAATAGCAAATTAAGTGTATAATTCAACATCATTACATTCTTTTTTAAATTAATTACTTAGGCATTTAACATGTAATTACAGTAATGATGATTGTGAATCATGTAGGGTAAGTGAAAATGCATGTATAAACCATGCTATCAGGCTAATCTGGTATCTGTATGCTGTGCTAGTACATAAGCTAACTAATTAATGGTCCTAACCTCATTCAAAAAGCATTTATTTATTTATTTATTTTTGTAAGAATTTTAATCAGGCGCTTAAAGAGAGTACCTATTAAAAGTAACTTGAGCCAATGGGGTCCTAACAGAACCCGATTTTGAGGACCACCTGATTTTTCACCACACCTGATGCACTCTTTTTGTTAGCCCCATAAATTAGGTATCATTCGAAAGCTTAAACACAGAATGTATCCTGTGAAAACCGTTTTTAAAATGGACACTGCGTTCTCATAGAAACGGTACTTTAAAGCCTTTTTTGGCAGGCTCCTCCCACTAGTGGGCGGAGTCATATTTCAATTTTTTTAATAAAACTTTCTAATCTTGACAATACACCTATCGTCGGAAAGGTCTGAAACTCAACGTTACATATATGACAACTGTTTTGTGATAGAAGTGATGTGACAGAAGTGTATTGACTTGTTACAGGAGAATGCATAAAAAAATTATATAGAATGTGTCACCTGGTGGCTGTTTTTGGTATAACGCCTAAATAAAATCCCATAGGAACTTCAATTGTTGTGATATCAACCACTTGGTGGTTAGACATTACAAGTTACAAAATTACATTATATATTTTGTATAAAAATAGATGTAGATGTTTAGTACAGTACATTTGCTTTACAGTAAACAAACTTATTTTACACTTTCATTTCAGCAATACTCTGCTGAGGATCATCTTTAAAAAAAGAGACCAACCTTAGTTGTGTACTGCAAATCATTCATGAACTACAACCATTTCCATTTGAATGGTGCATTTTTAACATCTATGCTCAAAAAGGGGGGGGTGAAAGTTAAGCAGTTAAACAAGAAGAGACTTAAGCGTGATGAACAAGTCAGTCAAGTTCTGTCTCAAATCAATCAAAATACAAAAAACTGAGCGTGGGTGGAAGTCAGCAGCACAATAACTCGCATCTTTCATTTAACAAACCAGCACTCATTTGTTCAAAATGTGTAATTTATTTTACAACCATTGACTTTTTTTTTTCTTTCATAAGAAATATTTGTTCAACACATGACAAGACAAATCATTTTGCTGAATCCTGCAGGCGGCGTGACCAGTGTCAGCGATGCATGAGATCTACATAACAGAATATAAATTAACACTCCTGTGAAAAACACCATCACATGCAGAAACCCTTCACAAACCATGTTACTGGGCAAAAGCACAGTTTAACATGAGGCTGACCGTCATTCATCTTAAACTTCATGATCTTTGCAGAAACTATAGTGACTAGAAATGACAGATGATCTATTTTGCTGGTGGCACAATTTTGTTCATTTTGCATCAATAACTAGTGATGGACATAGTAATAATCAAACACTGTGAATACAGCAGTTGAATGCGAGCGTTGTCGAATTCAAATGCACTTCTGTGGATTATTATAGCCGTGATTTTTAATAATTAAATATTTAGAAAAAGAATAGGGTGTATCGCACTATATATACAGGCAGAAGAGACCATTTGGTAATATATTAAGTCATATTTAAGTCATTTTCTGGCAAGAGGTAATTCATGTTTGCAGGGCATGAATGATTCAAGGATTTTCTGAAAAATAATGCTGATTATATATATATAATAAAAAAAAACAAAAAAAACGTAAGTAACAGCAATCTAGTAACTCTGTGGCTTTGTGTTTTAACACTGGTTTCTTTGAGGCAGGGATGGAAACGACTGACGGATGGCTGTTGAAGACTTAATACACTGTCTGGTGACCTGGAAGACGAAGAGTCTTCGTTTAGCGTCGGGATCCTCTGGCTTTATAACACCAGTTTCCTTGGTCCCTTTAATGGCATCATTTCCCTCCAAGCACAACACAAAAAGCAGCACAAACACGTCCAGAGGTTTTCTCATAAGACACACACTCGAACACACACACATGTCCTCGCTTCTCTCTCCAACGCATTCAAAGATATAATATATGGATTCAACAACCCAGGAGTTACTGGTGCTCTGGCTTTTTACACTATAATATATTTATATAGATGTATATGTCAATAAAATGTATTAAATAGGATCGGGGGCAAATACATCTGAGAGAACGCTGCTCGCATGATTCTACACTGTAAACGTTAAAGCAGCTAGAGTTCATCAATGGCTTCGTCGTCAGAGTCACGGAACGTCACGGAACTCCCGATCGAAGATCAAAGGAGAACATTCCGTTTCGGAACGTTACAACATTCCCTTTTCCCTGCTTTGGGAAGCGCTGCGCATCTGCGTTCCTCTCCACATGGCACTTAAGGACTATAATGCAGCAAAAGTGAGCGTTAGCAGGGAGAACAAGCTCTTCTCCGGTGACGGACGTACAATCCTTCGGTCTTCACACCATGAACTCGTTGCTCCCGTAAAGCACCACCTGCTGGGCCGGAAGATCCGGATCCCTCTTCTCTCCGGTGGGATTGTCCCGCTGTCTCTGAGGCGAGCTCTTGACGCCCTGCAGACGCTGTTTGCCTTTCTCTGGGTTGAATGTGCCTCGGCTGGTGAACTGCGCTCGGTCCTCGTCGTCCTGGTCCAGGCTGTCGGACGGGTACAATCGGGTCGAAGGCGATTTGGACCGCAAGCGTAATTTCTGGGTTCTGGTCGGTTGCATGTAGGACGAGGACACGGAGGAGACGGTGGAACTGGAGTCTATGGAGTCCAGGGATTCAGGCTGTTTCCGCAGAACTCTCCTGCTCTTCGCTTCAGTCTTCTTGGGTCTCGAGACGGCCAGCGCTGAACCTCGTTCTGAGGAGAGCAAACATTAACATTAACAATAAGATTGTTTATTTAATGCCATGTCAGCATTCAAAGCTATTTTCGTGGCAAAAATTAAATTACAAAAATACAAATATCATTTAAATACAATAAAAACAAATACAAAAACAGCAAGCCATATTATTCAAGATTCTTTAAATTAACATATGATAAAAAATCTTATTAAAGGACAATCCCAGCCCAAAATGAACCTAGGGGTTAATGGGATGCGTTTTCATGATAATCGAATGTACCCAGTTTTAACGTTAGTTTTAGTTTAACCACAGATTAGCTTATAACGCAAGTGTATGGGGCATCGAATAAGTTAAAAATAAAAATCATAAAATCGCTAGTTAATACCACTAACAAGGCTCAAAATAGCCCCACACTAACACGCTAGCATAATGAGGGTCCCTCACTGTTTTTGGAAAACAGTCTCGACCAGTCGAACCACGAACGCCGTGATACGTGCTGGACGATAGTCACAGTTCAGCTCACGTAGCACGGCGTTCGTGGTTCGACTGGTCGAGACTGTTTTCCAAAGATGGCTCCTACTGTCTTTATAAAGTATCTTCTTATTAAACTGTCTGTACACTTACAAAGTTCTCAATGCTTCGGTTTGCAGGTAGAGACCCTCATTCATGCTACCGTATTAGTGTGGGGCTATTTTTTTTTGCAGTTACAAACATGATGCAGGGCAACGATTTGAGAATGCAGTTAAAATGCCACTAAAATTTGAGATATGAGGGCAAAAATGCCCCATACTGTATGGGTTTTTGTCATGTATCATATGATATAGATTAGCTATATCTATATCTGTTTTTTCCTGAATATCAGCACGAATGTAAATGTAATTTTATACAATAGTTCAATAAACAAGAATTGAATGTGTTACATTTCAGACACAATTTTGACAATATTGTTGTTTTTGCTCAATTTCACAAATGAAAATAAATAAATCAATATATATATATATATAGACACACAGTCAAGTGCATGAAGTGTTCAACATTCCAGTGCAGTTTTTCTTTTTGGAATTTTTCACACTATTTGTCATAGAATAGTGCAATTGTAAGCAAATAACATATGCACGAAACGTTCTTCAGAACTTCTGTAAAAATTAAAAGCCAGCTGGAAAACTTCCGGTGAAATGTCACTTGTTGGTGTGTCGATATCTTCAGTGTCCTGAGGCAGCTTTAACAGCATCAATAGTGTAATACACTTAAGTTCATAATCAGAATATAGTCACTTAAATAGTCAGGCCTAGAATTAATTTAGTAATTCAAACGTTAAACGAAATTAAAAAGACGCGTCTCTTAATGTTCCTCCTCAGCAAAAAAAGCATCAACGTTGTAAATTAAAGATTTATTGTGCATTTTAGTTGCAAAAGGGGAGTTTTCACAAGTGTGCCAAAATCACTGTGCTGACTGACAGCTTTTGTTATTATAAAGGGAGAGCGAGGTACAAAAAAGTGCTAAACATTGACAAAATGTATTTTTAAAACTAGTGATTTTATAATGTTTGCTATTTTTTTCAAAAGTAAAACGTGTGAAACAATATTACATGAAATGGCTAATATGAGCCAATAAATGCTCCTCTGCCGCCATCTACTGGTTATAGTGGTAATTAATGTCTTTTTTATTTTTAAATAAAAGTGTTTTCAATCAAATGTTGGTTTTCCTACATCTTGAAACATTCAGTTTTATAAATGAGGCCAATCTCAGGAGAATAAACAAATAATGTTTTTGGTCATCACATTAAAAATAACATTAGAAGTGCTGGAAAAATGTTGCGTGAGCGTGTCCAATTACAGACAGTGTTTTTTATTCAAACGTTCCCATTAGTCTTTAATGCAATCAATAAAACTGGTTTATTTGCACATTAGCTAAGTGAGATAACTACATTAAAATATAAATACAACATTAAGAAGTCAACCACTGATGGTTGTGTGTCGATGTACAGAATGACAGCTAACAGTTCACAGGAAATGCCCAAGCTGGCTTATCGAAAACCAGGAAGTGACCGTGCATGTTTAATTAGGACACTCCTACTGCTCCGCAGTTATGATGCGTTCAAGTCATCTCGTAAAGATTGTATTTATGAGTTGAACGCACATGAACGCCAACACAATGTGATAAATACAAGTGGGAAGCTGTGGACTTTCTTTAAGCCCAGATCTTCACGAGTTGTGGGCATGTCAGTGAGAAACATGGCGGACTACCACAATACTTTAGCAGTAATATTGTCAGGCTTTTCTATTTTCAGCGAAGTAAGCTATAATTGCCTGCACAGAATATGATGGCATTATAATATAACAATATAATATGTAACGATATGCAGTGGCTTCATAAATGCATTAAAAACATAAAAAAGCAAAGCATACCTGGTGCACATTTCTTTGTTCTTCATTTTCTAGAACTACAGTTTAAAAAACCTTGCTGTATTTTTGTATAATTGACCCTTCGCTAAGCCACGCCCGAAAACCGCCACTGGCCAATCGTGTCTTAGCAACCGTAACTAGGCGTTGATATCTGATACCCGGTCTGCTAAAAGTTTGGATGGGGAAGTGGAATTTTTTTCCATCCCGAAAATCTAAAAGCCAAGGGGAGAAATGATGGGCGTGGATCCAGCAGTGCGAGACCCCATTCACAACTAAATGTCGACAGGATTAACAAAAACACCTATTGCTTGGAAATAATGATGGTTATTTGTTCATAATGCATATGTTTTAACGTAAAATAAGACGATTAAAGACAAGACTCAGGCTCACTGACATACTTTAAAATATATTTCAGCATTTTGTTAATCGACGGCCAACTACTCAGTCAGGGGTAGTAGGCCGTCGATTAACAAAATGCTGAAATATATTTTCAGTGACTAATGTGACTTGAACGCACTGCCGTCGTAAACACTTCGTACGAAGTACGAACTCCCCAGGAGGACTTGAACGCACCATTAGTTACTCACCCGAGAAGTCAGAAGCGGCTCCCTCAGAGTCCACGTTCAGGTTTTCCGAGCTGTCCGCGGTGCCGATAGAGGCTTCGGACTCCAGGGTCTCATCATCGGACGCCCGCGGCTCCAGAGCGAGCATCTCGAAGGTCAACTCCTCCCTATGAGGACCAGCAAACAAATCTCAGGCTTTGACTGTGTTCATTGAGGAGTACTAGTGCACTGCAAACACACTAACTCCACACTCTGGTTGTATACGGCACATTATGGAAAACCTAGTATGTCCTCTAGGGATTCATATGGCGTAATAGTAGGTGGGTAAATCGGACAGTTCATCAAGATACGATATCGATTCTCTCAGCCAGTGATACGATATTTGCCGATACCTCAAAAAATTATGCGATACGATTATGATTCGATTCGATTCAGGGCTATATCAATCGATTTATCGATATTTAGTTATTATGTGGCAATAACTATTCTGTTTTGCTAATGAACTCTATAACAGAAGACTCCGTTCTTGTTCATTTTCATATATCATGTTTTTTTTTATTATTGTGCATTTGAATATCAATCAAACTGCAGCTGAGTTGTTTTGATTAAGTAATACTAACTAAAAAAATAAAGGTAACTTATAAAATTAAAGTTCATTGAAAGTATTTTTTTATATACGTATATATTTTTTTTTTTGTGTGGCAAAAACGGATAACTCCACATTTCATGTTTCAGAGTTAAACAAAGCCAAGTAATTGCTATGATACATAATAAAACACTTAATCTTTGTAACGTTAATCTCCTCAGCTGACATAGACGCGTCAAAATTTTGTTGTGATTAACGTACACACGCAATACAGAGAGCTTGTCCCTCACCACTAACCTGCTGTTTTAACAAGATTACGTGAAAAAGTTTCAGCTTTTATTTTCCTTTTACGCCCCGAAGGGCGCACAAATTTTTGGGCGCACAAATAGGCGCAAATGCATTTGCTAATTAAACAACGTGGCGCAAGACGCGAAAATGAAAACTGCGTCGAGCTGAAACTAGCAAAAAACACTTATGTTGCGCCTAGCGCTGCATTACACCGAGTGTATGATACGGCCCTTAACACCCAAGTTTATGGGACCAATATGAGATGCTAAAGCGGTCTCTCTTACTTCTCTTTCTGCAGACTCTCGATTTGTTCGGTCAGCACTTTCTCCTCCTGCTGCATGGCGACCTGCTGCTGCTCAGAGACTTCGGGATCTTTCTCGTCTCCGCTCTCCTGCATCAGATCCGGGACGGCTGAGGAGCGAGGACTCACTGGAGGAGACGGTGTGTGATGCCTCACCCTGTGCACTGGGCCCTTACTCTGTCACAACACAACACACACTGATGAGTGGCGGAGCTCGAGATTGGATGAAGATGGTAAGAAGACGGGTAACACTTTACAATAAGCTTCATCAGTTAACATGAACTAAGAATGAGCAATACTTCTACAGCATTTAATAATCTTAGTTAATATTCATTTCAACATTTAGTAATACGTTATTAAAATCAAAGGTTGTATTTGCTAACATTAGTTAATGCACTGTGAACTAACATGAACAAACAATGAACAGCTGGATTTTTATTAACTAACATTAACAATAAATACTCTTAACAAATGTATTGCTCATTGTTAGTTCATGTTAGTGAATACATTGACTAATGTTAACTAATGAACCTTATTGTAAAGTGTTACTGAAAGACGTTTATATATTAGCACTGCTACGATCACAGAAAGCGTTTGGCAGTTTCATTCTAAAGACTCACTTTCAGACTACAGACTTTCCAAAATGAATATTTTGTCCCAAGGACAAATTATTCATCAGGCTGTTTATTATCTTGTGATTTGATCGTGTCATGTTCTATGATCGAAATTGTATTTTGTTGCAATCATTAAAAAAACGGCCCAGATTCCTATTTGGTTTATGACAAGTGTTCATTTTGGAGCCTGGAGAGAAAACCACAGACTCACTTCAGCCCAAAGCTATTACCTTTCTGAATGAATTTGACTGCTCATTCCCAGAGAAAGCAAAAAAAAAAAAAAAAGTGTAAAATATCAGGCACATGGAGTGAATGCAACACACAAACACACACAGTCCAACATTATGAAAATGAATGTGATTCTGTCTATTAATAACGTGTTAAGTGCCTAACTATCATCTCAGCTCGTGAGTTTCTTGCTGCATGTCATGATCATGTAGACAGACGGACCACACAGTGCTGGGACGACACTTACGGGAACAACGGGAACACACAGTGAACACCTACCGCCACAGCACTGCGGGTTATGCTCATAAATCTAACAGCAATTATTACGGGTTTCTGGATTAGAGAGGAGAGACTGGGGTTAGTGTCGAGACAGAGCTAATGTGAGGGATTTACACAAGCAGGACATGATCCTGGAACAACATCCTCATTTTCTGAGCGTCAGTGCAGGCATTGACTGAGAGACATGATCGTCTAGTGGTATCATTTTTGTTTAGTATAATGCAAGGATGCTGGGTTCAAATCTTGATCTAATACAATTTTTTATAATGAACCTAAGTTAAATTGCAAAAACAGCAGAATTGACTTTTTTTGGTAACATCATTTGTGTCATTGACCCCACATAGCAATAATAATCTTTTTTTTTTAAATAAAACTCCACCCAAATTTTCAATGTGATAATTACTACAATGTCTTCAGGCCCAATTATATTCAGTTATGAACCAAAGCATGATCATACATTATTAAGGCTTACTGACGCAAGTCCTGCATGGATTCCAGGTATTTTGTAGCTTAATATGACAAATAAATTTACACCATCATATGGACTCTGTGTTTGGCCAACATATCGGTATTGGCCGATATTTGTTAATTTTTTATGTTATCGTTATCGGCCCAAAAAGAAAATTAGGCCGATATATATTAAAGCTGATGAATACTGTATTATTTCCTTCAGCTGAGACCCTTCAGATGCACACTGTTCAACATGATGGTTTTGAATTGCTTGAAATATGATTGGAATCACTTCAAAAAGGAAAACACAGTTAAGGGCAACATGCAAGTCTGTCATATAGGCTACATAAAATTATAATGAGAACATCATTATAATTGTGTGTTTTGGACATGTCTTTTAATGGTGAGACTTGTGTTTTTGTAATCAGGTTCTCAAAAATGATATAAAAATCTGGATTTAGATTTATCAGCCAATATATTGGTTATCGGCTTTCAAATATAAAGAATTATCGGTATCAGCCAAAATTTTCATTTCGGTGCATCCCTATTTGGAAGTGCATTTTGTGAATCAGAGGCTCTGTAGTCCTTCAGAGAAACACACGACACACATTCCCTAAAGTCCGGTCGATACTTTACAGTATTAAGGAAAAATAAGAAAGGAAAAATAGAATTACAACTTCCGTTTCTACTATAAAGCGTCTCTCCAGTGTGTTCATGCTTCACTCGCACACGTCTGACCTCGAGGGTCTGAACAGAAGAAATGAACCGAAGAAGATTTCCATTTAAAAGAAGGCGGAGCCTCAGAGCCACACCCACCTATTACATCATCACCATGGACCAATGAGAGTTCGAAGGCGTTTACCAGCCAGAGCGAACTTTTCCGGGAATTTCTCTTTGGCCGTTTCAAACTCTCGAAACAAACTTTGTTTTGGCCTGATTTTGTTCAAAATGTCGTCACTTTAGTTCGCTCTTCACTTGAAGTATATCGGGGCCTTAAATGGCGACGACTTTGGGGAACTAATTATTTTGAACCTACAGTACAATAAAAACTTAATTATCAAATGTAAAAATAAGCATTTTTTCTGTTTTGGTAGTTAGGCTTAGGGCGCTCAAAATCTATTTGGCTCAATAATCAGTTTGAATGGTTTTGGATGGGCATGATGCCACTGGAGCAATGTTTCTATCGGCCAATGAGATTGTAGGGTTAGAGTTGAGCCTATAACTGGGGCTGGAGATTGATTCTTATCAACCTGTCATTTCCTTCTGATTTTAGAGGATTTAGGTCCTATGATTGTGAGAATAGAATGTTGTTCCAGGACTAACACGGTCCAGCTTTCTGGATCAACATCTTTCATTGGTTATGCAACAATATTCCTGTCAAACAAACAAACTTATTTTAGTACCTCTAAAAGAGGGAAAAAAGGTTGATAAGATCGTTCTGAGAAGGATGTTGATCCAGAAACACGTCCTCCTTGGTGTGGTTTTGGACATCTGGGTTATTTGGATGTCTATAGAAATATAAAAAGACTCAACTGTCGGACTCTTACCATGGACCTGCGGATGAATGTTAGTCGGCTCTTTGCTTTGTTCTCAGCAAACTCCAGAGTGCTGATGTCCTTCAGCCTGGCCTTGTACTTATTCATCTGCTCGCAAATGATCAGCTCGACACACCTTAAAAAAAACAAAAAAAACAATATGTAATGGCAAAAATCAGATAAGCGATGACATCACAATGCTTTAATCTTCCAATGACACACCTGACACAATGTACTAGTATTGTAAACGTTAGTATTAGGACCAGGGTTTGAAATTAACTTTTTCACTCACCGGCCAATTTGGCTACAAAATTTTTTAGTTACTGGCCATTCATAACTTCTACTAGCCAAAGAAAAAAAAAAAGGAGAAAGAAACCAGATTAGCTACATCACAGCTTATATATATATATATTATTAATATATTATACATTATTCTTATTCAAACAAAATCCTGTGATCCAGCCATCTCCCTTCCTCTTTCATCCTCATCACCAAAAATGTGTTTTAGGTGGACAGATCAATACAGTACAAAGAACATATAAAAAATTAAGGATGTTGGAAAATAACAATGTCTTTTCTGTTAACCAAATGGTTTTTAATCTTCGCTATTGCTTCAATGCAAATGAACAAGCGTGCCGTTATTTGTTGTGTTGTGTGTGTTCAAGTAAGCCAGATATGCACACATTCTGCACAGTATGCTGTATTTAATATATAATGATGACTCACGAGTTGAGTATTTGCGCTAAACCTATGCAGATTTGGCTTACACAAACTTCCCAAGCAAAGTGAGCAAACATTATAAGTAACATTGGCTAATGATTTGACAACCCGCCACAGTTGATTTTTACCCGCATTTGGCAGGTTTGCGGTGTTAATTTCAAACCCTGATTAGGACTAAACTAGTCCCGTCAAACTATATGAAGTAAGAGTCGTCCATTACGCTGTGGTTTTTCCGATGTCCTGAACGCTCCTCAGAGGGTCGATGGTGTCAGGACAGCGCAGGATACAGGGCGCGAACACGATAGCCAGCGCATTAGCAGACATGCGGTTAGTTTCCTCCTGCAAGGCAATCCTGTGCGTGACAGAAACAAGATTGACATTTCCAGCATCAAATCATTTACATTGAAAGACAACATTCTGCACAAAAAGTGGAAAAGAAGCCAATCAGAACATTTTATCTGTGGTATGTGCAGTGGGATTTTAGACCAAGGCTGCATTTATTTGATTAAAAATACGATGCAAAAAAAAAAAAAACAGTAATATTGTGAAATATTATGACAATTTAAAATAACTGTTTTCTATTTTAATATATTTTAAAATGTAATTTATCCCTGCGATGCAAAGCTGTATTTTCAGCATCATTACTCCAGTCTTCAGTGTCACATGTTCCTTCAGAAATCATTCTAGTATGCGGATTTGATGCTCAAAAAACATTCATTATTATTATCAATAATTGAAATTTCAGTGTACACAACACTGTGTTTTCAACACACTCAATTAAACAATTTCACTGAAAGACAACATTTTGCACAAAAAGTGGAAACAAAGCCAATCAGAACTTATTTTATCTGTGGTATACTAAGTGCAGTGGGATTTTAGACCAATGAGATTGCTCTGTGGCCGGAGCTACACAAACACACAATGAGACTAAATAGAAACCAAAGGGCAGACAAAACGATAGGATTTATCGCTCGCCGTTTGATCGTGTAATAGTTAAAGCATTATTTATGGTGCAGTCATTCATGCATTCATTAATTTGGGAGAAATACAGCTGGCGTCTCACCTGACCAAATGGAAAATAAGGCGCTCCAGCGTGTTCAGATGAGTTCTGCTGAGCTGGTCGATTATAGAGTAAACGCCTCGAATCACTTCTTTTTTGTCCTGGAGACCTGAAGAGACATGACCAATATATCTTCAAACATTATGCCTCTAGAAATGTCTAGTTTATCTAAAGAAATAAGGTTACTGCATCTGTGGACTGATATATAAAATGTATAAAGATTTTAAAGTTTTGAACTTTTCTATATGATTTTATCATTTATGGTTGGAAATTATTTATTATCTACTTCAACACAGTGTAAAACCTATAATAAAAAAATTAAAACAACTGAGTTTGAAACCAAGATGTAAAGGTAGTTTAGCAACTTTAGGGATCTTTGATTTTGTTATCATTTTACAGCATTATCAATAAAATCTTTTTATTATACTGGGATACTGAAATGGCTGAGTGACTCGGGGGTAATTTTAATGTGTGGCGAAACAAACAAACAAACAAATATAAACAAAAAAATGCTAAATTAATAAATAAATACATGATCATATGCCAGATTGTCCACTAGTAGCGATTTTAATGTTCAACGAAACAAACAAAACAAAATGCAAAACAAAATAAATAATCATATGCCATATTGTTCACTAGTACTGATTTTAATGTGCGCCGAAACAAAAACAAAAAATGCAAAAATGCAAAATTAATAAATAAATACATGATCATATATGCCAGATTGTCCACTAGTAGTGATTTTAATGTTTGACGAAATAAACAAAACAAAACAAAAAGCAAAACAAAACAAAATAAATAAATATTCATATGCCATATTGTCCACTAGTACTGATTTTAATGTGCGCCGAAAAAAAAAGAAGCAAAATTAATAAATAAATACATGATCATATATGCCAGATTGTCCACTAGTAGCGATTTTAATGTTTGACGAAACAAACAAAACAAAAAGCAAAACAAAATAAATAAATAATCAAATGCCATATTGTCCACAAGTACTGATTTTAATGTGTGCCAAAAAAAAAAAAAAAGCAAAATTAATAAATACATGATCATATATGCCAGATTGTCCACTAGTAGCGATTTTAATGTTTGACGAAATAAACAAAACAAAAAGCAAAACAAAACAAAATAAATAAATATTCATATGCCATATTGTCCACTAGTACTGATTTTAATGTGCGCCAAAAAAAAAAAAGCAAAATTAATAAATAAATACATGATCATATATGCCAGATTGTCCACTAGTAGCAATTTTAATGTTTGATGAAACAAACAAAACAAAAAGCAAAACAAAATAAATAAATAATCAAATGCCATATTGTCCACTAGTACTGATTTTAATGTGCGCCTAAACAAAAAACAAAAAACAAAATGCAATTAATTTAAATTAATAAATACATGATGCCAGATTGTCCACTAGTAGCAATTTTAATGTTCGACGGAACAAACAAAACAAAAAGCAAAATGCAAAGCAAACCAAACAATAAATAAATCATATGCCACATTGTCCACTAGTACCGATTTTAATGTGTCCCAAAACAAAACAATAAAAAGACACCAGAACTGAATGCAAACGCTATAATCTCGATGGGCTAATCTGCTCACCCATGGCCCGCAGGAACTCCTCATACAGTTCAAAGGTCATCAGAGGATTAGGCAAATCACGAAGCCACTGCTTGAAAACACTGGCAATGACATTAATGTTGTAGTCGTCCAGATTCATGCCGTTTACATCTGAGGGCAGAAAATAATAGATATTAAACTATAGATACAGACATAGTTACTATAGATGTATATATAGTACTACAGAGAGTTAGTAATATTAATATTCAGCATTATCATTATTATGTTCTGAGATATTATTGATTTGACTGCACTGACACTATTGGATGGGAGCTGAACTTAGCTGATGATATCATCACTGTATAGAAGAATTGAACAGACGAACTTTACACGATTATTGAATAATATATTAAAGCGTCTTTCTTGTTTCAATGGTTTCTATAAAATAAAACCAGAAATCGAGGGTAACGTGGGTATGATGTCATCGATAGGCGACGCTCCTGGTTAAAATTGCTTATTTATCTGGATTTAAACATTCTTAGAAACTATATTATTTTATAATTTATGGTTGAAAATGATTTATTATCTACTTCAACACAGTGTAAAACCTATAATAAAAAAAATTAAAACAACTTTGGATCCAAGACGTATTTGGGATACTGTAAGTACACAAATCAACAAAATATATAACATTGTTCTAGTGGTTTTGGGATATTTTAATCGAAAAATCTTACATAGTGTGTCTTTAATAGCAACAGTACTTTATGAAAACCCCTGGTTTAAATCACACACGTTTCATGTTTCATACCTGTGTCCAGACTCAACTTCAGCTCCTTAATCTTATTGGTGGATCCAGACTTTCTGTAGATCCCTTCCGTGTACAGGCCATGCATTTCAATGTAGTTGATGAGTTTCTCGGCCACAAAAGGCACGGTTCGCTCGTCGATGGTCAGACGGGACAACTCCACACCAAACTGCCTTGAGGAAAGTTCAGGGTCAAACTGCACATGGAAAGAAATGAACATGTTGTAAGTGAAGTGTGTTCCCCGATCACATGAATGCACTTAGCGGAAAAATCCCTTACCTTCTTGCTGCATTTGGTGGTCGTCTTCTGACAGCACTTTCTGTGACACGCATAGCGGCACACTACACAAGACACGGACATCTCATTCATTCTCATTTTCAACAGCACTGATTTCTTTCATTTTTTTTTACAAAAAAAGCACCGCCACCTAAAATAAACTCAATTTGAGTCAACATTCCTCTCTCATTGTAAGATGGCGGAAAACATCCTGCATCACAAAGCCAAACTGTTCCCTGCTGGAAGCCATGGGCATGTTGGTGATCAATCGGATTATGTTAAATTGAGTTCAGGCCCGCTTTGATGCAGAGACTGTGGACATGAAACTCACGTTTGCAGACACACGCCTTGTCCATCATCCAGATGAGGGAGGAGCAGAACTCGCAGTAGGTGGGAATACTGTATTGAGTCGACTTGAATATGTGGCCGTTGTGTTCCTCCACCTGAAACAAAGGCTCAGTGTCAGATGATTTCCAAGAAAAACAGAAATGCTAAATCAGTACACAAAACAGGCCCTGTTTACTCCTGGTGTTAAGATGCGTTTTGGTTGATCGGATCATAAGTGGACGAGAGAGACACATTCCCGTTTACATCTGGTGTTTTAATCCTATCCACTTTCAACCATTTTCTGATTTCTTCGAGAAATCGGGTCTATGGGTGGGTAAATGTATGGGATTTTTCTGATTTTACGATCTAATGGATGAAATAATTTTACCTAATTTACACATGAACGCGACCGGAGACGATGGAAAAACACACAGAGAGCATCAGCTTTAGTTTCGACTCTGACAGACGCAAGACCAGCCGAACACTGTGTGTGTGTGTGTTAGAGATCAGGAATGATGAGAGAACATTGTGTTTTGTACGTTTTTCATCTTCAAACCAAACTTGGGTCTTCAGTCGACAGTTTAAATCCCGTCTGGCTAGAGCGCATCCCATAATGTTCACGCATTAGATAAGTAGACGGAGAGAAGACGGTCTTTTGTGGCTGTTTGAACACATTTGATCACATGAGCGTTTACACTACGAAAGCAATCCGGTCGAATGTGTTTTCCACTAACTCTGGAAGAGCTCGAAAGTGGACAAGCTCAAAATGCTTTAGACCCCGTTTACACCTGTATTTAGTGTCATCCACCTGTGATCTGATCAACAAAACTTATCTTAGGCCATTAGTGTGATAGAGTAGTGCTACGTCACACGTAGGCTCACTATTGGCCGACGCTGGTCATGTGTGTGATGCGTGTGACGTACAACACAGAAACGCTGCGCTGTTACACTAGTGAACTGACTCGAGGCCCAAAGAGAAGGAAATGAATAGTTGAAATAAAGTCGTTATTTTTGGTTTTTTTGCGCACAAAAAGTATTCTCGTCGTTGGATAAATATAAGATTGAGCCACTGTAGTCACTTGGACTATTTTAACGATGTCTTTAATAACTTTTCGGGGCTGGCAAGTTTCAATCCCTTAGAAGCCTATGGAGGAGTGATCCAGCTCTCAGATTTCATCAAAAATATCTTAATTTGTGTTCCGAAGATGAACGAAGGTCTTACGGGGTTGAACAACATGAGGATGAGTAATTACTGACAGAATTTTCATTTTTGGGTGAACTATCCCTTTAATACTAGATGTAAACAGAGCCTCAGACTGTGATTCCACTCACTATATCAGCATCCTTTTTCCTTCTCTTCTTACGGTCTGGTTTGGGAGCCTGTGGGAAAAAAATAGCCAAATAAACACAGTAGATTGAATGAGAAAACCACAAACGGACAAAAATCTGTTACACATTTAGTTGTTATGAAGAACTGGACACATTAATCCTATGGACTAAATTATATTCCTGCCATTTTTAAAATGTAGAGACATTTTTTTCAACTTTTTTTTTAATACTTCTTGTTACATTTGATTTCAATTTGACATTTATTTAATGTTCATGTATAGTGCAGCTCACCTTGCTCTGTCCACTGCTGTCCAGAGGTTTGTGTTCGGTCATGAACTCATCCAGAAAGACTTTAAAGGTGTTGACCCAAACTTTGACCGGCGACTCGTTCCAGTCCCTCTGCTCCTGACGCATGTTTTTCTCCAGGATTTGCTCAAAGAGGGCATAGAGATCCTTATAACGAATGCTCTTCCCATCGTCCATCTGCAAACAGAGCAAAAACAACACTTCTGATTCTGATGAAACAACAAGCATTACATCTCTTCCATGCCATTTGCAAAGACACAATGTCCAAAAGTCCTGTATTTTGATGAAAGATGGGTGACAGTGATAACATTATCTATGTTTCCATCCAAAGTTGTGAATTTAACTTGTGCGCCAAATTGGAATATCGCATTAAAAAAAAATTGTGAATAAAGCAGCGTTTCATCCCATGTGTTCAAGAGAACAAAATCCCCACTTCCTGGGAAATTGGTGTAAAATATCAGTAATAAAAATGGAAGTTGCTGAAATCAGGGAAGAAACTGTGGCGCTTTTTTTCCCTCCGTCATGAATTAGTTCGTCTCAGAGCGTCAGACGAAACACAGTAAACGCTGTCATGTTCTCTTGCGTTCGGGAACACAATCGTGTGAGACACTTCTGGAGGGAAATAAACCAAATCATTCGGATGACAGACTTTGACTCCAGTGTTTCAGACCCACATTTGAGATGCTGTGATGCGACTGGTTAGCTGGTTAGTCCAGTTATCCAATCACAGCCTCTGCTGAGGCGGTCACGTGACTTGTGTTGCACATCGAGGAATTTATTCGACGAATGTGTTTCCATCGTAGATTATGCTTTATGGACAATTCCATCCAGCATTTGTTTTACTGCGATATCCCAAACTAGGTGGAAACATAGCAAGTGCTTTATTACGGTACTTACAGCTAAAGCTGTGGAGTATGAGTTGAAGATATTCAAGCGGAACTCCTTTAGTGCCTTTTTGAAGACAACATCCACCATTGTGTCTTTCTTACCATCTTCTGTGTCTAAATCAGTAATCTATGAGATTAAAACAAGGTTATGATGGCTCAATAAATAAATGCAGCTGTAGTAAATTCACACAGAAAACAGGCACGCACCTTCTTCATGAGGAAGTCGTTCATGCTCCTGTAGTCGTTGGCACAGGTGAGTATCTGCATGGCATCGTTCTGCCACTGGACCGGCTCCAGAGTCACACTGCTGATCTTCACACTGCGTCTGCGCTTCACTTTAGGGGACGGCTCTTTGTTCTCCTTAAACTCCCTCTGTAGTGTAAGGTCTGGGCTTTGAGGAGGGGAAAGGCGATCTATTCCAGGAATAAAGAGAATAGCAATGCTTTAAAGGCGTAGTGTGTGATTTTTAGCGGCATCTAGTGGTGAGGTTGCGAATTGCAACCAACAGAAGTTACGGTGGCCGACAGGAAAAGATGTATTTTTGAAATATTATTGTTACTTGTTCATCATTGTGTCAGTGTTATATTCGCTGACTTTAGCTAGCTTACTTTCACGAATAACAACACAGTGACAAAACGCGTTTGTCCGTTTAGGGCCACTGTAGAAACAGGATGGGGCATTTCAATGTAAGGGGTGTAGATATGTATGCATCTAGATAGAAATGGCTCATTCCAAGGTAATAAAAACATAATTCATTAAGTAAGCTCTTAATACAACACTGAAAACATAGGTATGTATATGATATTGCATTTCTGTCAACAGATCCTCCTAAATATTACACAATGCACCTTTAAGTAAGCAATAAGGTACTCGAGGCTCGAAGTCACGTGACTTATTCAAGATAGAGCACTAGCCTCGAGTACCTTATTGCTTTTATAAAACAGTTACCACACAATTAATATTAAAGCCAAAAAATATGTATCAATGCAACTTTCATGAAGTAAAATCACTAAAAGCCTTCCTTCTGCTGGAAAAAATAGTCCCTGACCATGAACCATAGACAGTAAAAGAAATGGACACAGCGACCCCCTTGATTTCAACAGAGAAACGTGAAGCCCAATTAGAAGCACTCACTTTCTGATGGCTGAGCGACTGCGCAGGCTCAAACTGAGCTTGACGACGTAGATGTGAGGTGAGCAACCTGTCTGACAGCTGTAAATCTTCTAGTAGCTGTGCCACATACCGAATTATTTCCAATTCCTCAAAAACGTTGTTGAAATATTTTGTCCCGTTGCTTTTATGGACTCTCTGTCTATGGGCTTCTCCCTTGACTTTATGCCTCTATGTCCCCCGATTGCCTCATAGACAGTAAAAGATTGCCTGTGAGCTTCTCCTCCTGTCTATACGGTCATTTCTCTACTGTGCGACAGAGAGTCGCGTGGTTGACGCAATCGTTAGCCTATTTTTACAAAAACGGCTTCTACGGGGCCATAACGTAAGATACAAAGTAATGGAGCCTTTTATACATTGTCGTGTTTCTTTAGAAATAAATAATGGAAAAATGAGGTCTTTGGACTTTCGCCATTAGATGGCGGCAAAGACTGTCTTTATGAGTGAGCCAGTCAGTAGAGAAGACTTTTATATTGAAAGGACTGAAACATGTTGTGAAAACGGAGAAGCAAGACTCTGACAAATGACTAGCGTGTCAGAACACGGAAAATCCTTTAACTGTTAAAAGGACAAGATATCACAGCGGAGATTCAAACAGATTTTTATTACAAATGTAGGACTGACCTGAAGGAAAATGCTGTATACTGTAAATGCAGGTACACTCACTTACTCGATCTCTCACAAACAATACTCTTAACGTTACTCTATAAGCGTCAATGAACAATATCGAACATGTTTACGTTGCTAAGAGTGGTTGCTAGGGGTGTTGTGTAGTGATACATAGAGAACCGTTGGTTGCAGCGGTCATAGCTGTGTTTTATCCTTTTATCGTGAACAAAACACAGATATTGATCGATCAGAATCAAGGACTGGAACCAAAAAGGCCTTCTCAATATGCTTGAAACATGTAATGGAGCAGTTTTCCCTCTATCTCACCCTCTTCCATCAGAAGTATGGCTTCAGCGTAATCCCCATCCAAAGTATCACTGCCACACAACAGCCGCTCTCGCGAGCTCTTCTTCTCTCCATGCTTTGGCTTTCCCCAAAACCGCATTTTACCGCGAACCCTGCAGACAGTTCAGAATAATTCACCCAAATACTTTCATTTTGCCTTCATTTTCTTTAGGTTCTAATTTCCTTTCTTAAATGAACCCCAAAAAAATCTTTGCATGCAAAAGAGACCGAATTTAAAAGCACCTGAGTGACTTATTTTATGATGCTTTTTTTAAAATCTGATAGAAATAAAAAACACTTTTTTTAAGGTATCATTGTTAGTGTAATTATATATTTAAGTTCTAAGTAATATTAAGCAACTACATGTACTTACTAAAGGGTTAGGGTAGGATTAGGGTTTGGTTGAGGGTTAGTTGCATGTAATTATGCATAATTTACTGTTATTACTATGGTAAGTACATGTAACATATGTAAAAAGGACACTGTAAAATAAAGTTACACCACAGTAACACTTTACAATAAAGTTCATTAGTTAACATTAGTAAATGTATTTACTAACATGAATTAAAAATGAGCAAACATTTGTACAGTATTTATTAATATTTGTTAATGTTAGTTAATAAAAATCCAGCTGTTCATTGTTTGTTCGTGTTAGTTCACAGTGCATTAACTGTTAACAAATACAACCTTTAATTTTAATGACGTATTATTAAATGTTGAAATTAACTAAGATTAATAATTGCTGCAGAAGTTTTGTTCATTCGTAGTTCATATTAAATAATGAACCTTATTGTAAAGTGTTACCAAAAACAGTCTAATATCTCTTCCATGGGAAAAAAGTAAGAAAAAAAATAAAGTTCTGGAACAATATGATGGTGAGTAAATGAGTATTTTAGTCTCTTGAATGTTCAAAACTAATTCACAACTAATTGATTATTGAAAAACAAGCACCTTCCGTCTCCATGAGAGATTTTCCTCGTGTCACTTTTACCCAGCTCTCCCGTTGACACGGTCTTATACATGTTCTTCTGCTCTTCAGTGGCTGTGGCCGGCTGAAACACATTATTATAGCACAGTGTGTAAGAGCAAAGATCTCTGACAGACATGCTTGGTCTGTCAAAACCGCTTTAATAACTCAATATAAACCATTAAATTAACTCTTTGCCTCTTCCTTTCACTCCACCCACCATTTGCTGGAAGATAGTGTCATTTTAAAACATGTACAGTGGGCACAAAGAGTAAAAACATGTTGCTCCTTGACAGTCTGAAGGCACTAAGTGGTTAAATCAATTTCTTCTACAGCACTAATGCAGTAATACTGACCAGCAGCACACAATGAAAGAAAGTGCACTTTAATGATAACATATGACTAGGACAACAAAATAACGCACACAAAACAAAAGTTGGGTCATTCTACAAAACGGGTACCTTTTGTGAACTTAAACAATAATAAATGATATCTTCTATATCTTATATCTTAATAAGCACAAACCAATAATAGGCAAGTAAACTAAAAAACTGTCAACCTTGTTAGTCGAACTTATCAAAGCGGTAATTAGATTAATGCAAGTTATAGAAGAGGCACCAGTTTCATACAAAGACCCAGATAATGACTGAACCGACCATATGCACGAAACGTTCTTCAGAACTTCTGTTAAAACTTCTATTAAAAGCCAGCTGGAAAACTTCCGGTGAAATGTCACTTGTTGGTGTGTCGATATCTTCAGTGTCCTGAGGCAGCTTTAACAGCATCAATAGTGTAATACACTTAAGTTCATAATCAGAATATAGTCACTTAAATAGTCAGGCCTAGAATTAATTTAGTAATTCAAACGTTAAACGACATTAAAAAGACGCGTCTCTTAATGTTCCTCCTCAGCAAAAAAAGGGTCACCAAGCAAAAAGATTTATTGTGCATTTTAGTTGCAAAAGGGGAGTTTTTACAAGTGTGCCAAAATCACTGTGCTGACTGACAGCTTTTGTTATTATAAAGGGAGAGCGAGGTACAAAAAAGTGCTAAAACTTGACAAAATGTATTTTTAAAACTAGTGATTTTATAATGTTTGCTATTTTTTTCAAAAGTGAAACAATATTACATGAAATGGCTAATATGAGCCAATAAATGCTCCTCTGCCGCCATCTACTGGTTATATTGGCAATTTATGTCTTTTTTATTTTTAAATAAAAGTGTTTTCAATCAAATGTTGGTTTTCCTACATTTTGAAACATTCAGTTTTATAAATGAGGCCAATCTCAGGAGAATGAACAAATAATGTTTTTGGTCATCACATTAAAAATAACATTAGAAGTGCTGGAAAAATGTTGCGTGAGCGTGTCCAATTACAGACAGTGTTTTTTATTCAGACGTTCCCGTTAGTCTTTAATGCAATCAATAAAACTGGCGAATTAGGTGAGATAACTACATTCAAATATAAGTACAACATTAGAAAGTCAACCAATGATGGTTGTGTGTAGGGCTGTGCTCAAAATATCGATACGACGATACATCGTCATGAACTCCTGACGATGCGCGTATCGATACAGCAACTGCTGTATCGATACTGTCGTGCTTTTGAATATAGCCAATTCAGGGCTCGAATTTCAGCACGGGATTGCGAGTATTACGCATTATTCTAACCATTCCCGCAGGTCTCCCACTTATAATGATTAATCCATACAGGTTATAACATCGAATTAGTCATTTTAAAACATTCTGCAAGACACAATTTCACAAACAGCGTGAGTGTTCAGCTGTGCCGCGTCTTCTGTCTCTGTCTCTCAAAATGGGTTGCTCAAGGCAAGCGTCAAACGCGCTGAAGGCGGCGATACTACACTCTCGCTTTCGGGAGTTGGGACATGACGGAATATTCACTTGCATATTCGGGCCAGTATTGCATTGTCACTTAAGTTTACTATTCGCTCGTCTTTTTAAGTCTTACCACGCAAAACATTCAAGCGATTTTAAACTATTCAGTGCTCGCACTGAAGTAAAGCCGCCTCACAAACAGCCTGTGAGTAACAAAAGTTCTTTTTCACGGATTATATCGCTTTTACGGACAAAAACAAGCAAAATGATGTAAAAAATGTCAGTCTTGGTGAGTATCCAACACAGTCGGTTAATGCATGTGACAGTATAATGAACACAGGATCCGTGCACTAGCTCTTAAAGTGACAGCAGCCATATGTGTCTGTCATTAATATTGTCGTCAAAACAACAAAAGATAGCTAATTATAAGGAATCTGGATTTATAGTCGATGTATTTAATTTAGTCAGGACTAAAATACTACCCAATGTTATTTTACATTTAATTACTTTAAGTTTCTGTAGTATTTCTGAATACTAGTGCTAGACCTAATCAAAAACTTTTCTCTTTATTGGTAGGCTATCTTTATTCTATTGTATTTATTTGTTTAAAATGATTTCAACTTAATGTAAAGAAATTACTTTGTTTGGTGCACATTCCAATACTTATTTAATTGAACTCTCATTGTTTTTTAATGACAAAAACTAAATAGTTTTTCAGTTATCACAACTGTTATAACACTGTTTATTCAATAAAGATATTACTGCTACTAAACTCTGCTCAAAAGAAATTTAAATTCCAAATTGATCCATATCGTGATACGTATTGTATCGTGGCTTTAGTATCGTGATGTGTATCGTATCGTGACATTGGTGGTGATACACAGCCCTAGTTGTGTGTCGATGTACAGCGAGTTCACCGGAAATGCCCAAGCTGGCTTATCGAAAACCAGGAAGTAACCGTGCATGTGGTCAGTTCTACTGTACTGTTAATAAAGAAGAGTGGAAAGTGTATTAAAAAGAGGGCTACAGAAAAAGGGAAGAAGAATATGGCGCCCTGACAGCTCCACAGCTTTAGCCTGGTTGCAGAAGAAGAGACAGAGCTGGATGTTAAAGCATGCAGAAGTCTGTCCACAGTTGAATGTCTTGGTTGTTCAGGAAGAAGCAACCTATACAGTAAATAGCAGCGCTGTTGTGTCTAGGCAAGCAGTATGGCCAGATTGTGAAGAGTGCTGTGGGTTACACATTTCACAAATGCCTTTTTACATCAGGAGAGGAAAGCAAACTTCTGATGGAAGCCATTCAGATCTGTGTGGCTGATTTATGCACCAATGTATTGATGAACAATTCTGGCTCAAATTGAACTGTATGTTTTAGTGCTGGGCAACTATTAATCACGATTAATCGCATCCAAAATAAAAGTTTGTGTTTACATATTATATGTGTGTACTGGGTATAATTATTTAGTATATATAAATACACAAATATGCATGTATACATTTAAGATTTGTATTTATTTATACATAAAATATTTACATTTATATATAATATAAATGTATAAATATATATACAGTATATACATGCAAATATTTTTTAAATATATACATGCATGTGTATTTATAAATACAGAATAATTTTACACAGAACACACACATATATACATTTACATATACACACACACACACATATACATACATTTATATATATATATATATATATATATATATATATATATATATATATATATATATATATACATATATACACATACACACAGTATACACATGCAAATATTTCTTAAATATATACATGCATATGTGTGTATTTATATATACAAAATAATTATACGCAGAAAATGTTTAAGTAAACACAAACTTTTATTTTGGATGTCATTAATCGTGATTAATAGTTGCCCAGCATTAATAATTTTGTTTTTAAGAATGCATTAAATTTAAGCTAGGATAAAGTTAACATTACCTCATGCGAAAAACAAGACAAAAAAAACACTAATCAGGAAATGATTGTGGCAGAAAAACGCCAGCCATCACAGATAAGAATAGTTTTCAAAAGGTGTTTGGGCATCTGTGGCTGAAGACTCTCCTTGAGCTGGATAGAGAGGGAGTGTAGAAGCGTTTCAGGGGGTCAGTAAGGCGATCTATCAGCTTCTTCTGGAAGAGTTAGCTGTCGAGAGAGAGAGAGAGAGAGAGAGAGGCCTGCGTGCGCTAGATCAGACCATTGAATTACCATTTCCGAGTCACTGTGACAAGCCTCGAGAGGAGTCTCATCACACTCCTCCTCCTCTGACTCCCCGTCGACTGAGCCGCGGGTCATGAAGTCTGAACGTGTCCGCGCCATACGGGCTTTTTTATGACCCGGTCGGCCAACCTAATCAACCAAATGATAATAACACAAGTGAAGCGGCTCCCTCGTACATCAAGGTCAGGTGACCCCACCATTTGTTAGAAAGAGTTCAAAGACAAATGTATTCATTAATGAGGGGGAAAAAATCCTGAGGTTTGTGAGATGATGGCGGGTCAAAATTTTTTTTAGGAAGCCCTAAAATCATACTTTTTTTTGTCCAGAAAGCTTATTTTATTTCATTTAGATAATATTTTTCTATTTTTTTTCTATTTTTTATTTACATTCAAATGACTAGATTTGATCAATAAATAGTAATTTAAGCACATTCCTCACATTCTTTCAACTTAAATTCAAAATAACTCTCAATTTCATGCAAAACCATTTTAATATCTTATATTGGGTGTCTTTGTCGACCTCTTGTGGAAAAAAATAAATAATATAACATGATATTTCATGACTCTTGCCACTAGATTTGGAGCAAATGAGCTGTTCCTCTGGGTCCTAAAGTCAGTTTCTTCAGTATGCATTCAGATACACGTGTAGAATCGTTTTTGGTAAAGTTTTAGCATTTTTAGTTTGAATTTTTAGCATTTTCTATGTGTACTGAAGCATTCCTCGCAGTCCCTTCATTCATAAGGGGGTCAAATTGACCCCTGAGGGCAGGATTTGTTACTCTTTTAAATTTCAACCACAACACTCCTCGAATCCATTAATTTTTTTTGTATTCGTGGTTCAAGTGCGACAAAAGTCCTAGGGTCTTGAACCCCTCTGATAAAATTTTTAAAATGACCCGAGGGAAGGATAAGGGTTTAAAATCTGCCATGACCGGAAGTGTGTCTCTTACCTCACTCTTAGTGGGTTTGCAACCCAAAAGGCTCACTTCGTCCTGGACTCCTGGTGTTTTCCCTTGATTGGCTATGTCCTTATCCAACCTAAAACAAGTTCAAGGGTTACAGGGTTTCTGCAGGTTTAATAATGGTAGATTTAAGACTTTTTGAAGACCTTGTTTTTAGAGAAGGGAACACACTGTAAAAAGTGACCAGTTCTTAACTTAAAAAAATTGAGGAAACCCGTAAATAAACGTCATGCTTAATAGAAAAAATGAAGCTTTATTAAAACTTTATTAATGTGGAATTGTCAAGTTCACTTAACTACATTTTTTAAGCATTAAGTTTGTTTACTTAATAAATTTAAGACAACAGATTTACTAAAAAAGAAAATGTAAGTGAACCGAACACTTTTTACAGTGCACAACATGTCAATATGTTCTCTAATTTCAAATGTCTAGGCATCACACAATGAGTCATTATCAACACTTGTACAAAATACAACATTCAACCGATCTCCATTACTTAAATTAATTTTACAAAAAAAATTTGCCTACGGCTTGAATATCTCTTGAATATCCCAACCACAAGAATTTGCACATAACTTTTACTGTACATTCTGATCACACTGATGCTCTCAGTATTTTTGTTGTTTCCAGTGTTCAAGTCTAAAAATTCATTTTACTCATTTGTCTCATTTAACTTGAGAAGCAATCAAGTCTCGTTTTCTGTAAAATTGATCATATTAAGTGATTTTGTGATTAAAACAAGAACAAATATCTGCCAATAAGCTCAGAAAAATATACTTCATTAAGTTTAACCAGTTTTCATTCCCAACTGACAGATACTTGTATTTTTTTGTTTCTTTCTTAATTATGTACACTTGTTTTAGTAAACAAGCTTATATATCTTCATTTTGTATCTCAAGTAAATGTATCTTTGATTTAAGTGTGTTTACAAGTCTGTACTTGAAAACAAGACAACAATATTGAGGAAGACTTTCATTTTTTTCACAGTGCATTTAACATTTAATGCCACGACTTTATGAATTTGAGACTTTCTGCTCTGATTTAGGACCTTTTTAAAGGCCTTATTTGGGGTGAATTAAGACATTTAAAGACATTAAGAGAACCAGAGACTCTGAGTTAGTTTACTCAAAAATGGTGCCATCATTTACTAACACATACAACCTTTTCTTTAGCTTTGCATGTCGAAACGGTTCACACGTTTATGCATATTTATAGACGCCGTCTCAAGAAGCCTCACGCTAGGTTTGACGTTAATTACATCTTAAATTTGACTCATAAAATTATCGTCTGACTTCAAAAGACTTGACCTATTCAAGTCAAACGACCTATTTTTATTTCTGACGGCTGACAGCCCCAAGTATTCAGCTTTGCTGTGTAGGAAACGACAACTTGCTAATTACCTTTGTGTCAGAGGACAAAAAGAAAATCATTTTGTCCTTTTGAGATTTTGGGATATTTGCCTTCAATAACATTTCTTTCAGACTTGTGGTGAAAAAAAGTCTGAAATACACATTTAGGTCTTTATTTTACTACACTTTGTCTGTTTGCGTCTGTAGATTTCTCATAAATTCAACAAAAGTTGGCGTTTTAAATCTTCATGCTGTTCCGCAATCTGCACCCCGTCATCACACACACTGTTAGAAAGCTGGTCATTTTCTTTTTATTCGTGAAAGTAAAAGGGGGGATTTAACTCTAAAGATTTATATCGTCCCCTTGGAATTATAAGGTTCTATCTGACATTTTTGTCAAAATTGAGTTATTCACATATTCTTATTCGGTGACAACTTATTTACATTATGTGATGTGTTTTTTTAAGTTGTGTACATTGTGGGACTTTTTATTGAAAAAACAAAAAGGTTCTATCTACAAAATCGAACTCTAACTTGGCTCTATAAGGTTCTATCTGCGTGAGCCAATCAGCACTTCGAATGCACAGAAGAGGACCAATCAGAATCAACTTTATATGTCATGTCGCCAGCTTTTTCCTTGAAGACAAAAAGAAACCCCATAAAGGCATAATGCTATACATTTACAGTAAATTAAATATTCACTAAATTGTGTAGTGTTATGAAGTGGCTTCAATTAGGCAATTTTCTTTATAGTGTATTGGTTATTATTATTAATTATCAATGAGGTTATTATTAATAACTATTATTATTATAGTTATTATTATTTGAATTATACAAATATGCAGTGAGTAAATTGAATATTTAAAAAAAACATTTGTGTGTGTGTGTGCGCGCTAATGTGTGAAAGTGTGTGTGTGTGTGTGTGTGTGTGTGTGTGTGACAGTGTGTGTGAAAGTGTGTGAAAGTGTGTGTGTGTGTGTGTGTGTGTGTGTGTGTGTGTGTGTGTGAAAGTGTGTGTGTGTGTGTGTGTGTGTGTGTGTGTGTGTGACAGTGTGTGTGTGTGTGACAGTGTGTGTGTGTGTGTGTGTGACTGTGTGTGTGTGTGTGTGTGTGTGTGTGTGTGACAGTGTGTGTGTGTGTGTGTGTGTGTGTGTGTAAGTGTGTGTGTGTGTGTGTGTGTGTGTGTGACAGTGTGTGTGTAAGTGTGTGTGTGTGTGTGTGTGTGTGTGACAGTGTGTGTGTGTGTGTGTGTGTGTGTGAGTGAGAGAGGGGGTGTGTGTGTAAGTGAGAGAGGGTGTGTGTGTGTGTGATTAAAAAATTAGTCTGACATTTTTTTGTGATCATATAGTCAGTGAATCATTTTTCAATGATTATTAAACTTTATGAATTAATTTGCTGAAGCATGTCGATTTTCTTGTAGTTTTTAAAGTCTTAAAATGTCTTAATTTTTACAATATTAAGCCTTAAAGGTCAAATAGTTAACAATTTAATTGATGGTGTCTTAATTACAACAATAAACGTTAGCATGTTATTTCAGCCATACTGATGTCTAGAGAGAAAGCCATTATACCTGGCCCACTTTAGCTGGAATAAAGTCCTGCTCAGATGTATTACAGTAGCTGCTTTCTGTCTAAACAAAAGAAAGATTAAAGTAACAATTTCTGCAATAATGTGTTTAATTACCCACCAAATTGGTAACGAAAATTAAGATTCTGCACTGGACAAAATATTTAGACCTACCTTGCTTAATTTGAAATGTCCTAAATACATGGAAGTGCTAAAAAATATGAAATAAATGTCATAGAAAGGATAAAATTTAACTTTCTAACACATGTTGAGATATTGTTACAACATTAATTTTATATTTCATGTTCAAATAATGTTTTGACAGATAGAACCTTATAATTCTAAGCGAAAAGTGTTTTTTTAGAATTAGAAGGTTCTATCTGCATTTGACCCATTTAAAAAAAAAACATTTACAAATTTGAGAGGGTTTTGATATTGTACATTTAGAATACATTTAGGGTCCCTGTTATTTTCATGTTTGAAAGAAACTTGTTCCCCATATAAATTTTCCTATATGTAATGCAAAAACTTTGAAGCTCAATATCTCAAAACTGCTCAGAACGCAGATAGAACCTTATAATTCCAAGGGGACGATATTGTAAAATGAGATTGCGCATTTAAAGCCTGTTTTCTCAAAATGACTTTTCTCTCATACTCCAAGTCCGAAATCTCCACTTCAGTAACACCTATACACACTAAACTTTCCAGTTTCCTAGTTATATTATGAAGACATTTACAGAGGGATTTGTAAATATATTATTCCTAGCCTGATTTATATAACATTTTATTCCAAAAAACATGGCGAAAATCAATTTAAGGCTATTGACAGTTATTCTGATTTACAGGGTAACAAAAGTAGATATCCATAAATGCCTCTGTAATTTTTTTCCCATCTAATATGTGAACACAATGAAAAAATAATTTTGAACCTGGCTTTATCCAATACTCAGATTTCGTTTTGTAAAATATATGCAAATTAGCACATATTTAATTAGATAATGCATAATTTGCATATTTAAACATTAAATTACAGAAAACTTGTAGCGGCCCCTAAGTTAATAACTAATGATCTTTGCGACGGAAGTGAATCAATCAAAACTAACTTTAGCTGGACGATAACTTTATTCTAGAGCTACTGTAAAGCCAAAACAATCTCTGTTACTGTAATTTCCTATTATCACTGTAAAGCTGCTTTGAAACAATCTGTATTGTAAAAGCGCTACATAAATGAAGGTGACTTGACTTACTTCGAGATGGAAAGCATGGTCTTTGGAGAAAAGAAAATGTTCCCAGGCCTGTCGGACATGCTGATGTTGGACGGTTTAATGTTCATTCGCTTTCTGGCTTCATCTCCTCTGGATTCCAGGGTCAACTTCGGCGCCCATCCTTCGGCTACACTCCGGCTGTCCTTCGGTCGGTCTCTGAGAAGTGCAGGAGCATCTTCTTTTTCTGAAAGCAGTGTCTGTGAGCTGAGATCAGGCTCAGGTTGAGCGATGGGAGCCGGTCCGAATCGGTCTGACCTTTCTGATTCTTCAAGTCTCTGTTCAATCCTTTGCAGAGCCTCGACTCTCTGCTTCTCAAACATCTCTTTCTCATGTTGGGCCAAATGCTTTCGTTGTTCTTCGAGGATGTGTTTCTGCTGACGGATCTGCTCCATCATCTCTCTTTCACTCTGTTGCTGCTGATGTTTCAGACGCTCTTGCTTTTCCTCATTGAGCTTCTCAAGCTTTTCCAGCACATAAAGACTGTCTCTGCTTGGCTCTGCAGGACTGGTCTGGACGGCACTATCTTTAACCTCGGGAAGCTTCAAATCCACTTCATTTACGGCGCTTTCCTTCTGCATGCTAATAACCACGACCATCGGTCTCCGAGTCGACTCCTTGTCTTTCACAGGCTTGCTGGGATGACTCGGGGTGGGCACATTAACAGTAGACTTCACCATTAAAGACCTGCTTTCTGATGAAGGGGAGTAGAAAGTAGGGAGCGAGTTTAGTTTTCCGGGAAGTTGAGGTTGGCTAGATGGTTCTGATAAGATATTAGAAGTGGATTCGGGAATGTTGGAGAACACATCATGTTGGTCTGGGACAGAAGAAGGAGAACCCAGATCCTCTGGTTCGGCACAAGGTGCCTTGTCTTTTAAATACTCGTCTATATTGAGTAGCTCAAAGCTGCCTCTGGAGCTCTGGCTATCCGGTGTTCCCTGAGGAGTGTGAACGATCTCAGTGACCACATCCATTTCTCCAGTGGATCGAACCTTAAGAAGCTCCAGGCTAAATTTGGCCTGTTCCAGCTCTCGCATCCGGCGGCTTTCCCGTTTGGCCCTCGTCCTCTGGTTGGGATCCTCCAGAGTTCGGGGTCTTTCTCGGATCGCCACTTCAGAAGTCGGTTGTACTATTAATAATAATAATAATAGTAATAATAATAATAATAATAATAATAAAAGTTTAATTTATATAGCGCCTCTCCTAAGCTTAAAGGGATAGTTCACCCAAAAATAAAAAAAAATTCTGTCAGTATTTACTCTCCCTCATGTTGTTCAACCCCGTAAGACCTTCGTTCATCTTCAGAACACGAATTAAGATATTTTTGATGAAATCTGAGAGCTGGATCACTCCTCCATAGGCTTCTAAGGGATTGAAACTTGCCAGCCCCGAAAAGTTATTAAAGATATAGTTAAAATAGTCCAAGTGACTACAGTTGCTCAATCTTAAGTTTATCAAGCGACGAGAATACTTTTTGTTCGCAAAAACAAAACAAAAATACCGACTTTATTTCAACTATTCATTTCCTTCTCTTTGGGCCTCTAGTCAGTTAAACTAGTGTGATTGCGTAGTGCTACGTCACACGTAGGCTCACTATTGGCCGACGCTGGTCATGCGTGTGATGCGTGTGATGTACAACATAGAAACACTACGCTATCACACTAGTGAACTGACTCGAGGCCCACAGAGAAGGAAATGAATAGTTGAAATAAAGTTGTTATTTTTGGGGTTTTTGTGCACAAAAAGTATTCTCGTCGTTTGATAAACTTAAGATTGAGCCACTGTAGTCACTTGGACTATTTTAAAGATGTCTTTAATAACTTTTCGGGGCCGGCAAGTTTCAATCCCTCAGAAGCCTATGGAGGAGTGATCCAGCTCTCAGATTTAATCAAAAATATCTTAATTCGTGTTCTGAAGATGAACGAAGGTCTTACAAGGTTGAACAACATGAGGGAGAGTGATTACTGACAGATTTTTCATTTTTGGGTGAACTATCCCTTTAAAGACACTTCACAATAACAGTAAAGAACAAACAATCAGTTACAATCATACATAATAAATGGGGAATAGCCATTTGCCCAGTCCAATCGAGTACAAACAGAAACAATAACCAGAAACAAAAAAACAACACTTTTTACAGACAGCATAGAAGGAGGGCAGAATGTAAAAGACTATAGGGCCGTTCACACCAAGAACGATAACTATATTTGCATCCACACCAACGAATGATAATGGTCTGTTTATTCTAAGCTTGCACGCTGCGGTTTCAAAGTGTGTAAAACATCACTGAACGTGTTTTTGCTGTTCTTGTTGCATTTCCACGGCTTTAACCAGCAGATGTCCTCAGCATGCTGTGTGTTTTGAGTAATCGATCTAGTAATCTACAGTACAGTGAATTTAGCTGACGTAGTCAATATAGTGGAATAAAAACAACACCTAGTCTTTTTCACGGCAGATTCAAAGGAAGCAAGACAATGTTGTCGAAACGAGTGCTGGATACTTGAGGTAATAATTCTCACCATTCATTCAGAGGGTATGAACATTGTTTTTCATATCTATTTTCTTGAAAAGGGGCTTGACTGTCAAACAGTGTTGGATTTTTCTGGACCTCGGCGATTAATAGGGCTGGATATTGACACAAATTTCCCAATTCGATTCGATTTCGATTCACAGGCTTGCAATTCAATTCGATTCTGATTTTATTCAATATTGATTATTTTGGATATCCGGTACAATACATGACAAATTCACAAGGAAAACAAATCTCTTAACTAATGCTGTAGGCCTAAACTATGGGAGTCAGTTGTAGCCAACTAGGCTTTCATTAGCCTACTATAATATTGTAAAAATATTATACTATAAGGTAAAAATTAACTGATTTGTATACAAACACTTAAATTACACTTTTTATTTATTTTTCTAATAATAAAGTTATATGAAATATAAAGATTTAAATGGTGGCTGTCATAAAAACTGGCCAGATTTATTCAAACATGCATTAAATATTGAAGAGCAAACAATTATAATGAATATGTAATATGGTGCATATATTTAGAAAAAGAGTTAATTTTTCTAGCTGACTAACGAGTTCATGGTCACTGGATATGGTTTTTCTGAGGTAAATGTGACGTTACATGACATTGTTTACAAGCTGTTTTACTGACGTCTTTCCACGGTTGAAACACTGATTGAGCGATTCCATGTGACATGATACGGATTTCAATAAGTTGTTCTCTATCTTTTAACTCACTTTTCAGATGCTCATTCATGTTTATTTCACGCTGTAACTGGTAATATTAAGGCCGAAGAGAAGATCATGTGTGCTCGGCGCTGCTGTTTCTCTTGAGCTGAGCTGAGCTGCGCGCGCCAGAGCGATCTCACGCCACAGAGCCAAAACGGTATTTATGTTTTTGAATTTCGTAAGAAAATGGACGCAATTTGAAATCTGAGACTTTGTTTCATATCAATAGTAACAATCCACAAAGATTATTGCGATTTATTGGATGGGATGCGCGCTATAACGTTCTATTCATTCATCAACTGAAAACAGGATGACTAGCCTAATCGATTCTTGGGATTTAAGAATCGATATCGGTTCGTAAAAATGACAATCAATTAAAATCGAATACCCAGCCCTAGCGATTAACTGCCGTTTTAAATGCGCGAGCCCTTAAATTAGAATGGATTCTGATTAGCTGTCAGTGTTTTATCGTTGAACAGCTGGGAAAAAAAAAACGTTCTGAAAGTGATCCCAACGATATCGTTCCTCATATCTTTATCATTACAGTTGTGGTGTGAACTCTGCTATTCTTGAGAATGATTTTTAGAACTATATTTGGTAACACTTTATTTTACAGTGTTCTTGTTACATGTTACATGTAATTACCATAGTAATAACAGTAAATTATGCATAATTACATACAACTAACCCTCAACCAAATCCTAATCCTACCCTAACCCTATAGTAAGTACATGTAGTTGCTTAATGTTACTCAGTACTTAATTATATAATTACACTGTAACAATGACACCTTAAAATAAAGTGTAACCCTATATATTTATATTTATCGTCCTTTGTGTGAACAGGCTTTAATGGGACGTAAGGAAACATACAGAGTTATAGAAAAAACATGTCATGACTGATAATACTGTTTAAAGAAATGGGTTTTGAGTTGTACTATTCCCGTACCTTCTGTCTCCCTCTCTTCCAAAACATCTCCACTGAGGAGCGGTTTGCTCCGGTCCTGCTCCTCATAGGAGTCTTCCCACAAACCCATGTCTGTAAGCTGGTCCTCTTCTGTTAACAGATCGTTTTTCCCATTCGGCAGCGGAGTGCTTTTTAATCTCTCCTTTTGAAGTTCTCTGAATCTGAAAATTTCAAGATATCCCAATAAAAACTGTTATTTTCGGTAAAAGAGCATCTCTACACAGGATTTACAGTGGGAAAAAAAGTCAAATGTATTTCTATTGTGCTTTTCACAAGACACTATGAATGATTAAAGGCAGCTTTAAAATCTTCATGTTAAGTTTATAATATCTTCATGCTTTATAGTCACATTTAGCAGATTAGGATGTAGGGCGATAATATGGTTTACATTTTGCAATGATAGGAACAATCAAGATGTTGAGATTTGCAATATCATATATATATATATATATATATATATATATATATATATATATATATATATATATATATATATATATATATATATATATATATATATATATATATATTAGGGCTGAGCAAGTTAACGCGTTATTATCGCGTTAACGCATTTATTAATTAATGCCGACAATTTTTTTATCGCACGTTAACGCAGTTTTTTTATTATTATTTTGAAATTCCTTTGCTCACTGGCTCTGAATAAACATAGGCCAACAGTCAAACCATGATCACAGGAGGGGTGGGATGTTGGTCAGCCAGCAAATAACCCACCCAAACAAGCAGTGGAGAGAGGCAGGTTCTCTCTGGTGAACAGTTAAAGGGTTGCGCTCCGCGAGTGAATGACAGGCGCTCTATGGATAGTACCTATAAAACCTATAGCCTAGATAATAACTATTTAGATTCTGGAAACTCACTAACAGCGAGCCGAGGATCAGTCTCTCTTCTAATGATTTGTGCTGCGCGTCCTTTATAAAAAGTTATAGACAATTCAACTTCGGCAACGATCGGGCGCGGACGCCTGCATGACCGCAACAGTTTCACAGGAACGCACCCGCTTGTCGCTGCACCTTGTGCTCGACCACTTCACCTCACTCTTGGCTGATTTATACTTCTGCGTCGGACTTACGCCGAAGACTATACGCTATAGACTACGCGTTGGTTTTCATTTATATCTCTGCGTCGTTGTCCGCGTTGACGCGCAATTACACATGCAGAGGGAGCATGTGAAACCCGGGGAGCGGTTCTAGCAATCACAGCGCTTGCGGTACGCGTAGAATTGACGTTACATTTTTGGAGAGGTGCACGTCAGGGTACGCCGAAGTGTACGCGCGCTACACAGCAACAGCGTGAGTATAAAGTATAAATTGTTTTTTTACTCTGTTTAATGTAATCTTACGTGGGAAACCATGGCATGACCAAACCTAAGCTACTATAAGTAACGTTGTTATATCTGTAGTAGTGATCATGACCTCTGACTACTACATAGACTGTTTCTGCTGCTCCCTGATAAAAGATACCTGTTGATACCTGTTCAGAAAAAAAAACAAGAAAACTGGACTCGTTTTAACAAACTAGATAAAAGGTAATGCCCTGGCAGTGGCAAATAGCTTTGTTTAAAAATTTGATTTGATTACATTAATGTTTAAGTTGAGATTTGAGATTACTGTGTAAAGGGAATACTGCTGGTATAAAAGCACCTTATTTGTTTAAAGTTATTGCACTTTTGTGTATATAGCAGTACATTTAAATCAAAAGTGTGCAATACGCTACTTTAGAAGTCATTATTCAATTTTGCGCATAAAATTTTTTATCGTTGCCCAGCACTAATATATATATATATATATATATCACTTTGTGTGAGTATACTGTATTTATGTGGATAAAGTTGGGCATACTAGATTTCCTACTTTTTATACAGAGCTTTGCTACATTTTGCGACAATATTAACAATCACACATCCGAGATTTGCTATGATATGAGTGTACTGTATATGTATGCCGGTAAAGCTGGATATACTGGTAACACTTTACAATAAGGTTCATTAATTAACATTAGTTAATGTATTAACTAACATGAACTAACCATGAGCAATACATTTGTTGCTGTATTTGTTAATCTTTGTTAATGTTAGTTAATAAAAATCCAGCTGTTCATTGTTTGTTCATGTTAGTTCACAGTGCATTAACTAATGTTAACAAATACAACCTTTGATTTTAATAATGTAATAGTAAATGTTGAAATTAACATTAACAAAAATTAATAAATGCGGTATAAGTGCAGTTCATTATTAGTTCATGCTGACTAATGTAGTTGACTAATGTTAACTAATGAACCTTATTGTAGTGTTACCGAAATACAATACATCAAACTTTCAATATTTTGCCGGGCGATAAAATAGTTTATATTTTGCACAGTATAAACAACAAAAATAAAAGTACCAATTAAACAACAAGAAAGGTTAGTAAACAACCTAACACTTCGAGCTGAGTGCTTTCCAGCAATTCCAGTGTTGAACAAACCAGACTACAATATGTGTGACCCAACCATTATAGTTATTCTGCCTGTTTTATTAAAGGAGTAGTTCACTTAAAAATGAAAATTAGCCCATGATTTACTCACCCTCAAGCCATCCTAGGTGTATATGACATTCTTCTTTCAGACGAATACAATCAGAGTTATAGAGTTAGATATACAGAGTTATAAAGCGCAACTTACTCAACTCGTGACGTCAGAAGCAGCGTAGTGTGTCATGGCGTAGTGTAAATATCAGCAGTGCGTCGCATTACTCGCATAAGTTACACTTGGAATCCATATGTTTGTTTGGCCGGAAGCTAGTTATTTTACTTTATAAAGTTTTAAATATGAATATTTTTCTTACACAAATGAATGGCTTTGCTTCAGAAGGCCTTTATTAACCCTCCACAGCCTGTGGAGCACTATTATGATGGATAGATGCTCTTTTATGATGGATAGATGATGGATAGATGCACTTTTATGATGGATAGATGCACTTTTATGATGGATAGATGCACTTTTATGATGGATAGATGCACTTTTATGATGGATAGATGCTCTTACGATGGATATATGCACTTTTATGATGGATCGATGCTCTTTTATGATGGATAGATGCACTTTTATGATGGATCGATGCTCTTTTATGATGGATCGATGCTGTTTAATGATGAATAGATGCACTTTTATGATGGATAGATGCTCTTTTATGATGGATAGATGCTCTTTTATGATGGATAAATGCTGTTTTATGATGAATAGATGCACTTTTATGATGGATAGATGCTCTTTTATGATGGACAGATGCTCTTACGATGGATAGATGCACTTTTATAATGGATAGATGCACTTTTATGATGATAGATGCACTTTTATGATGGATAGATGCTCTTTTATGATGGATAGATGCACTTTTATGATGGATAGATGCACTTTTATGATGGATAGATGCACTTTTATGATGGATAGATGCACTTTTATGATGAATAGATGCTCTTTTATGATGGATAGATGCACTTTTATGATGGATAGATGCACTTTTACGATGGATAGATGCACTGCACTTTTATGATGGATAGATGCACTTTTATGATGAATAGATGTTTTTTTATGATGGATAGATGCACTTTTATGATGGATAGATGCACTTTTATGATGGATAGATGCACTTTTACGATGGATAGATGCACTGCACTTTTATGATGGATAGATGCACTTTTATGATGGATAGATGCACTTTTATGATGGATAGATGCACTTTTATGATGGATAGATGCACTTTCACGAGCTTCAATCTGTTGGTTGCAATCCACTCCCATTATAAAGCTCGGAAGTGTCAGGATATTTTTTAATATAACTCTGATTGTATTCGTCTGAAAGAAAAATGTCATATACACCTAGGATAGCTTGAAGGGAAGTACATTTCATTTTAAAGTGAACTACTCTTTTAAGCAACTTGTCTGAACAGTGAAGCCCTCAATAGAAACCGTACCTCTGCCTCGCTAGATATCCTCGCCCCGTGGCTTGCATGCGGACAGTGACGTCCCGCTGCCTGAGGTAGATCTCTCTGGTCCTGTATCTTCTCCATGCAGTCTGGATCCGAAGAGCCGCCCGTTCCCGTCGACACCGTCTCCAGTTTCTCTGGATCAGCACGACTGCTTCTCTCCACAGCAAGAGTCTACGCCTCTCTCTGAAGCCTCTCCAGGCCGACTGAACACACACCGCTGCCTCGCGCTGGACACGCGTCTCACACTCGAGCCTGCTGTCAATCTGTGACGACTGAACGCTCCTCCACCAGCTCTACACCAGACAACAGCAGAAAGAGAGAAACTGCCTCACATGCATTTAGGACAAAGAGAGAAAAAAAAGCGCTTCATATTTTTTTTCACATGCACTTTTTTAGAAAATCAGTACTAAACAGTTATTTTACTACTTTGAGGAAATGCCAAGACATCAATGTAAATATTTATAATATTAAAAAATAATAAAAACGGATCCATTTATGTAATAGACTTCCAATACTGAAGAGCAAGTCTATCCGCATTAGCTACGCTTACATTGACACGTTTTATTTCAATCAGAATGAATTGATTCTGATTGATGAATCCGAACGTAGTGTTTACATGAATGCTAAATAAAGTGATCGGGTGGATGTGCGCGTTCATATGTCACAAGCTTTAAATCTGGTTTTAATTTTTTTAGTGCTAGGCAACGATTAATCGCATTCAAAATAAAAGTTTGTGTTTACATAATATATCTTTGTGTACTGTGAATAATTATTTTGTAACACGTGCATTAATATATTTATATGTATATGTGTTATTTTCATATAAAATATTTGTACTTATATATAATATAAATTATGTATATACAGCATATTCAAGCAAATATTTTAAAACTATATACATGCATATGTGTGTATTTATATATACACAAAATAATCAAACAGTACACATACATATATTATGTAAACACAAACTTTTAATTTCGATGCGATTAATCATTTCGCAGCACTGCACAAATATACAGTTTCCCGCTGTTTGCAGATACTATTATCCTAAATTGCCTCTTTTTTTGTTTTGTTGTTCATATTGATCTGTTTCGGGTCCCAATTAGGAAACGACGAGCACATGAACACTTTCAACAACACAACTCGTTCCACGCGTCATACGTCGTTTCTACATCATTGCACATGTGCAGAAGTTTCCAGTTTGGGGATTTCAATCCGATCAAGTGTTTACATGCCCTCTTGATCGGGTTTAGAACATGTATAAACCAACCCTTACTATCCGAATTAATTTTTAATTTGATTTGGCCAATTAATTACGATTGCCATGGTTCCATTTGACATTTTTATTGTTCATGAGTGTGGTGGTAGTCCAATTACAATCAGATTATTAGGGTAAACAAAACTATTTTAAAATAAAATACCTTGAATGATGGAACAAAAAGTTCACATTCAATAATATTTATTTAATACTAAATCCTTTATTTCCGCAAATACTTCCACTGTTTACATGTCAAAAGTTTAACCCAAATACCACAGATAAGGTTCCCACACCTTCTGCCCAGTGAATGAATTCCATGAGTTTCCAGTCATTCATAATAACAGGATAATAGTTTTATCATTAAACAGAAAAAAAAAATTCTATTGAAACTACAAAAAATACATTCCCAATAAAAAAAAAAAAAAAAAAAAATGATTTTTATTTATGCAACTAAAATAGCAATAGCAGTCCTGATATTTCAAGGCTAATGGTTATCAGGATAATGATTTTATCATTAAACAGAAAAAAATTCTGTTGAAACTACAAAAAAAACAATAAAAAAAATAAAAAACATAAAAAAACATTTTTAACTGTTTAAAAAAAAAAAACATTGCAACTAAAATAGCAATAGCACTTCTGATATTTCCAGGCTTTCCACTTATGTTACTTTATAGTTATATTATATTACACAAAATATTACTGTCAGAAAAGAATCTGCGTTGGTAAGCCGAGACGTACCTGTATCTGGCAAGCGGCCCGTCTCATTCTGATGAAGTGGTTTCTCTCTAGAAGAGCTCTGAAACGCCGCTGAAGAGTGACGATTCGACGCAGCACCTCCTGATGGAGCAGATCCTGCAGTCGCTGACGCTCGACTTCACGGAGAAACACCTGCCATACACACAAACACACGTCACACCGGGCCATACACACAAACACACGTCACACGCAAGCAATACTGGACATTTACAACCAGCCTAGCCATGAATGGACAGTATGTGTCATCCAAAAGGCATCAGAAAAAGTTACACTGTAGGAATTTAATTAAGTCCTATCATCGTACCATGGTTCGGCCCACTTGAAACCCCTCAGGAGAGAGATCCACCTGACTCAGGTACCGGCTGATGGAGTCCTGGCGGGCCTGGTTGGGTCCCTCAGGTAACAGCACATGAAAGTGTCGAACAAAATCCTGGAGGGCATAAAACAGATTTTACACCACCATAACCAATCTATTTCTTTGATGACACACACACACACACATTCACTTTGTGAAGTGTCCAGGAAGTGACATGTCTCATTAAGGCCTGAAAGCGCAGAACACTAGCATCACTGTGATGTATGAAGTCTCCCGGGGGTGGACAGTCTGGATGCCGTTGTGTGTGTATGCAATTATTCCTGGCCACTTTTATTGCAGACTATAGAGAGAGAGAGGCTCTGTGAAGTCATAACTACACCAGCTTCATATCTTACAGGAATTACTGGAGGAGGCGAAGGCACTCGAGTTACAAAATGTTTAATAAAGGTTATACGGTGACACTTTACAATACGGATCATTAGTTAACTACTTTAGTAACTTTAGTTAAATTTATTCACCTTAGATATTAATTTCAACATTTACTAATATGTTATTAAAATCAAAGGTTGTATTTGTTAATACACTGAACTGCTGGATTTTTATTAACTAACATTAACAAAGATTAATAAATACTGTAACAAATGTATTGCTCATTGTTAGTTAATACAGTAACTAATGAACCTTATTGTAAAGTGTTACCGGTTATACTTTATTTTGTGTGTACAGTTCTGCCGGGTTCCTACACATTTTCCATTTCAAACTTCCATACTTTTTCAAACTTAATATGAACCCTGGTTTTGGTTTCAATTGTAATATCTAACATAGTATTTAAAAACACATTTTTCATTTTTCTTGTCATAAGGGCAAAGTAATGCACAAAAGTACACAGACCCTGAAGTCCCACGTTCATGTGAAGGCCATTGTACCCGATATAAACAATAGTAATAGTAAGGCTTGCCTTAAACACTATGAATGATTCAAAAGAGAGATATATCTGTTTGAATTGTCAGTCATTAGGATATAAACAAATTGTATTTGTATTAACTGCATGATGCTGTATGTCTGGGCTGAATTCTTGTTTCAGATGGTAGAAAAGGCCCAAACAACACATTCATCCCCAGACGGCCACACCCAGGACAGGAAATGACAATGGGAAATAATGATTTCAGCTTTGGAACTCCAAAAAAAAAAAAAAAAAAAAGGATAAGGAATCAGAAGTTTGGAGGAAAGTACGATTTTTTTTTTTTACCCCTGTGGGGAAAATCAAGTCATGTTGTTTATATGACTCTGTGGTGTTTTTAATATGCTTTAAGACTTTAAAGCATTTAATATGTTTTAAGACAAACCATGTGCAAATATATAAGTCAACTCCACTGCTGAGTATTTGCTCCTTAAAAACAAAAGACAGTCTCAGTCTTTTACGATGTTATGATCATAAACTACATGCTTTTCTCCACTGACTTTCAATGATGTTCAGTGTTTCTAAGGATGCTGATTATTAGAAAGCAGCAGTCTGACTCTCAGATGGTGAACAGGAACATGGTTTGTGTAACATTAACAACACATTATTAGTGGTTTGATAACAGTCAAGCAAAAAGCTAGTCATATTAATTACCGTTATGTGCCTGAAATATATAAAAAAAAAAAACTACCATTCTTATACATCGGCTCTTCCTCTTCTTCTGAATCAGTTTCTGGTTCAAACATATATGGGTGAATTAAACCAATATTGCCACTGTGTTGCGTTTACTACAGTAAAGTTGAGCGAGAGGATCAGGTAATATGAGCTGCTGTGATTGAGAGGAGGCGGAGACTAATTTGCATATTCATGAGCCCACATATACTAAATGAAGCAAGGGTGTAGAGTTACATTCAAGCTAATTTAAGGCATGAAGAAATAATTTTCACATTGAAGAAGCATTTAAATATGTAATTTAGATTATCAAAGATGAGTTTTAATAGATAAAATTATTGACTGCAGCGGGACTTTTTTAATTAAATTATTACAAGTTATATATACATTAATTTTTTTTTTTAACAAGGATGCATTAAATTTGTAATCACCATGGGAAATTTGTAAAGACAGTGTAATAATCCCCATGGGAAAATCTCTGAGCAAAACTGGGAGTTGTGAAACATATGATACACCGGTGTTTTGCCAGATGAGAAGTTTATCTATGAATCATCTTTTTACTCTTTTAATTAATTTTATAACTATCATATATCTCTTTTAAATCCTTTTATAACTGTTTTAATTTTCCTTTCTGTGTAAAGCACTTTGAATTCCCAGTGTGTGTGAAATGTGCTATATAAATAAACTTAATTAAATTTAAACTTCCATAGCTCAAAACATTTGATTTATTTTGGACTTTCTATTCAAAGAATCATCAAAATGTAGCATGTATCCACAAAACCTTGAGCAGCACAACTATTTACAACATTAATAATAATCAGAAATATTACTTGAGCACCAAATAAGTCAGGTTTGCAATCACACGATTAAATTACATTTGAAAATATAATAAAAAAGGAAAACAGTTTATTTAGTATATTTTACAATATACATATTAATATATTGTATATTAATCCAATTATATTACTCTTTTTACCGTATTTTTAATCAAATAAACGCAGCCTCAGTGAGCATAAGAGACTTCTTTCAAAAACATTTAAAAACTCTTTATCTCTTCATAAACTCTTATATATTTTTAGACTCAGGCTTGAGATGTAAGTGTTTCTTTAGGAGAGATCAGTGTGTGTGTGTGTGTGTGTGTGTGTGTGTCAGTCTCACCTGAAAAGTGTACTTGATACTGTAGCCAGATTGTCGGATGCGCACGGTCTCCAGCATGCCGGTGTAGCGCAGCTGTCTCAGCACCAGGCCATCATTGAAACGCACAGGCAGCTGAAAAGCAGCAAGGATACGTCAAACAGTAAAAACAGAAATGCATGTAATGTATACACGAGATATGATTGAAATACGATGCATTCACATCGACGCACACACCTTCTCTGCATTTGATCGTATGCACTTCACAAAGTACGGCTCTGACTGACCAAGCGTCTCCATCAGCTTGTTGAGAGAGGCCTTAAATGGAGCAAAACACCACAAATAAATAAAAAAGCAGAACTTCTGGAAATCAACAGCATGTCATAGATCAAACCCAAAACATATAAATCAGAAAAATACAAATTTATATTCTGAAAAAGGACAATGAAGCCCTATTTCAGAACTCTCGGAATAGCATGGTATTGAATTATTATTAATTAATGTATTTGGTCTTCGTGGATTATATTTACACTGCTGCTGTTGTTGTTGTTGTTGATTATTTGGTACTGCAGAGCAAGGTATGTCTATGTTACTGCTAATAGATGCACACACACTGTTGTGAGCATGTAAGATATGCTTCTGCATAAATGGCGTAGCAGATCTAGGCAGGTGGACCTGGGGAGGTGGAGGGTCTGATAGCGTTGCAGGATTATGTTTTAAAAATGTGTGCGCCTGTCAATGTTTCCATGTTTGCATCTGTCTATACAGAGGACAGGAGGAAAGCAGCTATTTTGGTGGTCAGGAATTCACTCTCCCTTCCCAAAGTGAGATCTGCACAGAACAGGAAGTGAGGTCATCCACACATTTGTGCAGGCCTTGAGCCAGACGGCCCAGAACTGCAGAGCGAGTGAACGTTACAGTTCTCTGTCCCAATCTGAGACACGAGAGGGAAACGTAATTCTGTCACACAAGGGGCTTTTTTTTTTTTTAAGTAACAGATTTCAGCATTTCAGTTTATGCATTTAGATGTATTGATTTAGCATTTGCAAACTAGATTTTGCAAATCTACTTTTTTGTAGATTTTGCCCCCAACTAGATTTTACTGGGGTTTTTGTTTACTATATTTTTACTGTGTCTTGCCCTAGACTTTCAATCTTAAACTATGACAATCCATAATACATTTATACGTTTAAAATTATGATTATATAAACAAAGACAAATATCACTTTCCATCCTAACTTTTAAACAAAATGAGTGAAAATATTATTTAATTATATCTTCTACATATAGAATACAGAAAAACAAAGGATTTAGCCATTTTATTTCGGACATCTTTAAAAAAAAGATCACCACAAAATGTATGTTGATTTAAGATGCAGTGGAAATTCTGTTCACGTTTATGGTGGTTCAGAAATTCAATTTTAAATGTTATGAATCACAGACTTTAACAAACAGTTGTTTTTTTTATAGTGAAACCAAAACAAAAGACTTTGGAAAGACAGAGCAAATAAAAGTGTTATTGCATCAAAGATAGACATGATGTCATTAATTTGGGTTTTTACTGGGCTGTACAGGGTGGAAGTTACACCATAGTTACACAACACAGACATGATTCAGAAAACTCTTAGTTTGCCAACATTACGAGAGAGAAAGCGTGAGATCTGACCTGGAACTGGGCGCTAATGCTCGGGGGTTTCTTCTTCTTGTGGAGGTGCAACAGGGACTTGGTGATGCGGTCGTGTAACGTCAGGTTACTCAGGTACTTCAGAGACTTGACATCCAGAAAGTGCTGTAGACACCGACACACAAACCTCAATTCAATCAGCATTTACAGAACCTTATGTTGTTCCAAACATTCATGGAACACAAAAGGAGATTGTGTAAAGATTAAAAAAAGCAAAAAGTCAATTCTGTAAATGACGATCGAAAATATGGTTCATTAAAAAAAAAAAAAAACCGCCTACATGACCATTTTACACAGTGAGCGCAGCTATCAAGCTCCAAAAAGGACAAAAAATGTATTATATGGTGCAATTTTCCAAGTCTTCTGAGGCCATGTGACGGGGAACACACAACATTTAAAAAATTCAAACAAATTTGCCTTCCGCACTAGTGCAAATCTCATTAGCACTTTTGGACATTCAACAGGACGGTGTAAAGTTGTGTGGACACTTTGCTAAATATCTCTCTGTGTTTTACAAAAATAATCAAACAATCAAAATAACACAAAACATTAACAAAACACAAGACAAAAGACAACAAAACAAAAAAACAACACCACAACAAGACAAAACAACATCATAACAAAACACAACAACAAAAACACAACAACACAAGTCAACAACGTAACAAAAAACAACACAAGACAAAACAACATCACAACAAAACAGCAACAAAAACACAACACAAGAACATAAAACAACACCACAACACAGTATCACAAAACAAAAAAACAACACAAGACAAGACAACAAAACAAAAAAACAACAACAACAACATCACAACAAAAACAACAAGACAACAACATAACACAAAAAACAACACAAGACAAAACAACATCACAACAAAACAGCAACAAAAACACAACACAAGACAACAACATAAAACAAAACACCACAACAAAATATCATAAAATAAAACAACAACAAGACAAAACAACACCACAACAACACAAGACAACGACATAACAAAACACCACAACACAATATCACAAAACGGCCAAACAACAAAAACACTAGGTTTGGACAATATGAGTAGATCATACCAGAATCATCATGAAGTGATTTTAAATCAAATTAAAAAGCATGTTATGGGATGCACACCTTAGGAAGACTGGGCTTCATCTTATAGTTTTTATTTCTCCTGAAAAAGAAAAAGCAGCATAAGTAACAGTGGTCATGATATTCCTCGTGTGTGTGTGAAGGTGTGAAGGTGTGCGAGTCTCACATGAGGATGCCGTGCGCTCGCTCCAGGAGTTTACTGCTAGTGGAGTTGATGAAGATCCCGTCCTCCTCACTGAAGGATCCGATGGAGGACAGACGCTTCTGTCTCCCGTTCCACACCTCTCTGACAGGGACAGCACACAAACATGTTACACACACACACACACAACAACATCTCCAACTCAGAGTCTAAGCTTCCATCACAATGCTGAACAAACTGTAATACTACTACTCCCCCCCCCCCAGTTGCCTTGTAATTTTTACACCTGACGTGTTTATGTGGGTGCCTTAATGAGCTATGTGTTTGTATATGTATTTGGATATGTGTCACATGTCCTATGTGTTCCTCATATGTGATATTTTTGTGCTATGGAAGAAGAATGTGTGAAAATGATTATCCCTATGGGACAATAAAGACTATCTCTCTATCTCTCTCTTTAAACTGCAATGAATGCAAAGCCATGTTAACCCTTGCCGGCACGTTTTGCTGGATTTATCATCACATAGTAGCAAAATCGATTTAAAATACTCCGTCATTTATGGTCATGCAGACACAAGAAATATGACAAAAGAAACCGTAAAAGGTCTACTTTTGTATGCGTTACACTCATAATCAAAACAAAACATTGTACTTTTGTGAAATGCATGTTACACATACACACAACAACATCTCTAACTCAGGGACAATTCCTCAAACTGCAAAACCATCTTAATAAAATATCACTCAAATGATTGAAGCCTGAGTCTGGTTTCTCCCAAGGGTTTTTCCTTTATTCTGTCACCTGACGGAGTTTTACATTTACATTCATTCATGCTTTTATCCAAAGCGTCTCACATTGCATTTCAAGGAATACATTTACATTCTTATCAGTTCTTCAGTTTTAGTTCCTCGTCACCGTCGGCTTTTGGCTTGCTTAGTTAGGGACACTTAATATTCAACAATATTATTGATCGGTCTGCTTTAACACCATTATATGAGAACTGATCTGAGCTGGACGATGACATCACTGTTTTCTCCAAAGCGGCTGTATATGTATATATATACATATACAGGTGAAACTCGAAAAATTAGAAAATTGTGCAAAAGTTATTATTTGGATGATTATGGCTTACAGCTTATGAAAACCCCAAATTCAAAATCTCAGAAAACATGAAATGATTTTAAATACAGAAATGTCGGCCCTCTGAAAAGTATAATCATGCATATGTATATACTGTAGTTATATATACTAAATATATTAGTTTCACCTTTTAATTTGAATTACTGAAATACATGAACTGATGCACGATATTCTAATTTTTCGAGTTTCACCTGTATATAAATGAACTAAATGAATAACTTTTTTACAACAGAAATGAACTATCACTGAACTTACTTAAGCTGGATTGTGATGTTATTTTCTTCTAGATCTGCTGTACAGCAGAAACAAATAATAACTTGAGCATAACTTGAGCTTTGCAATAAACTTTATTGCATTATTTTCCCGTTATCTCTGTAAAGCTGCTTTGAAACAATCTGTGTTGTAAAAAGCGCTATATAAATGAAGGTGACTTGACTTGATGTAATTGTAAACTCTGACGCTTAACGGGTTTCAAAGACAACTTTCTGCTTTTTGTTTAGATGCTTTCTGCTATAAGACTCAGTAAGTTGCAGTTATCAAAGCAAGCAGCTAATGGAGCCTTTTAGTCTTTCAACATCATCTCTCATCATTCCTTTAACTTCACACACACTGTAAAAAAATTATCCTGATTTTAACGGTAAAAGACCGTTAGAGAAAAAAAGAAAAACTGAATGACACTGTGCAACTTCTATATATTATTATTATTAACTTTCTTGTGGTAAAGCTGCTTGTGATGAGCTTTGATTCATCATGTGACTCATCACCACTGTGATTGGTGGTTCTATTACAATGGTACCAAACAAATATATTAATTCTTCAATAGGTCAGTAAATTACCATTATATCAGATAGTGAAATACGTTTTTTACTGTAAATTTAAGTTATGTCTGTAAAACCTAAAATGTTGCAACTGCATTTTTTACGGAAAATTTCTGGCGATCACAGCTGCCGTTTTTTTTTTACTGTAAATTTAACTTTTTTTCACAGTGCATGAAAGGAACATAAACTACTCCGTAATTCTGACTGAATGCAGACAAGTAAAGAAGTTTACAGCGACTACTCCATGTTGATTTATTAGGATTTAGATGTAAATGTGGCTTTCTGCAATATTCCTTCTACAGGAGATCACTGAAGCATGTGGTCATGAACTGTGGGGAGCAATTACCCATCAGCCTCGGATCTGTCCTCCAAATGAGCAAAATATCTGCTCTCTGACATCACACGGGAAGCAGCTGCTGTTTCCTGGGGTTTTGTGGTCTCTTCGTAACCCAAAAAGTGTGTGGGGTTGGGAAACAGATTATGGGGACTTTACAGCGCAACAAAAGAGCGGTTGTGAGCGCGGCTTTTGCCACTTGTTCTGGATATCAGGACTAATCTCAGAGCCATGCGGTCATTAATAAAGCATGAAGTCGGGAAGACCGTGGCTCATCCTCTGGGTATCTGTGGAGTCACTGCTCTAACTCTACACACACACACACACACACACACACACACACACACACCGAGAACTTAACAAGCCATGAGAGTACTGACCAGGGGCTCTTCGGACACGCTTTATTTACCGCTCAGAAAAAAAGGAAAACGTGTCAGGATAATACAGTGGGAATTTCAGAAACCTGGTAACTTACAGTAGAATCAAATAATATGCCGGTTCTCCAGGGAAATATCATCAAAACACTAGCAAAATGTTATCAGAGTCGGGCTGTGAAATGATTAATCGCATCCAAAATAAAAGTTTGTGCTTACATAATATATGTGTGTGTACTGTGTATAATCATTTTGTATATACACATACATATACACACACACATATATATATGTTTTTCATACATACACTGTATATACATATATATATATATATATATATATATATATATATATATATATATATATATATATAAGTATATACAGTGTATGTGTGTATATATATATATATATATATATATATATATATATATATATATACACAAACAAAATGATTATACACAGTACAGTACACACATATATTATGCATAAACATGCAAATATTTCTTAAATATATATATATGTGTGTATTTATATATATATATATATTATATATATATATATATATATATATATATATATATATATATATATACACAGACATATGTATTTATAAATACACACACACACACATATATATATATATATATATATATATATATACATGCATATATATACAGGTCCTTCTCAAAACATTAGCATATTGTGATAAAATTCATTATTTTCCATAATGTAATGATAAAAATTAAACTTTCATATATTTTAGATTCATTGCACACCAACTGAAATATTTCAGGTCTTTTATTGTTTTAATACTGATGATTTGGCATACAGCTCATGAAAACCCAAAATTCCTGTCTCAAAAAATTAGCATATTTCATCCGACCAATAAAAGAAGTGTTTTTAATACAAAAAAAAAAAATCAACCTTCAAATAATTATGTTCAGTTATGCACTCAATAGTCAATACTTGGTCGGGAATCCTTTTGCAGAAATGACTGCTTCAATGCGGCGTGGCATGGAGGCAATCAGCCTGTGGCACTGCTGAGGTGTTATGGAGGCCCAGGATGCTTCGATAGCGGCCTTAAGCTCATCCAGAGGGTCTTGCATCTCTCAACTTTCTCTTCACAATATCCCACAGATTCTCTATGGGGTTCAGGTAAGGAGAGTTGGCAGGCCAATTGAGCACAGTAATACCATGGTCAGTAAACCATTTACCAGTGGTTTTGGCACTGTGAGCAGGTGCCAGGTCGTGCTGAAAAATGAAATCTTCATCTCCATAAAGCTTTTCAGCAGATGGAAGCATGAAGTGCTCCAAAATCTCCTGATAGCTAGCTGCATTGACCCTGCCCTTGATAAAACATAGTGGACCAACACCAGCAGCTGACATGGCACCCCAGACCATCACTGACTGTGGGTACTTGACACTGGACTTCAGGAATTTTGGCATTTCCTTCTCCCCAGTCTTCCTCCAGACTCTGGCACCTTGATTTCCGAATGACATGCAAAACTGAGCAACAGTCCAGTGCTGCTTCTCTGTAGCCCAGGTCAGGCGCTTCTGCCGCTGTTTCTGGTTCAAAAGTGGCTTGACCTGGGGAATGCGGCACCTGTAGCCCATTTCCTGCACACGCTTGTGCACGGTGACTCTGGATGTTTCTACTCCAGACTCAGTCCACTGCTTCCGCAGGTCCCCAAGGTCTGGAATCGGTCCTTCTCCAGCGTTTTTGCCACACTTTTTCCTTCCCACAGACTTCCCACTGAGGTGCCTTGATACAGCACTCTGGGAACAGCCTATTTGTTCAGAAATTTCTTTCTGTGTCTTACCCTCTTGCTTGAGGGTGTCAATGATGGCCTTCTGGACAGCAGTCAGGTCGGCAGTCTTACCCATGATTGCGGTTTTGAGTAATGAAACAGGCTGGGAGTTTTTAAGAGCCTCAGGAATCTTTTGCAGGTGTTTAGAGTTAATTAGTTGATTCAGATGATTAGGTTAATAGCGTGTTTAGAGACCCTTTTCATGATATGCAAATTTTTTGAGATAGGAATTTTGGGTTTTCATGAGCTGTATGCCAAAATCATCAGTATTAAAACAATAAAAGACCTGAAATATTTCAGTTGGTGTGCAATGAATCTAAAATATATGAAAGTTTAATTTTTATCATTACATTATGGAAAATAATGCACTTTATCACAATATGCAAATTTTTTGAGAAGGACCTGTATATTATATATATATATATATATATATATATATATATATATATATATATATATATATATATATATATAAGAAATATTTGCATGTATATACTGTATATACATATATACAGATATTACATATATTAGATATTATTTATATTATATATAAATAACAATTTTTTCTTAAATATATAAACCAATAATATCATCTAGCAGGGATGAAATTTCACGAACTGGCTTATTGTAAGGTATCATCCTATCAAACTAAGCATGAATTCACTGAGCTCTTCAGAATGACCCACTTTTTTCCCAAAATGTTTGTAATTGCCAACAATATTAAAAAATATATAGTGAGCAAACTAAGCTTTCTAATAGTATTTCCACACTTTACTATCCTTTCACTAACTGTTTCTTCAATCATCCAGAATAGACAATACTACAAATATCCAATGAAAGGGTTTGTAAAAACAAGAACCCCCATATATTACCATCATCCAGTGAAAGAGCCCCTTCTTACAATATAAAGGCACCTCGATATTTACATGCATTCAGGCCCATTTATACTGGGTGAAAAAAGTATCAAGTGTGATATAACCATGACTCTTAAACCTGGAAATACTATGGAACAAAATAAAACACGAACTCTAACTTTTTACAACCACTATTAATTTGCAATCATATGTATACAGTACAGACATGTTTAATGTGTATCTGTATCTGTGAGAGACACATGACAGATGTGAAGCTCTTACCGTTGATTTATTGTGTTGCTTCCCTGCAGATCAGAGAGTGGCGAGCGAGGATTCCTCCTGTTCACACCTGAAACACATCACAAAGCCTGTGACACCAGACACCACACACACACGGGTAATATGGGAAATGAGTGAGAGGCTATGACAGGACTGTGTAATGGTTCTCATGAGAATAACAGGACGTGAGTTTGATGGATTCACTGCTGTTGATTAAATGAAACGTATGAACATTCAATTAGAGGTGAATTACTTGAAACATGCTACTGTGAATCAGACACACACACACACACACACACACACTTGTTTACTTGGATATCTAAATGAGGACATTCCATAGACGTAATGGTTTTTATACTGTACAAACTGTATATTTTATCCCCTTACACTAACCCTACCCATCAAACAAATATTTCTGCATTTTTACATTTTCAAAAAAACACCACTTTAATTTCTTTATTTTTATACCAGATTTACAAATGAGGACGTCCCTCAAGGGAGTTTTTTGGAGATGTTGGTCACTTCTGGGTACAAATTTGCCCCCAAAATATTGTCAAGTAGGTACACACACACACACACACACACGCGCACACACGTACGCTGCACGCACTTTATTTCCAACTAAATCTGGGTGATATATTGAAAATATACCATATATGTAATATATACCAAAATATAGCAATATTTTTGGTGGCGATTAAATAATTAACATTAGTCACTTTAATTAGCTTTTTTATTCAGCGAGTCAAGTTTTGTATTTTCTCCTTGAGAGCGATTGCTCTTTTAGCGCGGTTCGAATGAAATATGAACGAACCAAAAACAGGATGAGATGTCACAAGATGCGACTCTAAAAAGCACCGAATGCTCAAGCACACCTGTTTCTCATCACGGTTGGTTCAGGCATCAGAACCCCTTCTCCTCGCAGCAGATCCCAGTCATTCCTGATGTTTTGACTCCTTTACACATTTTATAAGCTCTTTATTGGTTCTGAGCTGGTCAAAACACCACCAAATGTACACACATACACATTTATCCCGCCACACAGCATTGCTTTGGATGTTCGGTAAATTCCGTCGCACAAAATGCGCCATAAAAGCCTTTTTTGGGGGGGGGGGGGGGGGGTTTGTATCTTTAGGTTTGACAGTGTGAACGCTAAGCGAACCAGGACTAAATGCATCATTTCCTTTTTTTGGTCCAGCTTTTTTTTTTTTACAAATAAATGCATTTAAATTTGAATCAAATATTGAGGGTCTATGGACATGCTACATGTTCATTTTGAAATGAGTAAATAGAATATATAGAATAGTTTTCACTTATATCACCCAGCCCTAACTACAGGATTGAATTGCGAAGGAATGTTTCTAACAGGAATAATAACATTTTTTGGTAACACTTTATTTTACAGTGTCCTTGTTACATATGTTACATGTACTTACCATAGTAATAACAGTAAATTATGCATAATTACATACAAGTAACCCTCAACCAAATTCTAACCCTATAGTAAGTACATGTAGTCGCTTAATATTACTCAGTGCTTAAATATATAATTACACTGTAACAATGACATATTAAAATAAAGGGTTACACTTTATTTTAATGTGTCATTGTTACACAGTTTAATTATATATTTAAGTACTGAGTAATATTAAACAACTACATGTACTTACTATAGGGTTAGGGTAGTATTAGGATTTGGTTGAGGGTTAGTTACATGTAATTATGCATAATTTACTGTTATTACTATGGTAAGTACATGTAACATGTGTAACAAGGACACTATAAAATAAAGTGTTACCAAATAAAGTGTAAGCAAAATATAGAATCATTTTTTTTTTCAATGATATCACCCAGCCCTAACTACAGGATTGAATTACTAAGCAATGTTTCTAACAGGAAGGAATGCTATGTTTTTTGTGTGTGTTTTGTATGTATAGTCTATAACCCGAGCTACCTCCATCAAGCAGAGCTATCGTGAGCCCGCTGTCCTCGGAGAACGAGAGAAACGAGTGCACACTTGAGCCGGGGGACAGAGGAGGACTGTCCGAAACACATGCGTGCTGGACTGAACCCAGAGACAGTGTTAGTCAAAGATTACATCATGCAGGGAAACAAGACAGATGCAAGACGGATGAGCAGAGACATGAGGGCTTCAGCTCTGAATCCAATCAATGACTGTGTTATTATATACAGTCAAACCGAAATTTATTCAGACACCTTTCTCTCATGATCACAGTTTATTCGCTGTAGTTTAGAAAATTGTAATAAAATATGACAAGAATCAGTTGATATTTCCCTGGTTTTGTCCATCCTTCTGTTAGACTGTCTCACACATGAATTATGTTGAATATCTGTCAGCTGTTAAATTTAACTACACAATTAGATAATACCAATTTAGGTCAACCAATTACCAAGCAATGCTTCATTTTGTTCAGTCTGTGGTGTAAAAAGGTCACATTACTAATTAAAGAAAAAACACTTCAGCAAAACATGTTCAGGTCAAAGTGTCTGAATAATTTGTGGTCCTAATTTTTATAAATTTTACTGGTCACTGTATGAAGAATTTTTAGATATAATATGTCACAGTTTACTTTATTTTGCTATCCTCTCTTACATAAATTAACTATAGTGTCCTGCACACACTAATAGACAAATATCAAAAAAAATTATATGTGACCCTGGACCACAAAACCAGTCACATGGGTCAATTTTTTTAAATTGAGATGTATACATAATTTGAAAGCTGAAAAAATAAGCTTCCCATTGATGTATGGTTTGTTAGGATAGGACAATACAGTGCTTAGCATAAGTGAACACACCCATGCTAAAGTTGACTAAAAAGAGGAATAAAAAAAATCATCTTTTGGAAATTGATCTTAATGCCTTAATTAAAAAAATGAGGAAAAATCCAACCTTTAAGGACACAAATTTTCTTTGTGAATGAATAATGTATCGTTAATAAATAAATTTTCTTCCTTAAAATACAGGTTGCGTAAGTCAGGACACCCCTATGTTAAATTCCCATAGAGACAGCAGATTTTTATTTTTAAAGGCCAGTTATTTCATGGATCCAGGATACTATGCATCCTGATAAAGTTCCCTTGGTCTTTGGGATTAAAATATCCCACATCGTCACACACTCTTCGCCACACCTAGAGATTGGCATGGGGTACTTTCCATAAGATCATCTCTCAATGCAAATCAAACCAGCTATTAGGCTAACTGAAATAAAATCAATAAAATTCCTCTTTTTAGTCAACTTTAGCATGGGTGTGTTCACTTATGCTAAGCACTGTATTTGGTCGAGATACAACTATTTGAAAATCTGGAATCTGAGGGTACAAAAAAATCGAAACATTGAGAAAATCGCCTTTAAAGTTGTCCATTTATGTTCGCGACTGTGCAGCATTCACTCACAAAAATAAATGTTTTATATATTGACGGTAGGACATTTACAAAATATCTTCATGGAACATGATCTTTACTTAATATCCTAATGATTTTTGGCATAAAAGAAAAATCGATAATTTTGACCCATACAACGTATTGTTGGCTATTGCCACAACTATTCCTGTGCGACTTATGACTGGTTTTGTGGTTCAGGGTCACATATCTGGTGTCTGAATAATTTTTGGTTTGACTGTATGTATAGCTGAAGAGGTATGCATTTATATAAATCGCAAGGGTCAAATTGAATGGGCTGTGCCACATGTCTTGGCCCGGGGTCATGGAGTGAGGAGACGAGATGAAGGAAAGGCAGCCTTACTGTTTTTATCCTCTTTGCACCTCTGCAGGATCTCTAAGCTTCTCTGATGCACAGGGTGATGCAGAAAACTAAAGCTATCCACACTTTTCACAACTGGAGCAGCAGCATCATGCCCTTAGGAAGCCAAAAAACAACAACACAAGAAAGAGAGAAGACAGAGAAAAGATTAAATAGGTAGAAATAAGATGTGCTTGTCTACAAGAGTTGTCAGTCATGCTGACTATCAGCATAAAGTTCACATTACATGGACATGATTTTTGGTGTTCACACATCGGATTTGCGCCACAGTGAAAAGCAGTGCGAAGGAAACCCATAATGCACTCACAGTTCAAACTCACCATGTGTGAGGCATCAAAGCATAGATAAACTACTAATGCTTAAACTCGTAATTAAGGAAGAAAAGCATATAGACACTGAAAAGCTGGAGAGCAGGGCAATAGATTTCAAGCAAGGGGAGCTGGGCTTACATGGCATGATTCGCTAGCAAACATACATACAGAGTAGCCCTAATATTGTACACTTACCAACACATTCTTTTACACAATAGCAAAGATTGTTACACAGCTAAATGTGACTGATTGACTAAAGATACAGAGCCCTGAAAACAAATAACTCCGTTAAATGTAATGCTATGCCAAAAAGCAAAACCCTCATGGTCCACCAGTTATTGCAGATCACAAAATAAAAAAAAATAATAAAATCAAAACAAATATCAAATATCAAATGAAATGATAAAATAAGATAAACGTATATATACAATACAAATAAATAAATAAATATATTAAAATAAAAATAATTTCTGTCGTGATGTCTAAAAATGTATACACCATCATTCAGAAGTTTGGGGTCAGTACGATTTTTTTATTTAAAGAATAATTTTCACAAAAGGACTCAATTCACCCATTGGGTGAAAAAAGAATTTATTGTAAAAAAAAATAAATAAAATAAAAATCATCTCTTTTGAACGGCAGTATAATCAGCATGTTACAATATCTTACAATGAGAGCATGATATTCTATCAAAGGATGATGTGATGTAAATGTAACAGTTTAATAATTGTTTTACATACAGTTCTAACCATAACTTAACTGACAACGTTTAGAGTTATTCAGAACAGTTGCAGCTTCAGGTATATCACACAATATATAATTTATAATAAAATGCATTAACGGAAGTATAATATGGTTAAAACTACATTGATCAAAGTCAATTTGCACAGAATAGATCCCTAAAACACTGATTTCATTACCTAAATATACAGTAGTCAACATTTGAAGAGTATCAGAAAAGTTCAAAGTTTAACTAAGACAAGAACGGGTTATTGTTCAAAACTCATGTATAACTGATGAAAGGTTTTGATCCACTTCAAATGTTGTCTACTGTACATTTATTAGCACAATAGAGGTCTTGTATTTGGCAGTGTGACATGCATTGCCTGAAGAATCAGTAAAAAATCAGTACAAACTAAAAAACAATAATAATTTCAATGAAACGGAAGTATTTTGATGGCTAGAACTACATTAATCAAAGTCAATTTGCACAGATAGACGGTATTATTATCAAAATACTATTTTTAGGCAATTAAATTATTTATTAGCACAAGAGGGGTCTTGTATTTGGCAGTGAGACATGCATTGCCTGAAGAATCAGTAAAATATCAGTACAAACTACAAGCATGTGACCAGGAATGAAGTGCATGTAAGGGTTTAATTGGACTCACCGCTGCGTTTGTCCACATGTCTCTTCCCAGCGTCCCTGAAGGCCACCATGGCTCTGAAATAGGCCCGGAGAACGGCCCAGCGGAAGGTGGCCACCGGGTCGATTCCGATGAGGCCACAGATGAAGGCGTTCTTACTGCTCTTGAGGAGCGCCACGATGTCGGGCCGCATGTGGTCCGTGTTCTTCTCTCTGAAGTCCTGCAGGTCATACACACACTCAGATAACTGATATAAGCCAGAGAAACATCAGTGGAGAGAGAGAGTGAGAGTGAGGCCATTATGCAGGGCTCTCAAGTTATGAAGACAGGCACGAGTGACACCCCCGTCGGGGGGATTTGGACGGGTCGTAGGAATGGGGGTGTTTTATGACAATAAGTCAGTCATCGTGTGATAACGAAAATATGACTAGGCCTAGACTACTTGTTCTGAGCAGGTGTTGTCAGTGAACAGGCTGTAAAACTGTTGGCTAAGTTACAGACACTCATGAAAAACTGATGCTAATTATCTGGGAAACATTCTCTAACAGCAGTCAAGTTGTCATTGTTTGTGTCAAACAAGTTGTGAATTTGTTGTAACATTAAAACAGGAGATCATGAGTTACTCTGGGCTCTGTGATGTTTGGAGCTCCAGTGTTTCCTCTGTGGGTGAACGAAACTTTCAGAAGATGTTGCAGCAGAATCACGTGAACAATTCCAGGATATGCTTTTTTTTCATTGGTTGTTGCGTTAAATCTTACCCAGATACAATAACGCTATTTTCTGATTGGCTATTATGTAGCCCTTCTTTATTTTGATTGGCTGATAAGTAGCGTTCTCCACTAAGAACTCCAGAGGAGACGCGCTTGATTCCTGCCGGGTCCACAGTGAGAGAATGAGAAATTTTGGGCGCTGCGGCATATTAAATATATTATAAAATAGTTTTTCCGCGTCAGAAATACAATGTGTGGCGGGAGTGCGTGACAAAAGACCGAAATGCGTGACACTTGAGAGCCCTGCATTATGTAACACATGAACAAAGGCTTTGTATTTATATATAAGAGGTTTAGCTACTCATAAGTGTTAAAACCGATAACTGATATAAGCTTCGTATATAAAACTCATCTCTTCCCTGAGCACTTAACCTCTTAAAAAAAAAAAAAAAATTATTTCCTTTTCCTTTAAACCTCCCTTGTCTGGCTTATGCTACTCTATGCCTGAACTTTGTATTTTGAGCACTTCTTGTGTTGTTTTTGCCTCTTCACGATGACTCGCTTGCTTTAGTCCTCATTTGTAAGTCGCTTTGGACTAAGGCGTCTGCTAAATGAATAAATGTAAATGTAAGCCAGAGAAACATCAGTGAAGAGAGAGAGAGAGAGAGAGAGAGAGAGAGAGAGAGAGAGGCCATTATGTAACGCATGAACAAAGGCTTTATATTGTAAATAAGAGGTTTAGCTACTCATGACTATCAAACTCTGCCAAACTTAAGCCGGGTTTACACTGTGACAGTTTTTTCTTTCTTTTATGATTGTTGCTAGTCAAATTGTAAGTTATGAGCTCAGGGCCATCTTGGGTAAAAGCCAACGCAGATTATACCTAATATTTAAGTCAGAATGTTCGATATACATTGCCGTTCAAAGGTTTGGGATCGGTACGATTTTTAATGTTTATAACAAAAGTCGGATCTGCTCACCATGGCTGCATTTATTTGATAATTTTTTTTTTTAAAGAAGGTAATAGTGTGAAATTTTATGACAATTTAAAAAAATCTGTTTTCTATTTTAATATATTTTAAAATACAATTTATTCCTTTGATAAAAGCTGAATTTTCAGCATCATTACTCCAGTCTTCAGTGTCACATGATCCTTCAGAAATCATTCTAGTATGTGGATTTAAATTTTTTTTATTTCATTATTATTATCAATGTTAAAAACAATTGTGTACAATTTCTTTTTTCAGGATACTTTGACGAATAGAATGTTCCATTTTATTTATTTTTTTTAGAAATAGAATCTTTTGTAACATAAATGTCTTTACTGTCACTTTTTATCAATTTAATGCATCCCAAAAAAAAATTCTTACTGACCCTCGAACGGTAGTGTAAAATGTTGATAATAATCAGAAATGTTTCTCGAGCAGCAAATCATCATATTAGAATGATTTCTGAAGGATCATGTGACACTGAAGACTGGAGTAATCAATCATCACAGGAATAAATCAAATTTTAAAATATATTAAAATAGAAAACAGTTATTTTAAATTGTAATATTTCAAAATATTACTTTTTTTTTTTTTTTTTTGATTTTTAATCAAATAAATGCAGCCTTGGTGAACAGAAGAGACTTATTTTAAAAACATAAAAAATCTTACCGATCCCAAACTTTTGAATGGCAGTGTACAATTTTGCAAAGTCTATAAAAAAAAAAAACCAAGCACGTCTCGGTGGACCTGGTGCCAAAGTCCTGGGAAACAAAACGATAGGTTTTAAGACTAAAGCAAAAATGAGTGTGAAGTGCCAGATCTTTCATTGCACTGAAGCAATACATTGCCAGACCTTGATTTGTTAACAAACACCCCCGAGGGCCAGGACTGTGGGATGCTGGGACTTCACACACAGTTACTCATTACTGTCATGTTTATGGTGCCATGAGCGACAAACAGAGTTACTCATTATATACTATAAATAAAGAGTCATGTGACAAAGGCATCACACCCTCTTTATATACAGTCGAGGTCAAACAACAATCAACTATGCATCAACTAGAGAGATGACTCAATGTTGGACGAATGTGCTGAATTCAGAACCGCATACTACTCTTACTATTTCTGGCATAGAAAGACACGGTAAAAATAGTATGAGAAGTATGTGTGATTTTACAAAGCAAAGCATATATTGCTGGATCATCATCTTTGTTAGTCCCAGTATTCATACCAGATCATCTTCGCATCTGGTTCGTTTGAAAGCGTTTGTTTAGGAATCCGGCACATATGAACACTGAAATTGGTCCGAGATTGGCTTAAAGTGCATAAAACTGTGTGTAGCTCTATATAGCACTGACCTTCACTCCATATTTGACTTTTCCTGCATAGTGTTTAATGATGAAGGCCGGCTCCATGACTGCAGGAAACTCAATATAGTCGTTTCGCTCATGCTGACGCTTGAACTTGTCCAGGAGCGTCTGATTGGTGGCCTGTGGAAAGCTGTAACGTATAGAGAGTGCATAAGAACAAAGATTTTTTCTGCAATATATATATTGCGATATGAAAACAATTTCACCAGCTGTCTTGATTACCTCTATTTGGAAAGAGTTAATCATGTTAGAAAAATCAGCATAGAAAATAATAAACAAATGACAGGGATAGATAAACACAATAGAAATAAGCAGTGCTTTCCAGGAAAGTCTAACAGTATTCAGGTACAGAAATTGAATAATCAAATGTAAAATAGCACTGCATAGCCTGCACTGTATTAATTAAATATAATTAATCTTTGTTAAAGCTACAAAAGTGATTTTGCCTTTGTCTTTTGCTGTTTGATTAACAACCAAAGGCTGCTGTCACTTTAAGACCGGATCCAATATACTGATACGCATCGGTTTTCTTTCTCAATTGTTTACATTCACTTAAGACATAACTGACTGTTTACAGTATGAGGATCCTCGCTGAGATGCATTTTGACATAATTTGCTATTTTCTTATGCACTTTGCTTGAGTTTTTAAACTGACAACACGTACAACTGATAAATTATCACTCTATGATGGTTAAACTTTCCAGTTAATCCGCGAAACGGTAAAAAAAAAAGGTACACTCAATTTTGTTTGTTATTTTGGCTTTGACCCAACCCTGAAATTAATTTGCTTCCTTTTGATGTCTTGTGCTGATCGTATCAATTTGAACAACTTGTTTCAAAATAATAAAAAGAAAGAAACAAGAAGTCCAGGTGTAACGAATTTAGGTTTCGCACATCCTGCAATGTGGCTATCACAGATGTGCACTTTTAATTTGTAAATTTAAGCTCTTTTCCCCTTTGGACGTTTGCTGCGGTCCCCTAGAGCATCGGTTCCCAACAGGGGGGTCGCGGCCCACAAGGGGGCCTCAGCGAGCTCTGTGAGGGGTCGCGTCATATTTTGAAAAGTTTTGAGCAATGAGCATTAAATAAAAGTCCTTAACTTTTTTCTGTTCAAAATGTATATGAGCGAGTACATCATGAATCCATCAATCCGTGTTTTTGTCTTATCCTGAACCACTATGGTACACCTATAATAAGTGTTTACATTGGGACTATTTTACACTGGTTCGGGATCGCTGCCGCTGCGGAGTAGCCCAGTACCTGCGTGACTCGTCATAGACGTACACAGAGAGAAGTAGTTCCGGCTACAAATGTTCTTCCGAAAAGACGCATTATTCTGTTAATAAACGCAAGTTTATTATCGCTCGCTAAAGCGCCAAAAACATAAAAAATAAAGCCTCACAAATAACTTGCAAGTATTGAGGCCCCAGACAGCAGTCATTTAGTAATAGCCTATATTCTTTCTTTTTTTTACCTACACACCAGTGTGAATATTTTTGTTTTTGCATTTCAAAAAGGGCCAATATAGGCTTCTCCTAGGCTTACTTTTTTAAATTACAAAGGGCCTACTGATGTTTTTGTTATTGTATTTTCAATATTATAGGCTATTGTTTAGGCATAAACATATCTGGTTGTAGTAAACATACCGTTTGTTTGAAAACAACATATTTTGTCATCCTTGCTGCAAGCTTACAAGAGCGATAATATCATTAAATATGAAGGGGGCCCTAAAATATTTTCTTGGGAAAAAGGGGGTCTCAGACAACAAAAGGTTGGGAACCACTGCCCTAGAGAGAACCAGAGAGTGAAAGTGGTCATCTAGGGAGCATGACTGATTTTCTGCAGACAGTATATTATAAACCTGTGCAGTTCCTCTGGTCTTGAGAAGAATGAGAGCTGCTGCCAAAACTTCAGAAAAAAGCCACACAGCCACAGGAAGAGCACGATGAGACATTAGAGATTTGAGCAATGAGGAACACTGATGTGGAGAGTCAGGTTTCACGCTATTTTAGGCAGAGAGAGCCTTACTCTTGTTTTTTAGGGCACTACCGTAATCAGATATTTGTTTTATTTGATTTACAGGTAAAACATTCAAGTATATTTTGTTTTTACATTCAGAGAGTCCATGCTGGTCTGACTAGCAATAAATTATACAGTACTTTTATCTCATGCTCTCTTTGTTTGCAGTGTAAAAGGTCAGACGTACTTGCACTCTTCGTCCAGTAGGTGGAGCAGTGCTGTGGGCTTCTTGCTGATGAGGTTGATGCAGCCGGTGTTATCGATGTAATCAATGTTATGCCAGGCAATGCCTTCTGCCCGGTACTCTTCCTATAAGAAATGCAAAACATATTCAACACTTAAAATCAATAATTATGAAGAGTCAACAAATATTGACAATTACGGATTTCCTGGTTGTTTAAGGTTTTACTAATTTTCATTCCAATTTTAAAGGGTTTATAGGTGTTTGAGCAGGAAAATGCTCTGCAAAGATCCAAAGTCCCTCCAAAGGGAGTTATTCTCTATTTCAGTGTCACTAGGTGTGTTTCCATTACAGATTTGCGCAAAACTTTTGCGATTTTTTCTAAATGACGACAAAAAACGAATGCGAAATGACGGCGTTTCCATTAACCGATGTTATGCGACTAAAACTTTATTTTTTCCTCTCGCAATAAGTCATTCCTAAAATCATGGCGACGGATGTTGGTAGGTTTACGTGTCTCTCAGCCACTGCACTGGCCATTATTATTAATCGAATTATTAATTTAAATAATTCATACGCAGAATAAAGGGGCGGGGCCTGGTTGAGTTAGTTAGTAGTGTGTTGAAACTGGCGGTTATGGTAAGAGCGGGACATTTCCCAAACACACTCAAAGCGCTCGACCAATCACAACACACTGCTCCAGCCGACCAATCAGAGCAGTGTGTTTTTAAAAAGGAGGGGGTTCATAGAGACAGGAACTAAACAGAGCGTTACTGACAGACTGGGAAGAGAGGAGCTGCAACAATGGAGAATATGAGGAAAATAATCAACATTCAAGCAGGAAAGCTTGTTCTAGTAGAGGCCAAAAACTTTGAAAACGGGATTAATACGTCCTCTTTAAAATTTACTGATGTTTTCAGGTTTTCATGACTATGGAAACTGTGTCATAAAAAAAAAAAAACATGTTAGAATGTGTCAATCATCCTTTTATGTTCCAGAATGTTCATCACTACCAGAGTAACATGAGAACAAACATCTCACAAAACTTGTTATAAGTATACGGGTAATTCATTTTTTGGCCTGGGCCAGAACAACAAAACAACAGGCCTGCAAAGTGTTTTCATATTCCTCTAGAGGAGACTTCCTTTTCGCCGGTCCGAGGTTTCACGGTCTTTGCGGTTTAATAATATGAAAGACATTCTTAACATTTTGTAGCTTTTTTTCTCCTCAACTGTTTCCTTGGATCGCTGGGAAAGTAAATGAAACAATAAAGGATGTAATCCCAGTAGGGATTCATACAATCAGTGGAATCTCTCTCCTGTTTGCACATTAAACGGCAAAAGTATCAAATCAGCAGAACAAAGCAGATGATCTACACTTCTCATTCAAATACAAGAGCGGATTAGAATTACAAGAAAGCATGATAATATGGTATTATAGTATAATCCTATTCATGTAAGCGAAGTTTGATGAAGATTGATTATTCTTTTTATTCTTTTTTTTTTAGGGACAACAGATAAAAAGACACGATTTTATCAGTCTGAACATGTTTTAAGCTCATGAATGTCTATTCATAATGATATTAATATATATATATATATATATATTTATTAATATCATTATGAATAGACATTCATGAGCTTAAAACATGTTCAGACTGATAAAATCGTATCTTTTTATCTGTTGTCAAGTACTAAACTTTGGCATGTAGCACAGTTATTTATATATATATATATATATATATATATATATATATATAAATAACTGTGCTACATGCCAAAGTTTAGTACTTACAGCAATGGGTTTGTTCAAATCCTTAACCCACAGTGAGCAATAATAACAGTAATGCTTGTATAATAATAATCAAACCCTCATCCGAAGCACTTCAGGAACCACATGCACTCTGTTTGGCTGATAAGAGAAATGCACTCAAAGAGCCTCCAAATCAAATGAAATCCATTTACAGCATCTCCATAAATGGCACAATGAAAACAGCGCATTAATAGACTAATGAAAGCATGTGTGGTGTTGTGTCTGGCTCCAGCATGCCTGTATTTATGGGCATCAGATGGCAAGTATGCCAAGAAGGACTTTATTTTCCTGCCTATAATCGAACACTAACCTACTTCTACTACTAGAACAAATACTACAACTGTAGCTCAATTCAGGCAAACAATCGCAACTAACGCAAGTTAACTTTCGTCTCAGTCAAACATTAACTAATGGTCATAAACTATGAATCTGCATATTCCATGTTTTGTGTGGATAACCTGGGTATGGTTTATATTAAACATTAGCACACGGCATACTTGGCAGCAAACTCAGGATGTGAATTCATTCCTGACATCTGAATCCAAGAGTTTCCAACTCTTAGAGCAATTAAAGCATGGAACTTGGCAGACGCAGTGAAATTCCTGTACTTTTATCAAGGAACAAACAGCAAAACTGTTGTGGCAATGGGAATGAATCCCGTCAGAAATGCCATTAACAAGAATATCAAAAATCCTTTTAACAAAATTACTCAGAATCCCTCAATGTGGGTTCAGACTGAGCTCTCCATACCGTGATGCAGGGATGACATTTTTTTTGTAGGCCAAAACCCGGAAATTAGTAAACATTTTAGCATTTCTGGTTCCATCATGGGTTTTTGGTTAAATGACTGAAATAAGGTCTGAGGAGGTGAACACAAGCTCAAGATATTTTTCATGTTTTACTCTATGCCATAAAATACATCAGTTATACCCCCTTTCTCACTTGAGCTGATTTTTCACTTGAGCTGTAAATGCCATGTGCCTATTATGAAAGCTGGTTTCCACCACAGAATAAAACATTTCAAAAGATAACTAATTTTCTGAGAATTGCGAGATATAAAGTCACAATTTTGACTTTTTTCTCAGAATTGCGACTTTATCACAATTCTGATGTTAGAACTCAAAATTGCGACTTTATATCACACATTTCTGACTTTATTTCTCGCAATTGTGAGTTTATATCATGCAATTCTGACTTTTTCTCGTAATTCTGATTTTATAACTCATAATTGCGAGAAAAAAAGTCAGAATTGTGAAATAAAAAGTCGTTTTTATTCTGTGGCGGAAACAAGCTTCCATAACCTATAGAGTGGATTAGTGCCTGCCCACTTTTTTAGCTGTGCTAGTTCTGGAAGTTTTTTTCCCATTCATTTCTCCTATAGAGATTTAAAGCGTTATAAGCCATGGAACCAGCCAACCAGCTACGAGGTGAATCAACACATTACAAACGTTGCAAAGAAGCAGCAAAAAATGCTGTATTTCATAATCAGACGAAAATGCAAAGGTACAACTTCAGACTGTAAACTTATGGCTTTAGTGAGGGGAAGAACTACAATCCCATGAAGCATTGCAGACAGCATAATGGAATTACAAACAATGGAGAAATATAAAACTTCTCATTATGTACTACACACAAATATTAAAGTATTTTGAGAGCATAGGAGTGGGCGGAGCAAAAGAGCTCTTGCTTGTTGCAATTCTTTGATTGGTGGAATTTTCTGTACAGCATCATGGGTAAAGTAGTTTTCACCACAAATTCCACTGATTATTTTAAATATAAGCTGAAATAATGCAGGTTGAAGGCTTCAATAGAAGCAAATACCATCGATTAACAACCTCATGGCTCACAGCAAGGCTGTCTTTAAAGGTTTACAGGTTATCGTAAAAATAAATTTCCCTATGGAGAAAATAAATAGAGTTTTTATTTCCGGAACCTGACTGTTGAACTATATTAATGGAGTCATGGGTAAATTATGTCATGTTGCACTATATTAATGGAGTCATGGGTAAATGACATCATGTAAACACTTAAAAAAAGATGCAGTTACAGTATCATCAAGCAAACCAGCATTCAAAACTACAAGTATATTATAAAATGAAGCAGATTTGACTTTGATCACACCTGACATGGATCATTTGTCACAAGAAGTGCTAAACCCACAGGTGACAGTCTGTTATTTACACATCTGCATAAAGCGACACGTCCTGTGACAGTGTGTGATTTATGTGGATAAATGTGCCTTGTGCAAGCAAATCTGTCAAAGTTAGTTTATCAAATCTGGACTCTGGACTGACTGAAACTTAAACTAACAAACCCTCTTTAAGCAAGCGTATAGTTTGAGGTGCGTCACGAAGGCACGGCTTTGACAGGCTGTCATTACCGTAATTGGTTGCCTCTTTAGTCATCCTAAGAGAACGACCTCATTTAGAAAACACACATTATTACAGACACAATTCTTTGTCTGAGGTTCGAGTAAAGTAACCCTTTTTATTGTCTCATTATCAAACGGTTTATTTTGTGCGAAACTATGTCACATGATCACACAGCCTGAGGCATCCATCAACCCAACCCATTAAAGACTTCAGTAATGGTTACAATTCCCTCGTTTTGTAGGATGAATTTAACTATTTTCAAGGAAATTTTACTCCTAAAACACAGAACTGACCCATGCCCAAGTTTCTATGACATTCTGGTCCCTAAACTTAGTCTAAAGCAAGCACGAGTAATGAAAAACATATATTTCCCCATTAATCTCCATCAGTAGAATATATAACCTGAGCTGATTCAATGATATTCAACAATATTATTGATCTGTCTGCATTGACATCATTATATGAGCACTGAACTGAGCTGGACGATGACATCACTGTTTCTCCAGAGCGGCTAAATTAACTAAATAACTTTTTACAACAGAAATTAACCATCACTGAACTTTGACTTTGATGCTATTTTCTTCTGCTGTACAGCAGAAACAAACTTTGTTGCATTATTTTCCTGTTATCACTATAAAGCTGCTTTGAAACAATCTGTATTGTAAAAAGTAGGGCTGGGCAAAACAAAAATGATTTTTCGATTAATCGTTTTTTTAAAATGTGGTCAATTCAAAATCGATTCTCAAAGGCCACGAATCGATTTTTTTCCATATTTATTTATCTGTCACTCAAAAGTCAGTATTAGCTTACACTGTTCAGACGCCTGAAGCCTCCATGTTACAGCTAATGCTGTGAGATTTTATTTTTGTTTTATCTTAAACATAAAATAACCTGATCCGGTTTAATCAAGGGATGCGAAAATCCTGTCTATTCATTGTATGCATTTGAAATATAGAGTTGGCTTCTGTTTTAATGTACCCAAGTGTACTCATTTTCTTTTCTCACATAGCCTACTCCAGTTCTTGTTAAAACACACTAGACATGCAAATTATGTGCATTTTAGGCACTTTTTGTGTGAAATCATTTATTTTGTCCATCAAAAGTGTGCTTTCACTTTAATTGAGCGTCGGCGCCGAAACCCGCTTCACTGCTACTCACGCGCGGCTGCTCGCGGTGTGAATGCACTCATTGATTAACATGCACGCCGAAGAAATACGCGCAACTCACGCTTGCGATCTGAAACGGCGGTAATTCACGAGGTTTCCTACATGTGCGTTCCGTGTGCACGTGTGATGCTGATGTTGCGCGATGTTAATCATGCGGCGCCCGAGTGCATTAGACCGCCATAAAATCGGCATATGTCAGACTGACCGGCCGGTCGCCGATCACATGAAAATCGTCCAATTCCGATCAGCCAATCAATCTGTGCATCTCTTAAAGATTAGCATTACAAGTATAATGTTCAGATATGCTATGTGACAAATTATTATAATGCTATCTCATAACAATACTCATAATAATATAATATAATTTTTTTCTTTTATTCCAACTTGTTGCGGCCCCCCTGGCGCCCCCCCGGCGGCCCCCACTTTGAAAACCACTGTCCTAATCGATACCCAGCCCTAGTAAAAAGCGCTATATAAATAAAGGTTAAAAACAAAGGAATTCATGCACTTCAAGGGAGGTTGAGAGTGCACAAATGTAAAGATCGCAAACCTTTAAATTTTGCCGAAAACATACAGTCAAGACATTCTGTGTGCAGTCAAAATAACTTGAGTCATAATTGCTGGCGATAAATCAGTTATTAGTAGTGTGTGGGGAGAGAAGCTGATGGTTATCTCAGTTTTCAAAAAAATAATAAAAATGAAAACATTACCTGCTCCAGCTTAAAGATGTGCTGGTTGAAATAGTGCTGAAGTCTCTCGTTGGCGAAGTTGATGCAGAATTGTTCAAAGCTGTTGTTCTCATAGTCTTCAAAGCCAAAGATATCGAGAACACCAATGGCAAGGATCTGAAAAGAGGATGAGATGAAGGGAACAGTAAGAACAGAAAAGTGCTAGGCAATCTAAAACGTTCTTGTGTCATTGTGGCAGTAAAAAAAACTGTACTGGATATCCAGTTCAAAATGTCTGCGTTATTAAACTAGATGCGTTATCAATCAGCTAGATAACAATATGTCTACAGTTTAGTCAACGCTCATCAAGATCAGGGATCTACAGCGTGAACATTTCAGATGCATTTACCGTGTGTGAATAATAAGTTGTCTACAGAGTAAAAAATGAACACTCTCCAAGTGCCAAATGAGAGTAGATTCACAAAGGCTGCGATTTAACTATGTATGATTATTTGATCAGCACCGATAAAAGCAATTATTTTCATTATTGTTAAAAACAGCTGATGATCAGGGCCGATTATATCCTGTTCATAAAAAGGGGACGGAAAAACGTGTCAGACTGCAACTCATACTGTGAGTGAAGAAAGTCTCTCTTGTGTTGAGTTTAGAGCAAAATAATGCATTAACAGTTAAAAAAATAGCAATGTAAAAGTAAGCTCTATAAATTGCCTGTAGTTCAAGCCAGGGTTGCCAGATCTGCGGTTTTCCCCTAAACCAAACATTATTTGTAACACCTCCCATCCAACAATCACAAAAAGCTTCATCACTTGTGAAACAAAGCCTCAACTTTTAAATTCTGTCCATTTTATCACAAAATTCAAATAATAATGGCGTTTTGACACTCTTAAATGTGTCGTGACAGATCGCTGTGGCGCCTCAGTGAGTTCTTTCTTCCACTTTATTACAAGTCGTGGCATGAGAAAACATGCATTAACAACAAAGGTTATGATGAAAGATACATCACAAAATACCTAAATGAATTATGACTCATGTAGTTGCTTAATCAGTGTTTCAACTGTGGAAAGATGTAAATAAAACCGCTTGTGCAAATGCAACTTAACATTGTATTTATCTCAGGAAAGTTATCAAATGTTCACATTTCATTAGTTAGCTATAAAAACCCTAAAGAGGAGCTGATTTACTTTTATTATTAGACAAATTTATTCAAGCATACATTAATAATTAAAAGTGTTTATGAAAACTACCTTAAGTTGTATACAAACATTTTTTATCTAAGTGTTATTATTATACCTGAAAATAAAGGTTAAAATTAACAACAAAGCCCAAACTATCATATTCAACTGCTAATATTATAGTAATGTACCAAATGAGAGGGTTTCCCTCTTTAGTTAACAGTAGGGCTGGGTATTGACACAAATTTCACAATTCGATTCGATTTCGATTCACAAGCTTGCAATTCGATTCGATTTCGATTACGATTCGATTCAATATTGATTATTTTGGATATCAGGTACAATACATGGCAAATTTTCTCGAGGAAAACAAATCTCTTAACCAATGCTGTAAACTATGGGAGTCAGTTGTATCATTAAAATTGTTTCATTAGCCTTTTTCTAATAATAAAGTGCGACTATCGTCCTATGCACTCATCAGCGTTGCCCTGGAGAAAGACGCGAAACACCTGTGCTCGCTCATCATGGCTCGCTCGGCCACACCCGTCATCAATTCCCACACGGCCATTTAAGCGACATGAGGCTGAACAACGAGAAGGAACAGGCTTCTTGAAAGCTGAGAACTAATGTGTCGTCTCTTGTTCTTTTCCAGAAACCAGCGTGTGACCGAGCTAGACCAGTTACGAGCACAGCACCGATTCACCGCACCAAGGAAACCTCGAATAGAGAACACCGCCTCACCTCAAGAAAGCCGCTCTTTACTCTGCACTCTTCAACTTGCACTCAGCACTTATTCCACTTGTAAATAAACAATTAATCTGAGCTCTCCTTGTCGCGTGGTACTTTCGCCCGTCACAGTGGTGGAGAATGCGGGGTTAAAGGAAATTCCCGTCGACAAGCGATCTCCGGATACTCACAGTATTCCCTTCCTGACAAACGGTACTCTTTCCACTCAACATGGAAGAGCTTCTCCGACAATTAACGGAGGTCAGCGTGCGTCAGCAACAGTTTGCGGAGCATTTGGCCACACGCCAGAACCAGGCTGACCAGGAAATCGCTGCTTTTCACACTGCCGCCAGACAGCGCATTCCGTTACCCGACCCACGGGTTCAGGCCGCCCAGCTCCTCCCCAAAATGACCGTCCATGATGACGTCGAGGCATATTTGCAGATGTTCGAGAATACTGACCTTGAAATGGCACACCTGATTCAATTAGTCAGCTACACATTAAGCCTTTGAGCCTTTAATTAATTGAATCAGGTGTGCCATTTCAGGGTTAAAACAAAAACATGTCCTGTCAGGGGGTCCCTGCAGGAGAGGTTGAGAAACACTGACCTAGACCACCTGCGGAGGGTGCTTACGGATCTTCGAAGGGTTGGATTCACCGCCAACCCTCGCAAATGTCACCTGGCCCTCTTTGAGGCAAAGTACCTGGGCTTCCAAGGTTGGACGGGGCCTCATTAAGCCACAGGAGAAAAAGGTGGAGGCCGTCCGCGCCGCCCAAAGGCCCGGAACGAAGACCCAGGTGCGGGCTTTCCTGGGCTTAGCAGGATATTATCGCTGCTTCATTCCCAACTTCTCCTCGTTAGCCGCCCCCCTGACAGACCTAACCAAAAAGTGGCAGCCTGAGCGCGTCGCCTGGAGTTCCGAGGCAGAAGAGGCATTTCAGCGAATCAAAGATGCCCTGACAGAGGAACCGGTCCTGCACGCCCCCAATTTCGGCTGCCCCTTCCTGTTGCAGACGGATGCGCTTGAGACAGGGTTGGGAGCTGTCCTGTCCCAAGTCACGGAGAATGAGGAACATCCTGTTATGTTTATTAGCAGGAAACTGACAAAAGCCGAGAAGAATTACGCCACGGTCGAAAAAGAGGCTTTGGCAATAAAGTGGGCAGTCCTGGAGCTGCGGTACTACCTGCTCGGCCGTAAGTTCATCCTCCTCACAGACCACGCACCCCTTCAGTGGATGGCCAAGGCCAAGGATACCAACACCAGAGTGACGCGGTGGTTCTTTGGGCTCCAGGACTTCTGCTTCATCATCCGCCACCGAGCTGGATCTTCCAACGCCAATACAGACGGACTCTTGCGGATTTGGTCAGCCTTTTCAGGTCTGTCAGGGGTCACTCCCCACCCACCCCCAGTTTCCCCCTTGTTGCTTCCGTATGTTGCCACCAGGACCAGGACAACGCTTAGGAGGGGGGAGTGTGACGATCGTCCTATGCACTCATCAGCGTTGCCCTGGAGAAACCTGTGCTCGCTCATCATGGCTCGCTCGGCCACACCTGTCATCAATTCCCACACAACCATATAAGCGACATGAGACTGAACAACGAGAAGGAACAGGCTTCTTGAAAGCTGAGAACTAATGTGTCGTCTCTTGTTCTTTTCCAGAAACCAGCGTGTGACCGAGCTAGACCAGTTACGAGCACAGCACCGATTCACCGCACCAAGGAAACCTCGAATAGAGAATACTGCCTCACCTCAAGAAAGCCGCTCTTCACTCTGCACTCTTCAACTTGCACTCAGCACTTATTCCACTTGTAAATAAACAATTAATCTGAGCTCTCCTTGTCGCGTGATACTTCCGCCCGTCACAAAAGTTATATGAAATATAAATATTTAAATGGTGGCTGTCATAAAAACTTGCCAGATTTATTCAAACATGCATTAAATATTGAAGAACATAAAATAATTATAAAATAACATAAAATGCATATGTAATATGGTGCATATATTTAGCAAAATGCTCCTCTCTAGAGTTAATTTTTCTAGCTGACTAACGAGTTCATGGTCACTGGATATGGTTTTTCTGAGGTAAATGTGACGTTACATGACTGTTTACAAGCTGTTTCACTGACGTCTTTCTACAGTTGAAACACTGATTGAGCGATTCCATGTGACAATAAGGATTTCGATAAGTTATACTCTATCTTTTAACACACTTTCAGATGCTCATTCATGTTTATTTCACGCTGTAACTGGTAATATTAAGGCGGAAGAGAAGATCATGTGTGCTCGGCGCTGCTGTTTCTCTTGAGCTGAGCTGCGCGCGCCAGAGCGATCTCACGCCACAGCACCAAAATGGTTATGTTTTTGAATTTCGTAAGAAATGGACGTACTTTGAAATCTGAGACTGTTTCTTATCAATAGTAACAAAGCACAAATATTATTGCGTTTATTGGATGGGATGCGCGCTACAATGTTCCATTCATTCATCAACTGAAAACAGGATGACTAATCGATTCTTGGGATTTAAGAATCGATATCGGTTCGTAAAAATGAGAATCGATTAAAATCGAGAAATCGATATTTTTTTACCCAGCCCTAGTTAACAGCATTATTTAGGAGAGATTTTTTTCATTAAGAAAATATCAAACTAATCGTCAGATATCGGTGCATCTCTTATAATTCTAGTCTGATGTGCTGTGTGTTTCAGAGTGAAGCACGGCACGGTGTTCATTTACATCTTGGTTCGCTGTAAATGCTACTTCACACACACTCCATCTCTGCAAGTCCAGTGAGTTGTGTTGCTTATAATGTGCATTTGAAAACGCAACATGTGCCAACAAACTTGTAATGAGAATAATTTTTAAATTAATTTTCAATAAATGAGAAGCATAAGCTCTCCCGCCAAAATAAAAGCTCTATGGTTTAACGATTAAGATATGAAGACAGTCATAAATATTAGTACAGTAATCTTAGTTGTAAAAAAATATATTAATACGGTTTTATTTTACAGTACAATAGTATTACTATGGAACTAATACTAATACTACAACTATTAAACAAATGAACTATAGTATTGATAGTATAGCATACAGTGTTGTGCCTGAACGCGTTCATGAACTCGAACGTGAACTGAACGTACTGTATTACTGCCTGATGAACGTTACTGTGAACTCGTTCATTCTGGTGTCTGTGAACGGCACCGCCGCATGCGTCATCACAACAAAAAGCAGCAAGGAGGCGTCATATGATCATTTAAACCAGTATTATGACGAGGTCGGTGAGGATGGGAAAAACCTTACATTTCTGTGCAAACTTTGTCCGCCGATAAAATAATTGCTGTCTGTGGTTCTATATGGGCTGTGGCAATAATTTTGAAAAATAATAGCTCGCAGCAACATATGGAAAAAAAGAACTATAAACTAGTTAAAAATTTTAAAGTATGAACTGAACTAGTTCATTTTAAAATTTGTGAACTGAACTTTGAACTAGTTCATGTAGAAAGTGAACTTTCACAACACTGATAGTATATAGTTTAGTTTTAGTATTAGTAGTAATTGCCTGTTTTGAAATGAAATAATAGTTTCATGGCCGACCCAAAACACATTTTTATTTTCATGCCTTCAGTCAACTCATCAAAGTGCAGAAAGCCATGTGCGACCGTCGATTACAGAGACTGAACATTGTGTTTTTGTGAGTTAATGTTCAGAAGGTGAACCAGGTTAACATGAGCTGCTGTGTTTGCAGCCTGTTCAATTAAGTAAAAAATATTAATTTTGGTTTATCAGAAGGTAAAGTCACACTATTCTGTCATAACTGATTAGCATGCCTACTTGTGCATGTTTTATTGTGGCACATTAAAAAACATGCAGAAGTGCTCCAAAAAAAAAAAAAAAAGTGTTGAGCCCCGAATGCAACAGTGCATTTAACCAAGCAAGCTTGTTTAGCGATAATGTTCACACACTTATATAAAGATTATTTCAGGCTTGACTAGCATAATGTTCTGCTAGTGAATACATAACAGCAGGGGCTCAGTCAGTGTGGCTGAATATATCCCATTACATAATGTCTCCATCCATAATTTAGAGATTAAAGCCGTGAGAGCCACAGGAAAACAGGGAGCGTCTCTGTCAGATGAACTCATATTCCTGCTGTGTAATGTAATCTATGTCAGGTGACTCACTAGGGCTCCACATCCAGCACTTACTATCCTCATTCTCTGGGGTTTATCAGTAAAAATGATTTTTACCTTGGCTGACTCTTCCAAGTCCCTTTGGTTGAGCAGGGCATGATTGATCCTGAACACGATCCAGTCAAAAAGAGCGCTGTAGAGAGACTTAGCCATGGAGTCCCGCACCGTTCCAGCCTGAGAGAGAGAGAAATGGCAATTTTATTTAATTATCAAGACTTTTTTAACCTACGTTGTTAAATCTGTTATACTTTAGCAAAATTTGTGAGCTGTAAATGTTCGTTTAAGGTGGGACTACTATTAAAAGTGGATCGACAGTATTTGTTTATGGTAACTTGTCTTAGCAAATGAAAGATTCGGCTGTTTAATGCTCAATATTGTGACATAGCTGCTCATAATTCAATCTTCTGTAACAGAGCTACAGCTAAACACAAGACTGATCTAAAACTAGAACAGATAATCATAAATAGTTGCATGTTGTGTGCCACTCATATCACGAGACAGGGAAGAATCGTGAAACTAGTCTAATGATTTATTAGGAAAACTGAATGCCATATAAATGAGACAGAATATTCCATAATCATCACAATATTCACTAGGGATGCACCGATATTTAAAAAAACCCGTGGCCGATACGATAATTCTTTATAACTGATAACCGATATATTGGCCGATAAATATTAATCCACATTTTTATATAATTTTTAAAATCCTGATTACAAAAACAAAAGTCTCACCATTAAAAGTCCCAAGCACACAATTATAATGTTCTCATTATACTTTTATGTAGCCTATATGACAGACTTGCAGCAGACTTAACTTTATTTTCCTTTTTTTAAGTGATTTCAATCATAATTTAAGCAATTCAAAATGATCATGGTGAACGATGCGCATCTGAAGTGTCTCACTTCAATAATAATCCATTATTTATCGGCTTTAATATATTGGCCAGATGTTCTTATCAGACCGATATCGATTACATTATAAATGAACTGCCGATATGGTGGCTGATATATCGTGCAACCCTAATATTCACAATTTAATATCGCCAGCAAAGTCATAGCACATATATCTGGAATATACAATATATCGCCCAGTTCTAGTTGGAGAGGGAGAAAACTGTTATTTGTGGTTATATAAATGACTTAACAACTCTATATTTGCCAGGCTTTTAAAGCTTAAATCTGTAAGCATGTGCAGTTCAAGGGATTTATTAAGTTGTTTGTGAACCTCTGATTTTAATAAAAACAGCTGGTCAGTTCAATATTTAAAGATGACAGGAGAACAGAGTCCTAATGCTGGAAAAAGCTCTGAAAACCTCATGACTGTTTCTCATTATGATGATGGAGCATGACGAAGCCCCTGAGGAACACATTACTTCAGTGAGGGGCCGAAATGAAGGAAATCAAAAATTTTACATTTTTAAATGTTAAAAATTTACATAATTATGTCCAGTCAGCTCATTCTCTCACATTTGTCTTTAACAATGACACGCAACAATGGGTTACAAATTGTTTCTTTATACATTCTACAATCTATAAGCAGATTACAAACAATAGGTCGAATTCAATATAACAAAAATATGAATTAAACAAATAAAGCTTTCAGGTACAATTTAACGTAGTTAGAATTAGTACAGAAACGTAATAATCAAATGTAAAACAATAAAATATTGCATTGTCTCTACAGTATGAATTAAATATAAATGTATTCTTATTAAAACCTAAAAAAGTTATTCAGACAAGAGCAGTAAATTTTTTCTCTTTTGTTTGATTCACATTAATGACACAGAGCAGCAGGTTTATTAGGCTACAGTCACTTTAAGACCAAACGCACAGATCCATTATACTGATACACATCCGGTTTACTGTTTACTTTAACTTGAGACATAACCGGCTGTTTACATGAATACATACATAATTACGTGAGTATTCGACCATTCAAGCGCAATAAGACGTGAAAGAGAAGAAACTCTGCTTTCTATGTTCACACTTACGCTGTGTGTCAGTCAGCGCGAGACTGCATTGAGGTCTTTATCACTGCTTATTGTGCTTAACAATAACACTTTTTATCATCGAGCATATCCTAAATTCACGATGGCCTTCTGAGAGAGGCAGCTTTCAGTAAGAGCACTGCACACAGTTCCTTGCTCTTATAACTCTTTTTAACATCAAGCACGTCCCACACTTTATATTCTCATTCATGCATTTCATCACTCTGGAGTGTCAATAGTGCTATTTATTTACTTTCTGCTATATACACACATTTTATAGCGTGGTTACGATATATATCGTCATACCGCCCAGCGCTATTTGCAACTCCAGGTCAACTAGCAGTCATTAGAGTATCAGTAGACTGTCCGCTTTATATCCGCTAACACTTTATTTTGATGCTCACCAACAGACATTCAACTGACTATAAGTAACTTATATGCAGAGTTGGGTATTACGCGTTACAAAGTAACTTGAAGTTTTCTTGTAGTTTTAATAGGTTTTCAAAGTAACTTGAAAGTAAAGTAATTAGTAATCGGATTACTTTTTACATGCAGTAATCAATAATGTAGTCAAATTACAATTTTAAAGTAGTAATTTGTAGTGGATTACTTTTTTTGAGTAACTTACCCAACACTGCTCATATGTCTTATTGACATGTAGCTACAAAGTTAGTTAGTAAAATCATGTCTAAAGTGAACCATCGAAATAAAGTGTTACCCAACAATGTGATTAATCTGCAAAATGTTTCTTGTAACATTTGTCCATAATTACATTAACAAAGACTTTTTGCCTGACTTTTAACAATTGTCAGTCAAAATATCATCCAAAATGACTGTGAACATGAGCATATGAAGATAAACAAATGATTAATTGCTGTCGATATTCCGAATAAGGTGACCCAATATTTTGGGTCTGTTAATGTTTTTAAACGACCATGTTAAAGCCTGTTTTCTGCTTACCTCAGCCAGTTTGTACGGGACGATCAGCTTCTCGCCCACGGTCACCGTCTTTCGTGTTGTCAGAGCCTCAAACAGCATTTCCTCCTTGACCTGTCATGATGCAAGACAAGTTTCTCATTTTAACTCTTCAGACACAAGTACAAATAGATATCAGTCTTTCTGGTGTATGATTTAAGGGTCAGGTCAAAAGATTTGGATGCATTCATTCGTACTGTGCTTCCTTCAGCAAATGGATCACACAAATGGATCACACACTACAGCTTTAATACAAGCCAGTGTTTAGTTACATAGATGGACAAGGAGCAAAACATTACAAGCACCGAGCAGCACTAATGGCCGTGAGAAAGATTTCTTTTCAATTGTTGACTTTGGGGCCTGCAATGTTGAATTGTCCTTTAAACATCCGGTAGCACTCAGTAAAATTGGCTTTTGAGGTTTCTTAAGACTAATGTAGCATGGCATCCAGCTCTATACTGTAACATTAATAATACAGAAAATAAAAACAATACAGCTATAATAATAATAATAATAATAATAATAATGACTCAAATTAGAGTCACAGGAAATAAACGCATATAACAACTGTTACGAATCAAAGTCTCCACACACAATCAGGTGACCTCAACACAGGCCAACACTCACTCATTCACATATAAAAGGGCTGATATGAACCCAGCGGTGAACTGGGAAAAACATGCGGCTGGTTCATGCACACTGGGAAAGATGTCTACATCAAATATAGTGATTATATAAACTCGTTGAGTCATTCGACTGTAATCGTGAACAGATGTGTAAGGGCTCAGATTTGGACTGGCCTCATCTGAATATATTATAATGATTTCGAGGTGCAAGCCCACACACACACGCTTTGATCACACTATCGGGCCACACGAGGTCCTGGTATAGAGAGGTATGTGCACTGCATACATTATGTGTCGAGTTCAAAGGCTCTGAAATCACATCCTATATCCTGTTGGCCCAAATTCAGGAACTCCTACTTCGAGTAGGCCTGTTTAATGACCAAATCCTGTGCTAAAGGAACCCAGCCTTCATCTTTTCCCAAGACACTTGTTCAAATCTATAGGATTTAAGAACCTAAATCACTTGAATTCATAGGAATGGTTAACCTCACCAGTTTGGCTTTGTTGTTTGGGTTTTTTTTTCTATCTCATTTTAATTAGGGGGGACAGTACATATATTTATAGGTGTGTGTGTGTGTGTGTGTGTGCATGCATGTATGTATGTATGTATGCATGCATGTTCATTGATATTTAAGAATATGTGCTGATATGCATTTACAGTATACAGCGGTGTACGCTATGTTGCATATATTTGATCCGTATATATGCATAATCTATTTTACTCCCTTCTGTTAATATTGTTTTTACTTTCATAATCTTGTAAATCAAAATAATTAAAAATAAAAGTACAAAAAAAACAAAAAAACACTTGAATTCCAAATATTCCCAATTCAATGAAAATCTTGTAAGAGTCAATTTTACAAAAACAGTCTAACCCTGTGTCCAAATCATATGCCTACTACTATACAGTAAGTGGAAAACTGCTTGAACAGAGTAGTGTGGCATAATATTCATAATATTTATAAAACAGAAGGCAAAAAGCACCCAGATGGCTTACCATTTCCCCTGATATTATGAATTGTGCAATAAATGGACACTTTACTATCCCATGAGGCCTTAGGAGAGGACCTGTGAATATCAGTGAAGCGACGAAACTTGTAGTACGTCCATATTTCCTTCATACTATATAAAACATGCTTTGCAACCATTAAAATAGTAAGTTCTTCATTAAATGTAGTGCCTATTTGGACCGTGTGTGATTTCAGATGCAGCTTAAAGTCTCATGTTTTAGCACTGCTCATGCACTCCTCAGATTTGAAAAAGACTCAAAAAATTTGTTTAATCTCATGAATAATGTGGAGAAAAGCTCAGAAACGGATGATTTATATGCAAACTCTCCAGCAACGACAGCCAATCACCACTCCGTATATACCTCACTTTCAGGACTTCGGTTCAACTATACGAAATAGCTCAGAAAAACAAAAAAATGACAATTTTCCCTTAATATAAACATAATGAGTGCTATTGGTGTTTTCACCGATGTGCAACCTGTTAACATCTCAAAAAATGTGTTTTAGGGTTTAATTTATGAATCAGTTCCATTCACTGACTTCATGATCGGGTGAATAATGACTTCAATTTCAGTCTATTCATCAAGCGAAGCGATTTGTGTGTCTTCAGGAATAATAGTAAATGTTGCATGGTGCTTCTTCATGAAGAGGGACATGCTGGTTCAGAATGACATGACTTGAAGTAAATCAAATGAAAAAGCATGTGTTTTGTGTCTGATCCTGTACCTCCAGCAGCTCAGAAACTACAGGCAGAACTTCAGGATTGCAGATGTCGATGGAGTCATCCCGGTAGATCTTCTTCTTGTATCGGATATTCCCTAAATGAAGGATCGCTGACAGCAGAGAGAAAATCCTGCAAGGGAAAAAAAACATCAGATGTGAGTGAGAGTGAGAGATACAAAATGGGTAATTGACAAATAGCATGTTCATACCTTTTTCATCTTTTTTTTTTTAGTTCACATAAGTAGTCAAAACAGACTAATTATTTTTAAACTTCCAAGGGTGCCTCAAGATAACTTAAATTATTTAAAATAAGACAAAAACAAGCATGAAAATAAGCTGATCATTTGGTTATTTTTAAAATGAATACATATTTCTAGTTAAGCTAAGCTCTAAAATATTTTAGAAACTGTGAGTGAATATTGTTGTCGACAATGAAATTTGATATTGTAATATATATTTTTGTTTAATAATATTTTTTTATTAGATATTTAGTATTTTATGATTCTATGCGATATTTATACATTTTTTTATGAGCTATTAGAATTACTATATACACATTTTTTATATTTATTTGCCATCTGGAGGCATTCAAAAATAAAAACTTGTGTAATGTCGTGTAACCATATGTATAGCTCCCTATATACATACACTCTATATATATGTGTGTGTGTGTGAGTGAGAGAGTGAGAGAGAGAGAGAGAGAGAGAGAGAGAGAGAGAGAGAGAGAGAGAGAGAGAGAGAGAGAGAGAGAGAGAGAGAGAGAGAGAGAGAGAGAGAGAGAGAGAGAGAGAGAGAGAGAGAGAGATAGAGAGATAGACTTCTGGATTCCTGTTTTTTTTTAAGACATAATTTCTTAATTTTATTAGGTTTAGCATTTATATCTTTATTTATATATAGACATTCTCAAAGACTACTTTTTCTCAAGGTTTATATATTTTTGTTAGATAAGTATCAGATTTTGCATTATGATTACAATCAAACATTAACATTTTGTTAGAAAGGGAACACATGGAAAGCATTTTTGTTACTCAGTATTTGATAATTAAAAAAATCTAACAAAACATTTTTACCCTTTTTGGGTTTTTTTACCCTTTGATATTTCCAAATCATGTCGATGCTTTTTTTTTTTGGTGTTCACATAACTAATGCGACAAAAGTCACCAAGTGTCATCCCATTCTGATGAAGCAAAAAAATGAAAGACATAACATTTCCCGAAGAGGCCCAGAGAGTTTTTATAACCATATGACCAATTCCTCTAAGACTACAGTATATGATATCGGTTGTGATGAACAGCCTAAAATTTAAGTTACTTACTGAAAATCTACAGTATTTTAACCATTGTGTTCAAAACTACTTTCTTCATGCACATTCTTGAGTTTGTGTGAGATGTCAAGATTTGAAAAAGGCCAAATACAAGGACAAAATTGCATTTTTTGTTTAAACTACTGGCTTAAGAGAATAAATATTTAATGCATGCTCATAACTAATGAAGACACAAAAAAAATCGCATGCAAAGTTTGTGTTAGTTGACGAGTTTTGGACAAACTCACTGTTTCCGTGTGACGGGAAGGAATCCCACCATCTCCATAGCCAGCTGTAAGCGCTCAAAGTCGTGCTTGAGATCCTCCCCTTCAACTGTGAAGCAATCCTGCTGGTGTCAACAAGAGACAGAAAGGTTACCAGCACTTCAAACAATTAAACACCACAGTCTGAGAATTGTTCATGGGTGGTTTGCCATGCAATCATTTTATTTCATTACTCTGTTCAAAAACCTGATGCGCTATTGATGTTTCCTAAATGCTACAGCACATCAACATATAATAAGCTAATAGCATGTTGCATTTCAAGCTGCTCGAATGCATTTAAACACAAATATGGACAGTAGAGCCGCTTTTTGTGCGCGTGTGTGCTGCCAATGTTTGGTTGATTGACTTAAAGCACCATGTCATTATGAAGTTTGGTCAAAAACGCAAGAGCTGTCACATTTTTCTGGTTGAAAATGAGGGCGCTGGTGAATGTTAGCATATGCATGTTCTGCCCATGCAGTGGAAAATCCAGAGCGATTTGCCTTTTACACACACATTGGAAATCTGGCACACCAGTTATGGTAAAAAGAACAGTAGCAATTTATGACTAGATTTATTCCTTCAGACGGACCTGTCCTGAACACGAGAACGGTTACTGAGTTTTCAGTGAAGAACTTGTTTACAGCTAATGGACCAAAAGATGATTTCCCATCTTTAATATCCGTGTTTCTCAATAGAGTTAGAAACATACACGTTACATTGTGACCATATTGGCATTGGCTAAAATTACAGAAAATAATGTTGATGACAATATAAGGTAGCAGATCATAGAGCAAATCCAAAAATTTTATTATTTTATTGATGTTTGATTTTACTTTAATCACAGATTTTACATTTTAGCTGGTAAAAGTTTTGATTTTTGCTATTAAAAAAAAAAAAGTTTATGCATTTATTCACTTACATTATATTTATAATATCAGCCATCATATAGTTTATCAGTCATATCTACACAAGTCAATTTTTTTACATTACTTAAATATATACTATTGTACATAATGATGTTTTGATGCCTTCTGTTCATTATAGGCAGAACAGCCTAGATTTATAATACCATCATATTGATTATCAGCAATTAAAAAGAAATAGTATAATAAAACATTTATACTGTATCAGACAAAACAGAATTCAATTTGCAAATTTGTTTTAAAAGTGTAGATTGGAGAATTTTGAGTATTGATGGAAAGACTTTAGATTAGAGAACACATATTCAATATTAACTAGGAGTTTTCCCTCAATAAACTCATAATTACTGCTTATTAATAGTTAGTAAGGAAGTTGTTAAGTTTAGGATTAAGGGATGTAGAATATGGTAATGCAGAAAAACGCATTCATATGTGCTTTATAAGTACTAATAAACAGCCAATGTCATAGTAATATGCATGCTAATAACCAACTAAACATGATCTAAAGTGTTACCATATGGATTCATAATATCAGCTGTCATTTTTATATTGCTGCATCCCTAGTCTCTTTCACTATAGCCGTGCAAAGTGTTGCGAGGGAGATTTCTGTCTTCCACATGCTCGGCTCCAGCACAGTCAAACACACACACACACACACACACACACACACACACACTTAATGAGACGGTGTCTCCATCGCTCGCTTCATTACTGATGCCAAAATTATAGCATACCAGAGCACTGGAAAGGCAAACACTGCTGAAACTCTGTAAGCTTTACGATTTAAACCAAATCCTGCCTATTTGTTTTCTCTCATTCACATTTGCAGGGTAGGGAATGTAAAAAAAAAAGCTTTTTCTCATGTTAAATGTTGTAAGACTTCTCAAACAAAACAGATGATATTATGCTCTCAATCACATTTCCAGGGTAGGGAATGTTTTTCTCATGTTAAATGTTGTAAGACTTCTCAACCAAAACAGAAGCAAAATGACATATGCTGTGGGTTTGACGCAAATTGACTAAATAGTTTTGCACGTTTCTTGTTCTAGTTACACATTATGATCACTTACCTTCTGATTGCTGTTTATTTGAACAGCCGCTCATGGTAACGTGCATTGTGAATTTAAAGACGGCAAAGGAAGTCCAAAACCAGCATGAAAAGCAGGGGTCTCAAACTCAAATGACCTGGGGGCCACTAGCCAGATACACCGTTAAAACCAATGTGTGTTCAAGGGTATGTGCTCACACTTGAAGAATAGAGGTGCGTCACCGCAACTGCGTTTATTGTAACAGGAGCAATCTAGTGTTGTTGTGCTTTTAGGGGCCATATCCAGGGAGCAACAGTTTGAGACCCCTTGATAGAGAGCATGAAGACACCGCAGCAACAATCAGGGAATACATCCAGCAAACATACAGCACACTCATGTTGATTTGGTCATTGATTTGTGTGTGTTGTTTCCTCGTAGAGTGTTAAAGTTGATCTCAGACCGCTGGAAAATTATGCTCAATCTTTTTCCAATGGCATGAAAAAACTGTTTACAGCATTAATCACAGTCAGATCTCTACAGTCATCGCTTCAAATGTCAGAAATGCATTGGGGAGCAGGAAATAGACATATTAAAAAAGGTTAACTTAAATGTTTTTTTTTATTTCATCCACAAATGTTGTCATTTACTATAGACAAATCTTCACTATAAAAATCTTCACTATAAAAATATTTGATATTTGATTAGTAAAGTTGCCTAACCTGCCCATTCACGGTAGAACCACTATAAAGGTAGGGTTAAAGGTAGAGTAGAGTTGTAAACGGTGCTTTAGGAAAAATGACATCAGAGATATTCTTACTTAAGGAGGAAATGGAAATGTGTTTATAATCATCTGTTGTGCACTCGCCCCACAGGCTTTAAATGTAAGGTGTAATTACTATACTACAGAACTGACGGAGCTAGAAATAGTGTTGTATAAAGTACCAGTACTTCTGTACCAAGTAGATTTTTCGACAAACACACGTTTGACATCTGTGAATTATAGATCTGTGAATTAAGTTTTGGAGTGTAAATGCAGACTAATATACCGGCCACTAATGTGATGCGTTTAATTGTTCTTCATTTTACACCTTTGTTTTAAAACAATTGACCATTTCAAGTTGTTTTGATAGCTACATGCTGTTTTAATGTATTCGTTTTTAATTTCAAATAGTTCTAGCAATGGTACCAAAATTGGTACAGAGAACCAATGAAATGAACTGGAATTTGGTACAGATTAAATTAAATGTCAAAACAACGCTAGTATTTAAAGCCTTGAATCAGTTCTCTTTGCCTACGATCTCAAGTTTACATTTGTAACTCCCTCCCAATGCAAATAAATCATGTTTGTCCTGTTGCTTATCTCTCTTATCCAATCGACTGTAGCGTTTACTTGCCAATAGAGATCTGACCGAGTCGCCCAGAGTTCAGACTATTAATAGAAGCAGAAGAATTGCATGACGCCAGATCAGGGAACACCTCAAAAACACAATGACCAAACAAAATGTACAGCCTAAGAGAAAGCCAGAGAGATGCAGTGAGCACACCAATTACATCCCGAGCCACACACACACACACTGAGGATGGGAGTGGTGTGTTGTGTGAAGGGAAAGCTATGGAAAGTGATTTGTGGAGCCAGGGACTCGTCTCTGTACAGCAACGACACACTATTTCAATACTGACCGGTTCGTTCTCATAGTAATTTTCCCAGTGCAGTCTTTGAGGTTTCTTTGTCATCTGGAAGTAAGGTAGATGGGATTAGAGCGACATTCCACACAATGCCTGCTAAACACATGCTGTTTTTAAAGTGGAAGAACAAAAGAATTATGGAATATAGACACATGCTAGTTTAGAAAGACACAGGCTATGTTCAGACTGGAATACTGCCATAATACTCATACTATTTCTTCAGTATGTGCACAATATTACATGCAATACCAAAATTAACCTAACTTATTATGTGACTGGACTTGCAAAACGGTCTATTTTAAATTATTTATTTTAAAGATGATAGCAGTCACATGACCTAACTGTTGCATTTTTAACTCAATGCTATGGTTTGAAATGGTTATTGTTGCACACTACAAACTGTTTCACATAGTCTACTATTAAAATAAAAAGTTGTTTTATTGGTCACACTTCAGTTTAGGGTCCAATTCTCACTATTAACTATGACTTTTGCCTCATTAAACTACTAATTACTGCTTATTAATAGTTAGTACGGTAGTTGTTAAGTTTAGGATTAAGGGATGTAGAATATGGTAATGCAGAATAAGGCATTGATATGTGCTTTATAAGTACTAATAAACAGCGGTTACACTTTATTTTAAGGTGTCATTGTTACAGTGTAATTATATATTTAAGTTCTGAGTAATATTAAGCAACTACATGTACTTACTATAGGGTTAGGGTAGGATTAGGATTTGGTTGAGGGTTAGTTGCATGTAATTATGCATAATTTACTGTTATTACTATGGTAAGTACATGTAACACATGTAACAAGGACACTGTAAAATAAAGTGTTAGCTAAACAGCCAATATGCATGACAATAAGCAACTAAGTTAATAGTGAGAATTAGACCCTAAACTAAAGTGTTACCGTTTTATTAAATACTGAAGAGTATCGAGTAAGCAATATGCTAGTATTCCATTCTGACAAGTCAAAGATATAAAATGACATGTACAACAGATGGATTATGACAAAAGATGACACACACTGAGGTGAAGAAACAATTTATATGAAGATTAGATTCATTTTTACACCATGGAGAAATTATTTACATTCATGCCGATTTATAAAATTAAAGAATTATTTGATTCATAAAGAATCGGGTTAACTTTACAATCAGATTGAATGTGTTAACATTAGTTAATTTAATAGCTAACAGCTAATCTTAGTTAATTTTAATTTATATATATATATATATATATATATATATATATATATATATATATATATATATATATATATATTTATATATATTTATATATATATATAATCTCATATGCAGTTCAAATAATTTATATTTATAAATTAAATTAATAAATGCTGTAAAACTGTTACTCCATAATATCTAATGCATTAATAACATTGAACCTTATTGTTAAGCGTTACCGAGAATCTAAAAACATTTAGCCTAGTATTTGCTCTTGCATAACCAGTTTTCAAAACATTTCGGCCATTAGCAAAGCAGAATAACTGGCTAGATTGAATCTGAAAGTCAAAACCTGGCATAGATTTCTGTGGAAGTTTTTTCTATGTGAATTCTCCAAATTTTTTGAGGCCTAAAGACATTAGAGACGGAAGTTAAGAAAGAGCCATTATAATGGTATTTGAGAAAAATGGCAAGAATTCACACCACTAAAGTTTCTTCTTTATTAAGTTTCTCAGTTCACTGGAGCTTTAGAGTTTTGCATATAGGTCTAAGGAACAGAATATCGTGATATTCTTTCTGTTGGAGACGACAGAGACAAAGACTCTTCTGTGACTGTCATATGCTGGTCAAATCGTTCAACAACAGACTAGTAGATTTGATATTTTTAGTTCCGATGCTTTAATTAGTGCGATATGAAAGCTATCCAATCAGAACGGAGCTTGCTGTTTTGAGAAAGCTCTTTTTTTAGAACATGATACACAAAAACGCAGACCTATTAGACTAATGAAATTACACTGTACACATCCAATAACACATGCAATGGTATTATTCCTGAACATTTAACAGAATTATCTCCACCCAAAAATGAATATTCTGTCATTATTTATTCACTCTCATGTCATCCCAAATGTATATGACTTTCTTTAGTCTGTGGAAAACAAACAAAGAGAAGGGTTGTTTTCATAAGAATCTCTGAGTCCATTTACTGTAATGCAAGTTTTGTTCTTTCAAAGCTGCCGCTTCAAAAACCATACAAAACAAACACGGCGGTAATCCATGTGACCCCAGTTGATGAATCAATGTCTTCTGAAGCAAAACAATAGGCTTGTGTGAGAAAAAAAAGTTGTTTTTTTTTTTTATTATAAACCATTGCTTCAAGCCAAAGGTTTCTGAGTTCATGCTTGACGTCAACATCAGCACGTTGTGAAGTAGAGCCGCATGATCAAACATTAAAAGACTGAGATCTTGATTCAAACACACACTTGATCTTATTCCTAAATGACAGTGATTCGGCTCTGTCTATTAAACCTGTGACAAAGACGATCACAGCGAACATTCAGATCTGTGTTCTGAGCCTGAGAGAGCAGTTGTCATGTATAGATATGAAACGGCTTCACAAACAGTCTTTTCAACCACACAGATTCATTATTTCTGTCTCACAATCATTCAAATCATCACAGAAGAACTGGGATAAAAGTTTATATTTTGAATATCAACACTGATGTCTACAGTAGTGATCAAAATAGAGCAAATCACCTTTTGAAAGTGACTTGACGCTTCAAATAAAAATGACAAGTGACAGTTAAAAATCTATTTGCCATTGGATCATTCATTCATTCATTCGAAAAACACTGATTAATCCAGTAATGAAACTAGTGAAGTCTTCATGAGTGAGTCACTGAATCATTCATGCAACCCAATTAAAAAAAAAATGTATTCAAATTAATAGAACATTACATTTTGTCAGAATCTGTGGCAACATTTAATTTTGTTTAGTTGTCTATTCAGAATTCAGCGTGAACTCATGAACATGCGTTTCAGAAGACATTGATTCATCAACTGGGTTGTATGAATTACCGTCACGTGCAGTTTGTGTGGTTTTTGAAGCGTCAGGTTTAAGAGACCTTTCCACTTTCATTATATGGACTCAGAAACGAATTACTGATCTAAAAATCTCTGTTTGTGTTCCACAGAGGAAAGTCATATACATTTGGGATGACATGAGGGTGAGTAAATGATGAGGGAATTTTCATTCTCGGGGGGGTGGGGGAGTATCCTTTTAACATTTAGACAAAAATACATTTACACACACACACACACAAAAGACTGGACGCCTGCATGCAACAGCTTTTCACATAGAAACAAAAGCATGTGGTGTGTGTGTGTGTGTGTGTGTTATGGAAATGAGGGGCATGTTCGGAGCACAGGCCTGCTTTCTCTGGGTGGATTAGGTTTTAAAGTGTCCCTGTGTGCGAGGCCACAGCTGAAAGGAATGAACTGGAATCTGTTTCCTTCATATTCCCCTCTTTCCTGTTTGCCTAGTGTGAGTGAATCTGTCAATAGGCCTCGGAGAGCAGCTGCCTGACAAAAACTGACTCTACAAGGGCAAAGCACACAAAAAAATTGCGGCCATCCAATGATCTCAACAAAGCTTTGTATATATATATATATATTTTATTTTTTTTGTGCAACAATGGTCCTGACTAGGGGTGTCACAATATACTAGTATTGATGATAACAGTGATATTTAAAATATTAAATATTGATGTCATCTCTACAAATGTGATAATAAGTAAGGGATAATCTATGGCTGACTAAACGATTTTAATGCACGATGTGGAGGAAAATTCCACCCAATGCATAGCGGAGTGCATTGAAATGGTTTATTGCAAAGCTAGCCGTGGATTATTCCTTTTATACCATGGTTATTTGCCAGCATTGACAAATCAAAGCTGTTATTGGTGTTTGTAGTGCAATATTTGGCCTGAAGGGTAAAAACAACGGTTATTTTCGTCAGTTACAGCTCGTTAGATCCAGCATTCTGCTCGCTTTAAATCAGACAGAGAGATAAAGTAGTGCGTAAGATTACACTTATTTGCATGAATGAATTAAAGCATTTATTCTAATTAACTATCGAAAGAGAGAGAGAGATGAGTGTGTGAATTACCTGCATCTGTGAGTTGAATTACTTCAGAATAGCGCTGTTACCCCCTCGTAGCAGAGAAATATTTTATTAGCTATTTTATTAATAAAAGTCACGGGTCAGCATTGAAAACAAGTTTGTGCTCCTCAATGTTTGTGTGTGTGCGCAGTGCGATCTCCGCTCTCTGCATGTGAGTGACGTGTGTGTGTCCTTTGAAAGGAACCCTTTAATATAAAACAGTGATTAAACTGACTGGAACTACTTGTGCATTACATGGTTTTAATGCACAACTTCCAGCCAATCTGAATCGAGTATTCAGACAGACCATGGTATAATGTAAATAATCCAGCAACAGTAACTATCTGACAAAAATGTAAAAAAGGAAACAATTAATTTGACAGCCTTATTTTAAATCGTCAATAGATAATCATGATAATATTGTTATTGTGAATTCTTTCATCTAGTGAACATGACAGTGAAAGCACTAGTCCTGACACAATAAATCCACTGCATTTTCTCTGAGCAAGCCATTCACTTGGCTCCATGACCCGGTTTACACCTGGTATTAAAGGAGTTACAGTAGAATGTCAGCTGTTATCAAGTATTATAGACTTGTTTATCATAGTACCTTTCTGAAGACTGAAAGACAAAATCCACTTTAATTGTATGGAAAAGAGCAGCATGAACATTCTTTAACATCTCTACTTTTGTGTTCCATGAAAGAAAGTTTATAACAGAATTTGGTAACACTATTTTACAGTGTCCTTGTTACACGTTACATGTACTTACCATAGTAATAACAGTAAATTATGCATAATTATATGCAACTAACCCTCAATCAAATCCTAATCCTACCCTAACCCTATAGTAAGTACATGTAGTTTCTTAATATTACTCAGTACTTAAATATATAATTGCACTGTAACAATGACACCTTAAAAAAAAATGTAACCCAGAATTTTCTTTTTACCCTTTTAAAAACCATCCCAGTATATTCAGCCATATATGGAAATCTCCAGGTGTAAACAGGGATCCCTCAAAACACCTTTCAAAATGCTGACTGAGGCACGAGCCTTTGTACTGTATATATAGATATATCTCTTGCACTAATGTGTCTTGATGCACCGCAAGTCAATGAAGAACCGTCTACTCCTGCAATCTGTTTTTTTATTTTCTCAGCTAGGCTTGAAAAGAAAAGACTCAACCGATTGGAAAAGCCCACACATGAATGTGCACAAGACTTCACGGGACATCTTCCGTCAACATGCAGTGTCACACTGAGAATATAAGTGGTCATAAAATCAGTTACCCTCCTCTCAACGAAATTCGATCGCAAGTGGTCACAGGAGACGCATGTTACGAGCAGGTGTAAACAGCCCTGTGTCAGCTGACCTCTTGTGATCGCATCTTCTGAGAGGAAGGTTAACAGCAATTGAAAACAGTGTTGGGGGAAACGCATTACAAGTAACTTGAATGACGTAATCACATAACTTTTCAAGTAACGCATTACTTTTCAAATTCACAACAAAATATCGCAGTTACTTTTTCAAAAAAAGTAACGCAAGTTACTGCGTTTTCCCATTTATTGACTGACAGCTCTCTTGTCCCAATGTTGAGAACAATCTTAAGTGCAGAGGCGTTGTGTGTCAACATCATGTTATTGTAGTTCTAGACTAAATGTGAGCATGCATTTACTCGTCTCACTTGCACAAAAGAGATTCAGTATTCCTCAAAATGAAAAAAGTGTCAAATGCAAAATCAGACTATGCAAACCTCAAATAAATTAAAATGTTAAATAAAACAAATAATGTACAATTAAATAATTTGTATGCATTTAATCTCACTTTATTGACCAATGTACTTTATATTGACTACTAAAAATGACTTTATATTTTTACTTTTTATTGGTGAAGTAAATGTGCATGAGCTGCGCCATCTATTGTACAAGCATGAATTTGCACTTCCTTCAGTCTGAGGCGTATTATTTAAATTTTGGTGTAAAAGGGCCAAAAATAGCACTTTTTTGTTATAAAACACCCAGACCAGTTGAGAAAAAGTAACGCAAAAGTAACGCAATTTTTTTTTATGTTTCTTATTACGCAATTGGTTTTTAAGGAAGTAAGGCAATGTTATAATGCATTACTTTTTCAAAGTATCTCTCCCCAACACTGGTTGTAAATGAGGTCGCTGATGAAGAGTACAGTGCATGCAGTGGCATGAGGTCGTACCTGATTGAGGTAATGATATTCTTCAGGCTTTTTGAGGTGGAACGAGGTCCTCTCCTCTTCACTCGCTCCTGCCAGCAGGTAGTAAAACACATGGTAATTCCTAAAAGAACAAACCCATATAACGTCAGGTGCTGCATGAATATATCTGGCTATAAATACTTAAAGGGTTGCAGTGGGGTTGAGTCTGCGGAGCCTGTTGCTGTGGTCAGGGGTCAGAGGTCAAGGGTCAGTTTTGGGAAGCCTCTTTAAATCATTGGGAGTCAGTCCAATGGGCAAACAAACTTTCACTCACATGAGATCGCATCAATTAGCAAACAACATCCAGCAAATGATCCAAACAAATCCTGAAGGACAAAATCAAGTCATGTCCTACATGTTTTCTCGATCAGTCTATTTCAGCCAGATACTGTATATACGTCACAATAAAGAAGAAAAGACGAATCACAATTTCCGTTTCATGACGACGTTACGGTGGAAGAGACCAGATAGATTTAATATAACTCTGATTGTGTTTGGCTGAAAGTCATATACACCTAAGATGGCTTGAGGGTGAGAAAATTATGGCATCATTTTCATTTTTGGGTGAATATCCCTTTAACAATGTTTCTTTACAAGCCACGACAGGTTTCAAGAGAGTCTATCTGTGTGAAAATACTGTACTGTGCACAATTTAAAACCACTGGAGACATTTTTGATGTTTAAATGTGCAGGTATTGCTTCATTAAAGAAGCGGTGCATTCAAGTCAATGTATTTGATTAAGGGGCTGCACAATATTGGAAAAAACTGACATTGCGATATTTGTTTTCTGAGATTGTGATATATATTGCAATATGAAGAAATACAGGAATGCTCAGAAGATGACTTAAATAGCTGTATTTGGAAAGAATGAATTATTCTAAAATGAGTGGTGTGATTTTGTTGGGGAGTGCAAAATAAAATTAATTTAAAAATCTGCAAAATTATCATTATTATTATTTATTTAGCTCCTGAAGACTTTTTTTTTTATTTGCATTTCCATTGCTTTTGCCCAATTCAGAATAACATAATAATAATAATAATAGTGATTTTTAAAGTGACAATTGTTAAAAAGTATATTAAACTAAACAAGAAATATTTATTGTAATATTGTACTATAAAATAAGAATCTTTTTTTATTTTATAGTACAACAATAAACTTAAAATACTAATATTTACATCTTAATTTCTTTATTTTTTTTATGTTAAACCATCAAGCTTTTACAGGTTGCTAGCAAATTAATGTATGCACTCGTTTTTACAATCGCACAAAGCTATACTGCGATATTGCTTTTATTTCTATGTATCGTGCAGCACTTTTTTTAACACCAGTTCAAAAACTAGTCAAGAATACAAAATCTGAGATTGACATAAAAAGAGACAGCTTTACTGATTGTCACTTTATCACTGGTTTCATTTGGATAATGAATCACTGCCCCGAAACTGAAGTGTGACTGTGTGATTTACACCAAAGTCGCAAAAACAAGGAAATTATGGTCGGTTTCCTTCATAAACCCTCATGTCATGAAACCAGTGAGACCGGTAATGACAGCCAGGATAAAGCTGAGATTCTCACATATAAACTGAATACTGTGGAGAAATGATTCCCACATGTTCACTACTGGATTTATTTCTTCATGAGCTCCTACCAAATCTACACTCTCCTCAGTTTAAATAAACTGTAGTCTAGCCTAGTATAATAATGTTGATTTAATTACAAAATACTTCAGTAGCCGACATCATTTCTTAACAGTTGACATGAGTACAAAACAAATCATCAATATCTCCTACCTTTCATTGTGTTCCTGATAGACGAGCCGGGATTTCTCCAGGAGGTATTTCTCCACATATGCCCTGGATAGGAACAAACAACAGATTAGACCTCTCTACACATTATTATTATTAATTATTATAACAACACTCCAGACGGGAACACTCTTACCCTCTAACAGTGCCACTTTCCTGGTAGTTCACCTGGATGAACTTCCCAAAACGACTGGAGTTGTTATTGTGGGCCGTCTTAGCATTTCCAAACGCCTGTGAACACAGGGAATATAAACAGTATAAGAGAGGTGACAATTATCAATGTATGGAATGAATGAATGTGAAAGAATAAATGACAGAAAATATGCTGTCAAAGTGGGCTTCAGTTGAAACTTTATTCTTGGCTCATTAACTTTCAACTGAAGCCCCTCTGATATAGTATAAAGCTTGTATTAAAGGCTTAAATTAAAGAGTTTTAAAAAGTAGAATATAAATTATTACAATATACATGCTTTAAATTTTAAATAACAGTCCTTGAGGCCTATATCATAATTTTTCCATATTGCACTAATTACCACTACAAACTTAAATTGTCATAAAAATAACTTAAATAATAATGTAACAGGTTTTACAACAATGGTTTTCAGCTGGTTTAGATCAACGGATTTTCCAGAGGAACATAAAATATTTAGAAATACTCAAATTAATTTTTCAAAAAATCGTTTGCACACACACACACTTTATTTAACATACACTGTAAGAATATCACTAACAATATATGGCATTATTTTGATGCCAAATGTCAAGAGCACATTATTGTAAATGAAAGCACTTTCAAATAATGCGCAAGCGGGAATTTCCTTTGCTTGCTCAAAACTGGACGAACGCCTCTTCTCTCGCTCAGATATTGTGTGTGCGCGCTCAAACCGTGTCCAGTGCACTCACGAATCTCTCCGTGTTCTTGCACTAGAAATAAATTATCTTTGCTTCAAAAGTTATCAACCAATCAGAATAGACTTCTAACTGACCAATACAAATGCTACATGGAATCTTATTGGCTGGGAATGAACTGCAATTCTTTCTACAAGCTCTACAAAGCACATGAATACGTATTTGTGCGCGCAACTGAAGATTGTTCACTGGTTGAGAAACACTGCCTTGCAAGATGTTATTATTGAAAAACAGGGCAGCACAAACTACAGTATGTTTGACCAGCCAGCAAACCCACAAGCTTTAAATGTGTGAAGAGGTTAACCAATCATAACAAGATGTTACAGATTGTAAGGGTCAATGAGGGTGATAAATTGTTATGAAAAACTTAATTACAAATAGGCTGGTGCAACACCTTGAAACAAGAAAAATAAATATTTGGTAAAACCACTCTAAATCTGTTGTAATCAGGGCCTAAAACTCATTTTTTGCCACACCTGCAAATGGCCGGTAACCTTAAGAAAATTTACCGGCCAAAATTATTTTTTACCAGCTATGACACAAAAACAGGCAGTTATGACAGTGAAAATTCACATTCCTCAATTCCACTTTGTTCCCACAGCTAAAAGCTTAACTAATATAAATTTAATAGCCTACATTTTTAAAGACAAGTAAACAGTCAGTAATAAAATAAGAAAAACAATCAAAAAAGCAAAAGCACAAATAAATACAATACAATAAACAAAGGAAATAAACAGTGCTCTTCAGGCAGGACTAATAGTTTTCAGGAACCGAAATTTAATAAAGCAAGCTAATCAAATAAATAAAACTGCATATTCTATATATCCTTTTTAAAGGATATAAGAGCATTTTTTTCTTTGTCCTTCGTTGTTTGGTTAACATTAAAAACACAGACAGTAGCAGGATTATTAGGATGCTGTCACTTTAAGACCGAATGCACGCACGGATCAAGCGTTTAGTGTTTGCGTTCACTTATTGTACGTATAATAATCAATGACACGTTTGCAATCGTGTGGATTTTTGGGAACAACTGCATTCTTGCTCGTTATCAACATTAAATACAAGATCTCACACAGAGTATGTTTTTGTATCGAAGAAAGTTTGAAACTTAAATCGATCTCAATCCCTCTGGGTCTATATTTGTTCTTCATGTGAGTATGTGCTAAATATCCACTTTTACAAAAGTCATTGTCGAGAACGGCAGTAATGTACCCAGATTTGCTAAGACAGCATTTCTGAACACAATCATAGTCATATGCTTGTGTGGATGCAGTCAGTTTTCACTGCAAAAGATGAGGTAATTTGATTGGATGTCATGTACTTACGGTATTTTGCCAGCTAGAAATACATGCTCGGTCGGTTTTTGATGTTATTTTAAGGTAGGGTAGAATTAAATGAACAGCAAGACAATTTTGTACACGTACCCCCTTCTGTCAACTCGCGTACCCCACTAACTTAAAGGACAATTCCGGCCCAAAATGAACCTAGGGGTTAATAACACATGGGTACCGAGTCGACCGTTCTCTGGGATGCGTTTTCATGATAATCGAATGTACCCAGTTTTAGCTCGAACCACAGATAAGCTTATACCGCTTATGCCCTAGTATATAGGGCATAGAGTAAGTAAAAATAAAAATCGCTAGTTACTACCAATAACAAGGCGCAAAATAGCCCCACACTAACACGGTAGCATAATGAGGGTCCCTACCTGCAATCTGAAGCATTGAGAACTTTGTAAGTGTACAGACAGTTTAATAAGAAGATACTTTATAAAGACAGTTCACTTCGCGTATACAGGCAGGAGCCATCTTTGGAAAACAGTCTCGATCAGTCGAACGCCGTGCTACGTGAGCTGAACTGTGAGGTCTATGGGGCCCCTTCTTCCCTTGTAGTTAGTCACCCATATATTTTAATAAACATATATATTTCATGCATTTCCATGTAATTAGATTTCACAAACGTAATTCCTATCAACCAGCACGTAGCACGGCGTTCGTGGTTCGACTGGTTTTCCAAAGATGGAAAATCCTTTATCCTTTACATAATTTTGAGTGAATTTGTCCATTTTGGGTCGCGCCCTTCGGATGTTAAACTTCCCACACAGCGAGTGAGTAACAAATTCCCGTTCACGTGTTCCAGCGCTTGAATATTTACATTGGAAAGGCTGAACATTTTGTGATGAAGCACTAACCCATCAACTGTACAGAGCGTTGTTCACGTTTGTCACAACATTGCATTGTTAGAATTCAAAAAATAATTACTGACCAACTGGAGACTGACATCATTTCATACACTCGTCAACGCCGATTTTTACTCGCATCTGGCGCTCGGCAAGTGTTCATTTTAGGCCCTGGTTGCAAGTGTCCACTACATCCCCTTCTGGCCTATTTTGTTATGGTCCTGCCTGGAGACCAGGAAGTTACTCAATTGTACATGAACGTTCTCGTTATTTGTAGCTTCACCACATGTAAACAAATTCCTCTGTGGATCGAGCAGACGAGGTCAATCTCACAGCCAGACACACACACACACACACACCGCCCTGTCGAGAGTCAGACTTTCAGAGAGGGGTTTTACGGCTTTCAGGAGAAGAAAGGACAAATGAAAGGCGGCACCACCGACACACAGCTGACAGCCATGAGCTACTGTAAGAGTCTGTGCTCACACACACACATACATCGTGACGCAGCTAACAAGCTATGTTAAGTAATGCCTTGAATTGTCTAGGAAAGGTTATGTCAAACATGGAGATAACTTTACAAATGGCCTCTGGAACACGTGTTGGAAAAGTCTATAAAGCCCTTCATGATGTACAGCACATGCCAAACATCAAGTGGATGTTGCACAGTTACTCCTCTGACATATTAAAGGATTAGTTCATTTCAGAATTAAAATTTCCTGATAATTTACTCTCCCCCACGTCATTGAAGATAACCATGTCTGTCTTTCTTCAGTCGAAAAGAAATTAAGCTTTTTGAGGAAACCATTCCAGGATTTTTCTCCATATAGTGACTTCAATGGGGTCCAACGGGTTGAAGGTCCAAATGTGAGTTTCAGTGCAGCTTCAAAGTCTCGACACGATCCCAGCCGAGGAATAATAGTCTTATCTAAACAAACTATCGGTCGTTTTGGAAAAAAAAAAACATTTATATACTTTTTAACTACAAATGCTCATCTTGCACTAGCTGTGATGCGCCACACATTACGCAATCACGTTGAAAGGTCAAGCGTGACATAGGCGTAAGTACAGACCGAGTGTTTACAAAGCGACCGTGCAAAGACTAAGTCAAAAAGTATATAAATATTTTTTTTTTTTTAGAAAAAACGACCGATAGTTTGGTTAGATAAGACCCTTATTCCTCGGATGGGATCGTGTTGAGACTTTGAAGCTGCACATTTGGACCTTCAACCCGTTGGACCCCATTAAAGACACAATATGGAGAAAAATCCTGGAATGGTTTCCTCAAAAACCTTAATTTCTTTTCGACTGAAGAAAGACATGAATATCTTGGATTACATTGGGGTGAGTGAAATTATCAGTAAATTTTAATTCTGAAGTGTACTACTCCTTTAATGAAGGGTACTTCAGAAATTAATCACTATATGGAAGAGGCCTGGACGCTCCGGGAAAAGGGGTCAGACGAGAACAAAACTCAGCCGTTAAAGTGTCACCTGTAAAATCAGAAGACAACGCAACACTTGACGTCCATCATAGGCCTTCTGGAGACAGAAAACTTTAAACAGACCTGGAGAGAATAATAGTGAGGATGAACTTGGCAGGCCTGTTACTGCATGAAATGGCTGCCATGAAAATCTCCGGAGATATAGCCTACATATCATCATACAGGAGCGAGTTTCCCAAAGCATTGGTTAGCAAACCGTTATCAACCATTATCCCAAAACCATAGTTTCAACGAACATTTGCAAAAAGCATCGCAAAGTTGTGTGGTTGGAACTACAGCTCTCAACTCGTGGTTAGAAGCATTATATGTATGATATGTGGTAAAGCAAACCACTGTTTGGCATTACAGTATTAGCCTTAAAATGTCTCATTTAATGTTAGTATATGGCTTGAATTTAAACTGTGCAATATTAGCTCAAATAATCACGTTAAGGCGTTAAAATGTTGCGAAAGGCCCGTTTTGAAAGGATTCCTCATCATGCTTTCCTTCTTACTGGCAGCGGCAAATCCTTCACAGACAAAACAAAAACACAAAGGGCTTTTGTCTTGAGATAAAGGTCTTGATCTCATTGGAGAAGTAGAAGGAGTGAATAAACTACTGAGTAGCCAAATTCATCACGATTACTGAAATACTCTGACACATATGAACAGAATAAAATGACGTCAAACGCAGGAATGAGAAGTTTGTGGCTTTTCCCGGCACAAGACACAGGGGATCGTTCAGCAAACATGTTTTGGTGTGATATGTTCAGTGTAAGAGCTTTTGAATGGATCTCATGGGTTGAGAACTGAAACCATTATAGCATTCTGTCACTCACACAAACACACAACAACCCGCTCTGATCGCACGCCACGTCTTCTAATGGACCGCATCAGGTAAATATTATCACTGGGCCAGAGAGCCGTCACAGGAGAATTACTCTAAAAACAGTTTCAGTTTGATAAGATCATAATCCACCACACAAGTGAGGAGCACAATGTCTTTGCAATGTGTGAGAGAGTCTCAGGTGCGTTTCTTAAAGCCTCCCTGTGGTGAAAATCAAGTTTTTAAACTGTTAATATGTCTATGTGGTGTTTTTAATATGATTTAAGACAAACCATGTGTAAATTCATAAGTCGACAGCATTGCTGAGCATTTTCTCCTTAAAACGGCAGTGAACCAAAGACAGTCTCAAAAACACGGTTTGAAATCGCTGGTGTTTCTGACGTCACAAACTACCTTGTAACCAATCAGATCAACGTGCCGGCGTCCATTAGCATATCATTAACACCGAACTAGCAGGGGAGACTCGAGAGATGCCAGGTTATCCCGGTATATTTTTCTGTTGATATGAAAAATCAGGTAGATTTAGCAAAATAGCAGGTGTATGAGATATATTATGATTAGGGATGGGAATTGATACGAATTTAACGATTCCGATTCCATTATCGATATTGCTTATCGATTCGATTCCTTATCGATTCTCTTATCGATTCTCATTGGGTGAGGGAATAAGTACAAATTTGTTTGTTTGTATTAACTTATTGAACTTATTTTGTTTGTGCTGTGTCAGCGAGTTAATAATAATTAACAGAGTATTAGGGGTGTGAACCTACACTGGTCTCACGGTTCGGTTCAATAACGATTATCATGTCATCGATTCAGTTCAATTCGATATCTCGATGCATTACATGCACTGCATCCTCAATTTTACTTCAAAAGTGATGTGTGCGTGCGCGTGTTCACCTGTTCGTGATGTCGCAGTGACAGAAACAGTGACATTCCAGTTTAAGTTTCATGGGACTAAAGTCTGTTCATGCTGTGTGGCCAAATGTTTCTGCATATTGGAGGTCCCCCCCTTTGACGAAATAGAAATTTTACAGGTGTTGCAAGTGACCATATTGTTAAGAGGCGCCGTCATACTCTCATTGAGTATGTGCGCGAGTTTGAGTGTGTGTGTTCTCGCGTCTCATATGAATATGTGCCTGGAGAGTTTCGCGCATCTCGTGTGTGTAGAGTTTGCGTGTATGCGTGAGCGACTTTAGGTGTGTCGTTGTGCATTTCATATGTATTTGTTTGAGCATTCAGCAGTATACATGTATGTTTGACTACTTAGTATATGTGTATGCAAGTGTTTCATATATGTGTGCGTGAATGAAGTTTGATTTAAGCCCTAGACGGCACCTCATATATTGTCGTCTTTTCGCGTGAAATATAACCAAACGAGCGCTTCTGCCTCGATGCCATGTTTGCTGCGTTCTGAATCAAAATAACGTAGCGCTTGTGTGACGTCATGACACATTTGCAACGAGCGGAACCGATAAGCGGAATCGTTAAGCAGGCATGCTAACGGTTCCAAGGAATTGGTTCACTGGGAACCGGTTCTGAAGAAGAACCGGTTCTCGATTCCCATCCCTAATTATGATGTTATGATAAACTATATGTCTTTCTCCAATGACGTTCTGAGTTGTTCAAAGCGTTTCTGATGATTGTTAGAAGGCAGACTGAGATGGCGAATGGGAACATAGTTTGTGTAACATTAGCAACACATTATTAGCTGTTTGATAACATAGTCAAGCAAAAGGCTAGTCATATTAATTACCGTTGTTTCCGACGTTGTAAAGAGTAATAACATTGTGCACACTGTTGCCAACTATTTTCAAAGGAAAGTAGCTAACGCCTTCCCTTAAAGTCGCTAAATGTCGCTAGATGACGTCATACGCCAATTAGCATATTCATGACGTCATCGCGTCGTACTTGCGTTCTGCCTGCCTAATGTGTTTTCTCTCAAAATTCATGCTCACATTCTGTATTTTAATATAATATAATATAATATAGCCGAATGTCCAATAAAGCTGTTCTCATTACCTATATTATTTTTGTCAGACAATAGAACAAGTAGCTATGATATAGTGAATGACACATTTTTTTTATATGTGTAAAATTATCTGAATTGAGAGAGTTCGGGAACTGGGTGAAAGCTCTGTGGATAGTGAGTATTACAAGTAATAAGCACAAGAAAAGAAATTAAAATGGTCAAACAAAACTCTTTAAAAATAAAACAAAAGAGAAGCAGATAAGTGAGAAGTCCGTGGGGGGGGGGGGAGAACTGGCGCGCGCTCAACACATGAATGTGCTGCTGCTCGTCTCAGCCATTCAATGAACAAGGTAGACGCTTTCTTTTACTGTCTATCGGTAGACGCAGTTAGAGAGAGTGACGGCAGGGAGAAAGCAAGACTTCGCGCTCGCAGAACAGTACTGGCAACATCTGGAGGTTACTGAGGTTTGTCTAAAAAGTCGCTAGATTTGTCGCTCGTCGCTTTTTTAAAAAAAAATGACGCTAAAGGGGTCTGAAAAGTCGCTAAAAATAGCGACAAAGGTGCTAAGTTGGCAACACTGATTGTGCAGCGTTTACCTCAGAAAGTTGTGCGAGTGAATCTGTGAGCTGTGAGTGAGTGGAGGCGGGGCTAATTAGAATATTCATTAATCCACGTATACTAAATGAAGCAAGGGTGTAGAGTTGCATTCAAGCTTTTTAAAAACGTTTAAATATGTCATTTTGGTGATCAAAGATGAGTTTTAAGGGATAAAATTATTGACTACAGCGGGACTTTAAAGCCCCAATTTACTTGCGCAAAGTTCTTTTTTGTTCTTCGCTAAGTTAGGGGTAAAAAGAAGTTTGAAATACGTGATGATACTGTTAGCGAACATCCCGACACAGTCCACACTGGGTCACTTCACTTTCAGTGTCCACAGCAATGTTACTTTGGAATCCGTTTTGGACACGGTGTTCATTCCCTGGCAGCAAAGTGAGTTTAGTCTGACTAACACCACTGAACACAGTTTATATGTGAACAAAAGCCTAAATTCAATCTTTTCTTCATTTAACACGATCGAGTCGCTTCAGAAAATTTGGACTAAACCACTCAATTCACATGGATTAGTTTTACAATCTCTTTATGAACTTTTTGAAGCATCAAAGTGGTAGTTGCGTAAACTGTCAATGGAGAGACTGAAATCTCTCAGATTTTATCAAATAGATCTTCATTTGTGTTCCGAAGATGAACGAAAGTCTTACGGGTTTGGAACGACATGAGGGAGAGTAATTGATGACTTGTTTAAAATTTTGGGGTGAATAATCCCTTTAATTTGAGTAACTTAATAAGTAAGTGTTTTTCTTGAATTGGATTCAGAAAACCATTAAAAATGACCAAAGAAAGGAATTACATGAAAGGTAACAAACATCAACAGCAACTCGTTGAGCTCATTGTAGAAGCCAGGAAAAATGTAAACACAAATTTGTTTCCTGGTAGACTGTTAAACTACTACACTTTGACTCCTGAAAACAGTGTGAAGCCAGCCAATCAGATTAAATCGAACCATTTTGAGAAAATCCATGACTTTTTGTGTGCAATGAGCATCAGACAGTACATGAAGGGTCAAGTTGGTGGATCGTCTAATTCACAGGTAAACACACACACACACACACACACACACAAAACAGCATATCTAGGTGTGATGTTAAACTGCGCCTTATAAATCAGTCTCAATAGGAATGAGCCCGTCTTCCAAATGTTTTGGCACTCCACCATCATCTTTATGCCATATTGACTGTGTCTAGAAAATTACATTAGGACTCATTCCCATTTCCTCTTTCGGTTTCAGACTCATGTCCTGCACTTTAAGTGACTCACCGTTTGGCCCACTCCAGAAATAGGACATTTTTCCTGGCTTACTGCGCAAAGACACAAAAGGAAGCCCTGAACGGCAGCACTACAGAGCACTTCTTTATATTATCTGTGGGATGCAGTCAGTTGATGTAATGGGAGCGGCTGCTGTATGTGAGCGGGCAGAGCATGATCAAACTGAACCGCGGCAATTCAACAACACAACTCAACCAAACACAGTGTTTAAGAAAACACAAACACACACACACACACCTTCTGATCATTTTTAACCCTTTCTAACTCATTTCCTAGCAAAACTGTAATTATGAATTTATACCTGTATGATATTCCAGCTATTCTTTCAATTAGAAGTTGGTCGTTTTTATTTTTCAGTGATGCACCAAAACATATATTTTTTTTACTGAGAAACAGAAATTAAAGTTTATTTTTGGTTGCCAAAAATTTTTGTGTGAAGATGCAAAAAAAAAAAAAAAAAAAAAAAATCCATTATAAAAAATTGTTTTAGCATGGCATATTTCACTTAAAAAAAGTACAATTTTGCCATTATTTCCTCGTTCTCTTGTCGGTTCTAAACCCAAAAAACCTTTGGACATCTTCTGAACACAAATGAAGATATTTTTGATAGTCTTTATTTAAAAAAACATCATAGAAGTAAGTGGTGACAGAAGTTTAATTTTGGGGTGAAAAGACTTTATTTTCCCTTTACAGTATACTAAGCTGGATGCATGAACACTGAATTCCCAAGTCACATATTATGCACTAAAATGAGATAAATGTCTAAGAAATCGTTCAATTAATTGTCTTGAGCAACAAATCATAACATGTCTTCCAGAGCAAATGCTGAGAGTTTAATAAACGAACCCTACACATGAGAGAGCACAACACCTGTGTTTCTCTACAGATCTGCCAGCAACATGGAGAAGGTCTTTGGGACCATTAGATTTGGGACACAACCCAGACGTCTGCACTGCAGAAACCCTGGCATCTACGACTGCTACATAATTATATAACCCCCCACCAAAGCTCCCAAGGCTGGATGCAATTAAGAGTTAAACCTCCACACATCTGACATCGGCCAGCATTAAGTATTTATGTGATGCTCTTGGCACGCAAATGCATCTGTGCATCCAGATTGGTCATCAGCAAACCTGGAAAAAACAGGAAGACACAGCAAGTCTCATTAGAAACCTCAACAACACTTCTCGTAGTAAGAGTTTTTAATCTCCATGTCAATTTATATATTAAGCACAACTAAAAACAACTGCTGTTGACCAATGTGCTGTACAAAATGAATAACCATTAAATAAAATACAGACAAAGACACCAGCATAAAAAGACAGGTTTAACTCATGAAGTATAAGCCAGATCAAATAAAAATGATTTTAACTTCGATTTAAAAAATAGATATTGTGGGATATTGTAAACTGTTTCAGTGCGGGTGCGGAAAATGCCCAGTCACCCCAAGACTTTAGTCTGGTTTTAGGGACACTAAGAGCCTCTGATTGGCAGACCTAAGAGCTCTCCCTAGTTGAGTGTCAATCAACAGGTAATCTCACACATCCAAATAAAGCTTGAGTCACAAGAGGCCATGCGTTACAGTGATTTTACCATGGATAAGAAGAGTTGCTAGGCATGACACAAAGCAGAGTGTCAAAAAAACCTGAACCATGGTAAAAAATAACTAACTCATTACCTTCAACGGCTGTTTTTATAAAACAACAGGTGCGTACAAATTTGTGTACTTGCGCACTATTCTATGCCATTTTTTTGTATAAATAGTGCAGCACTGTGAAAATTCCCAAAAGAAAAAGTGCATGTACCTTAGAGGAGGGATGTCGTAGCTGGCAAATCTTTGTTGTGCTTGCTCTTTGGGAATACATAAACACATTAAAAAAGTGTTTTTGCACAAATAATGCTTAAGCATGCATCATGTCCACAAATGAGTGCTGTGTGCACCACTGAGTTTATTGAGACACAGACAAACAGAAGTGCTAATAAACTTGATCACTAATGATTCACTACAGTTGATGTGCTGAGAGGCCATATTGGATCCTGACGACTGGGTTGTTGCGCTTTCCATGAGTTTCCCAGTGGCAACTCTGACTTGAGAGGGAGTTCCAGTTAAAGGTTCCTACTGGGGACTAGGACTTTCCCAGTTGAAATGGCAAATGGAAAGCACCCCAAATATCCAGATGATGCACTTAATTAAATGTGGGGGAAATTAAACGTGCAATGTTGGCCACTTCATGCACTCAACGGTCTCAGTTTTATTTACGAACCAGAGGGGAATCAGATTCGGATGATGAATGACAACATAATCTTATAACTTTTATAAACTAGTATGTTGAGTGCATAGTGCATAATTTGGGACACAACTAATTAACAGAATATGCTAAAAGATTAAATAACATTCAAGTTACAACTAAGTTACATTCATTAATGATGATCACTATCCTTCTACCAAGTCAAGTCACCTTTATTTATATAGCGCTTTTTACAATACAGATTGTTTCAAAGCAGCTTTAAGGTGATAACGGGAAAATAATGCAACAAAGTTGCCAAAACGACCAAGCTGAGACAAAAACAAAACAAAGATAGTGGCCTGTTCCAGATTAAACTTTAAACTAAAGTTTTAGGTTAACTCTTAAAAGAACAATGTTGATCCATCAACTCCCTTATTACAGCATTCTATCACTGTCCTGCATTACAGCTATTTCACAATAGTTTTAAAAGTGCTTCATCCAATACGATTTTAGACACTGAACTGTCTAATTTATAGTGAAGATATGAACAAATGTTGGGAGAGGATGGAGACAGATAGGGTTAGTATGAGACCGATAGGGGTTAGTATGAGACCGATAGGGTTAGTATGAGACCGATAGGGTTAGTATGAGACCGATAGGGTTAGTATGAGAGAGATAGGGTTAGTATGAGACCGATAGGGTTAGTATGTGGCCGATTGGGTTAGTATGAGACAGATAGGGTTAGTATGAGACGGATAGAGAGACATATGATGCCTCATGCTCATGACGCATTACTCAACTTTCAATAGCGGTACATGTCTAAGCATTAGTGCCTTGCAGCAATTAGTCCAGGATGTGAAACGAGGGTCTGTGTTCCTGTGAGTGCTGATCAGTCTTGTGTACTTGAGTCACATATTCCCTTTAATGCCAAGTGTTCAGTAATACAGCAGAGAAAGCAGAAAATCAGCACATTCAGGGGCCTATGATTTTTATATGATTTCCATTTGTGTGGAAGACATGCATAGAATCCAGTCATTAAAAAGAAGTTACGTGTAGCAATAGCAATGACACGGAAGGTTTCGAAATTTGAGAATAATTAAGAAAAAGTAGGGCTGTACATTTAATCAAATGGCGACAAGGACTAGTGTCAGTGAATATTAAAACGCAAAAAGATCGCTACTTAAATATGAAGTCTGCATTTTCTTTGTTTGAATGATTGGCATGGTTTCATTTCATAGATATCTTGTTTTTTTCCCCATTAAAGTAAAGCTATTGTCATATCATATCACAAAGAAACTCAATGTGTTCATGACAACCCGTCAAAATAAAGTTTTTGAAGAAATTGTGACAGAAATATATTACTATTGCGCAGTAGTAGTAATAATACAATTAAAATAAAATTAAGGAATATCACACAATCTGATTTAATTTTTATATGTATTAAATTTAACAGTAAGCCTCGGTTGTGCAGCACTTTGTTTGACAAATAGTTGGATTATTTTTTTCTTTGATTACATTTTAAAGGATTAATTACATTGTTAATGTTTATGCATTCATTTCATTACCATAGTTTTTGATTATAAATGTGTATAAAATCATAAACCAAATAAAAAAAATTAAGAAAACAGGATTTCTTAAAAATTAACACTTCAAAGGGCCCTATTATTGTACATAGTGACTACGTTTACATGCAGCCAATAACCCGTTCAAAACCGGGATGTTAGCAATAACCCGGTCACGCACGGCCATGTAAACACCGGCAAAAAACCCGAATATGCTCATATCCCGGATTTTAAAAACCCGGATATGATACCTGGGGTACCCCTTTTCTAACCCAAATTTTTGGTCATGTAAACGCGTATCGTCATATCCCCATAGTGATTTGTGTTCTGTGCATGTTCTTTTCGCAAGGAATCTTGGTCTTTTGAGTAGAGGAACTTCTCGGCGCATACAAAAACCCGCGTGCAGTATACCGGAAGTAAACATGGCGAGACGCAGCACAGCATACATTTGGAGCGAGATCAGTACCAGCACCAAAGCGCAAACAAAGGCGATCGCTATCTGCCCCGAACTATTCATTATCCGCGTGCTGCTGCTGTTGTTGTTGTCTTTGGATACAGGAAGAAGAATCGGAAATGACGCATATTGCGTCTTAAGGTTGTCCGTACGTCCAGACGTTAACCGTGCGTCGCCGTTTACATCGGGATATTGCAATTCCATGTATACAGGAGTAACTCTCTCTGCTCACGCATGTAAACGGGTTATTCCTCATGTTTCAGAAACCCGAATAGTGACCTTAACCCGACCATAACCCAAATATTGGCTCCATGTAAACGTAGTCATTGTAATAAATTAAATTTTTTAAGTTTTATGAATTCAATAAAAAAAATCATAGGGCCCTAAAATTTATTTTTTAATTAGATTTTTACAACTTTTAATAAATTGTTCTGCTTTCCTTCAACTCCGAGCTGAAAGCTACATCCTTCCACTCACAATTACGCAACAGAACAAGAAAGTGCGTCTATTCTTTAAATACCTCTTTCTCCTAACCTTACACATAGAAAAACAAACACACTTCCCTGTGATAGCAGTCTATTCAGAGTTAATTGGCGTGGCTGGTATTTTAAAGACACGCTCTGACAGAGTTTCTGCTCCCGGTATCCCAACGACCATGAACTCAAACTTTTACTTGTTCTTTTGCATTTATAGAGGTTTAGTAAGGGACTGTGTACCTTCTGGTTAAATGAAAAAAAAAAAAAAAAAAGTAATGTGAAACTTTTTTTTTAATTATTATTATTTTTTTTTTTTTAAGTGAAGTGAGATCATACATTATGATTCAGCCTTCCACATATTGTGTTCGAATACTATACAAATCTTTCATTGAACAAATTCAATGTGAGCCTAGTAATCAGGTTTTCTGTAGCCTTCAGGGATATAGAGTCTCTTCACACCTTTATAGTTTCCTACAGGTGTGTGTGTGATGAGTTTATTTCATGATTCAGTCTGAAGGCAACAACAATACAGAGACAAAGTTTTGCGTGACTGATTATTATTTCCTGAGGCTAAATTCACTCATCTAAGATTTGTGTTTATCAGTTCGTAATGCGTCAACCCATATGAGCACATTTGGGGTTTTATTTTGTAATATATATTTCAATCATGACAAATTTGAACATGTTATTGAATATAGCAATGTTACTTAATATGACAATATATTTGGTCTTGGTGGACTAGGTCTGCTACAACTGTTGATTATTATTATTATAAAATGTTAGATATGCTACTGCTGCATGAATAGATATAAATCCCATAACAGATTTAGGCAGGTGGAGCTGGGGAGGTGGAGGAGCTCAGAAAGGACTAGCCTACAGCAAACACTATTTAAATGTTGAGCAAGCAATCTCATTGGCTGCAGGATCAGAAGGAGCCTTTTTTAAAGGTTGACTGAGCTAAGGTTGAGATTACAAAAAATAAAAATAAATAATAAAAAATAAATAAAAATAAAAAAAAGTTTAGGTAATTTAATATGAGTAACTTATTCAAAATAATGAGAACTTATAATTAGTTGGAACAACTGCAATTCCTGAGGTTGAGAAAACTCAAAAATGCATTGCAGCTTGATGCTTTATTTTTTAGGTTAACTCAGTTTTTTATTTTTCAAAAGTGTAGTTTCGTCTAACTCACGTTTAGTTCTTGAGTTATTTGGAATAATGCTCATTTGGAACAGCGCCAGTGACCCTGATAAGCCCAATAAGCTAAAAACCCATTGAGCCACATTTAAAAAGCCACCACCACCATTACAGAAATGTAAACTCTTTTATGTTTTTTCTTTTTGTGTGTTTTTTTTGTCGTTTATGCAGCATGATCATATTAACATTGCATGGCAAAGAGGAGTGTGAACATTCTGCCAAACATTTATTTTGGTGATGGAAGAAAGAAACATGAGTAAATTAAAGTCCTCTTGTAGTCAATAATTGAATCCCTTAAAACTCATCTTTGATCATGCAACAAAATGACAAACGTTTTTTCCTTGGGAAAAAAAAAAGGTCATGCCTTAAAATAGCTTGAATGTAACTAGACACACACCCTTGCCTCATTTAGTATACACGGTTCTATGAATATGCAAATGAGCCCCGCCTCCACTCACTCAGCTCAGAAATCCACTCGTTGACGATCACACGCTGATCTGATTGGTTACAAGGTAGTTTGTGACGTCAGAAACACCAACCGTGTTTTTGAGACTGTCTTTGGTTCACGGCAGTTTTAAGAAAATACTCAGTGCAATGCTGTCGACTTATGAATTTTCACATGGTTTGTCTTAAAGCATATTAAAAACACCACATAGACATATAAACAACATTAAAAACTTGATTGTCACCACAGTGGGACTTTAACAACATTTTAATTTTAATTGCTTTAATGCACCTTGTCCAAATACTATTTAAAGGCTCAGTATCCCAAGGTTACAATAGCACATACTACAGATACGGATGTGTTTGTGTCATTCTAATGACGAAGAAACAGTGTAAACAAAGAGTCTCTAGCCCCTCATTCAGGTGTACTTCATACTGAAAGCTTGAATGCTTTGTTGATGACTTACAGAAGGATTCTTTCGAAGCAGGTGCACAGAGGATCTAAGAAGTGCTTAATAGATGGTTTGCAGAGTTTGTTTTTAAGCTTTGAGAGGAAACTTATGTCAGAGTCCCATCAAGGTCTCTACGTTGAAAGGCCTGCAAGTTTACAATTCTTCCTGACATGTAAAGAGCCTAAAATTAGCGCAGCTGATGAGCGAGCCGGGACGTGGGTGGCCACAAACATCTGCTGTTAAAAACACGACAGTCAGAGCCATACGAGTCTATATGCAATATGTTGATCTCATTTAGCTGGTCAATATGACAGGGCTGATGGACTATACAATGCAGAATTATGCAACATTAAAAAAAAAAAAATCTATTCTCTAATGCTCTCTAAAATCTATTTTATCGTTTTTTTATTTACTTTGTCAGGACAAAAATTCACATTATATAAATTGCTTTTTAAATGCATTTTAAATGAATTAATCTGGACAAGTCTACTTTGTACATCTTTAAAAGGTACAGCACTTTCCCAGGAGTCAAAGTATGCATGTATGTGTAGCTTTCAACAACGATAATTTCCTAATTCCTGAAGCATCTCAGAGTCATGTGAGGAAAACAGCCACCGAACACGCACAACCCAATAGTCTCTGAATTAAAACTGAACTTTTGACTCGTGTTATGTAAGAGTATTTTGTTTCCTAAGTGGGTGAGAGGCAGGAATTAATGCGGATGGAGTCATTTTCCCAAAGGCCAAATTTTTAAAGAGTGATATTCCCAAAATTAAAAATGTGTCTTGATGCAAAATGGCATTTATGACCCAAACAAAAAGGTAAATATGACGAAAATTGAAATAATAAACAATGGAGGGGTCCGGATGAAGCTAAGCCTCCTTTTTTTGGACACAAAATTCCCTGTAAATTCCTCAGCAAACAATGGCGTAGTGTTTCCTCAAGGCGATGTAACAGGAGCGAGCTGCGCTCTTCAGATTCAGAGACCACAGGAAAACTCGCCCAAAACTCACTGCTCTTCATGAGGTTTCTTGGAAAGATTTACTCAAAGATGAGGAAATCACATTATCCTAAAACTGTCCATTTCCTGTTATCGTTGTTGAAAAGATGGCGATCTCGATTCAAACACGCAATCTTATTCCTAAATGATAAGAAAGAGCATTTATCATGTATAGGTATGAAACATCTACACAAACAGCCTTTTCAAACACACAGTATCATTATTTCTGTCTTACAATAATTCAATTAAAAAAAAATATATATATTATTGATCAGTATTGGCCACTATTGGATATTTATTTGTCAATTTAATGACTATTTAAAGATTAAGATCATCATCTACTACTAACTTAAAGGGATGGCAATGAATTATGGCATTTAAAGATTTAACACTTTAAACGTTCATAATATATATCGGTTATAGGCTAAAACAAGAAACAAATTACAAGAAATAAATTATTGGCATATAATATCCACCAGAATTTCAATAGTGGTATAGTTTTTAAAGTATTGCAATCTGGTAGTTGACTACTACACTACTATAAAGTGGCCGTTCTATGAACGAGACCAATCTATTATCTTTAAATAACTGAAGATGTTAAATCAGACAGAGTTAAAGAGCAGCACAATTGGTAAAGATGGCGATCTCGATTCAAACACACAATCTTATTCCTAAATGAAACAGCTTAACAAACAGCCTTTTCAACCACACAGTATCACTATTTCTTACAGTAACAAAATTTATCACAGAAGTACTGGGATTAAAGTTTATAGTTTGGATATAAACACTGATGTCTATGGAAGCGATCAAAATAGAGAAAATCACCTTTTGAAAGTAACTTAAAATAAAGATGGTCTCATATGACAAGTGACTTAAATTAATTTTTAATTGAATCATTCATTCAAAAGATTCGTTCAAAAACACTGAATCATCCAGTAATGACACAAGCGAATGCTTTAAAAGCGAGTCATAGAATTATTATTCTCTCAAACTGAAGATTCAAATTCACATTTTTTTTTAAATAGACTGCAGAAAATAACAATTTGACAGAACCTCTAGTAAATTACAAGCTATTTTGTTTAGTGGTCTGTTCAGAATCATGACCTCTATTTTAAACAAAAACTGATTCTCAATTTACCCAGAATGGTGCAGCTCTATACAACACGATTCCACTGGCTCATACAAGCACAACATCAATACTAATGTTTTATGGGTGCTTTGCAAACTGTAATAGAACAGATAGCAGAGTGGCTGATAAAAGCTCTGGCTTCCAACAATCCATTAATCAGAAATGAGTGATCCCGTCTTTTCAGACCGGAGGACGAAGGCTATTAGGAACCGTGTTCTCTGCTAATGCATCAATAAACCAATCTGTTATTGACAGTTTTAGACCGCACTATTTTAGACTGTCACTTCTAATGGTTTATGGTGCTCAATGTTACATATGACATTACAAGGACAAGCAAAATAGTTTGTTTGTTTTAACACAGCAGCACTTACAAAATACATCTGTACCCAGAAGTCACTGCCACAAAGCGTTGTTGTGGTTGTACAGTATATTCATACCATAAAGGTCATCAACCAATAGTTAGGATTTCTTAATTTATCAGTATTGATTGATAATAAAAGTTAATTGTTGATGTAGATTAGAGCTGCACGATAATGGTTAAACTAATAATCACGATTATTTTGCTCAAAATGAATCACGATTATTCTCATTTGAGGAATTACAGAGAAAGAGAAGAGACTTATACATAAATTACATTACATAATTATCAAAAGTGGTAATGTAATAGGCCTAACGGCCATTTCATGCGTTCTTTACCAACCTACACTTCACCTAAAAGACCTGTAGTTGGCAAGTCAATACAAAATGCATGGTTATATTGGGATGCGTCTTCACATTAGATCTTTATAGCGACAATTCGGTTGCAAATGAGACAAACTACAGATCCAGATCGCACTGCAAATTCATACTCTAAAGAACGATAGCCTACTTGTTGATAGACACTGAAAACTGTCAGTGGCTGTTGTTCTCAACTGATTGTCATCATGAAAACTGGTAAAACCTTAAACTTTGTGAAACTCCTCATTTCCAATAATTCGTTTAATTCTGCAAACATAAGAGTAAAAACAATAAGGTGGAGATCCATGTTTTGAGTTTTTCCAAATAAATCGCTGCAGGTTTGATTGGCAGATTTAGTCACACAAACAGGACAAGTGGCTTGTGAAGAAACAGACTGGCTGTATGGCAGTTTCATGTAAGCAGAATATCGCTGTGGAGATCGCTAAACTCCAGTGCATGTTTGTTTTCAGATCATCAGTGCTTTTCCCTCAGTGTAGAGTGAGCGTGCGCAGGGTTGCCAGATTGCACAGGTTAAGTAAAACACCAAGGCAGAACATGTAAAAGAAAATTTACATCTATTTACATCTGGCAACTACAAACATCTACCCTAGTGTTGACTTGATGCAAATGTCAAAAAAAAAAAGGCGTTTTCAGGATAAATAATGAGTAGGCAAATATCGCAACGATTATTTAAAATGAATCGAGAAAGTGCAGATATCGTTATCGAGATTAAAATACGATTAATCGTGCAGCCCTAATGTAGATTACCTTTGCCATCATCTAATGCTAACTTTAACTTTATATAGGCTAATCTTTAGAAAATGTCAAAATTATGGTCTAATTTTATCTTAGATTAATTACTTTATTTTTAATTAATTAGACAAAATATCAGTAATTTAATAGAATAATTAATCACATTATGGATAAATCTTAATATTAATAATAATTAGTCATATTAAAATGTTTTATAATTAATTTGTAAGTACAGAAAGTTACGTTATTGTAAAGTTAATAAAAATACAACTGTTCGTTTGTTTAATGTTAGCCCAGGTCCATTAAATATTAACTGATGACCAATATCTGCATAATTTTATTATTATTGATCGGTATCGGCCACTATTGGATACATTTATTGGTCAATTTAATGCCCACTTTAAGATTTAGAACATTATCTAAAACTAATTGGATGGCAATAAAATTATGGCATTTAAAGATTTAGGCTAACACTTTAAACATCTTTCAAAAAAAATGTCTTCGGAAAATGTAATATACTCATAATATTGGCAATGTATCTATTATAGGCTAAAACAAGAAATAAATGATTGCCAAATAATATCCGCCAGAATTTCAATAGTGCTATAGTTTTTAAAGTGTTGCGATGTGGTAGCTAGGATTCTCTGGGTATCAGTTATTAGCGTTTAATTAATTAGAGACAAAAGAGTAAAAAATCATTAATTTAATACTGATCCATAATTAATAATAATTAATTAATAATATCAGCCCTGATAGCAAATGAACATCTCAGAAACGTCTATTTGATGTCTGTGAGATGTATTTTTTAGAGCGTTTCATCTGCAATACATCTCTGAGACGTCTCCTGTCAGATGTCATATAGACATCTATAAGATGTCTTAGGTTTATGGTTTAGAATGTATGTAAAACTGCTCTAAAATGTTTATCAGATGTATTCACACAGCAGATGTTTTCCAGACCTTAAACAGACGTACCTGTGCTATCTGGGAGTGCATCCCAAGATGGTTGCAAGCGTGTAGCTAGTGTTTAGTAGAAACTAGAAAATGGTTTGAAGTAATCAAATGGTACAAAAATGTACATTTATGTATATTTGCATAAAATTTGTTATCGATCGAAAATTATTCATGGCAATTAATAAATAAAAAAATGACGATGACAAAGATTTAACACTATCTATCGAAGAGTGCATGTCACAGTGAAAATGTAGTATAGATTCATAATAAAAGTGTTGCTATGTGATTGCTAGGATGCAATGTATATCCTTTAGAAACTGCACCGTATGACTGTACCCGGCTCATGTTCAGAGCTGTATATCAGGATGAGTTCAGGTCATTGCAAGAGTAAGAGGAGGACAGGGGTGAGTGCTTATCTGGGAGCTGTTTCCAAAGCTGTGAAGTGCAATGGTCCAGATAAATCATTGATCCAGTGTTCAGAGGCCGTTACCCAGCCTCACTCACAAAGCGCTTATTCCATTCCTTCAGTCGCCTACCATGAGAAACAAGAGCATATTGTCCTGCAGACTGACCCCATCTGACCGACACTATTCGTCCTCCTGCTGTGCAGCTGATTGCACAAAATGATGCAGATTTGGATAATGTTGCAAGGGGACTGGATCCAAGAGCGGCTATCCGTTAACACTGAGCTTTTGTCACATAGATGGACTACAGCATTGTGGCTATTAGGCGTGTAATGTTATGCATAAAAATGGGGGAAAATATATACATTTTAAACATTTTCAAAAGGGTAACAATGCAAGCCTTCAACTTTACAAAAACAGTAAAAAAAATTAAATATTAGGCGCCAGATTTACTAAACCAGGCAAATTAGAGTGAGAGCACAATTCCAAAAAATTGGGAAGTTCAGTGCGTGATCTACTGATGACGTGCAAACTAAAGAAACACAAACCAGACGCTTATTTGAGCTGCTCTTGGTAGGTTGCATCATAATATTCATTGGAAATGATCCGACTGAGTCTAAGACTAATGCTTTTTTGGGGTGTTACATAATGGGGCAAATTCCAGTAAATTGACTTATGCAAACCTTAGTAAATCACCTTGCATGATTTATCTAAACACTCTCCTCCCATAAATTTTGCACCTGAAAGGGAAACCCCTACAAATGCATGCATTAAGGTCAGCCCGATGTCGCTCAGTTCTCGAGCTTCACCACTGAACTCATTCAGAGGATTGTTTAGTATCTCTGAGTAATGGGCTCAGAACAAACATGACCTTGCCCCTGGTAACAGCTGCAGTGTTTCAGACGGCATCCATGTATTGATTATGAAGCTGGCCGGGTTGGATGAGGCTGAACGATCGGTGACCAAGTGCACATAAGCGCCAGCTGTTCCAAAATAAACATGGATTGTTTGGTTTATATTTTGATTTGAACAAATATTTTGACTATTGTGATATAAAAGATAAATACAGATAGCTGTTTCTAAGATATTTCAATGATAAGCATAAAATCACATTGAAAAAGCATTCCTCAAAATAAACAGGTTGGGCAAAATTAGGGTTGTTGGTAGGGTTATCACGGTACCAAATTTTCAGTATTCAGTACCAAATCCAGTAAAACTTTGCGGTTCTCTGTACCAATTTTGGTACCAGAACAAAAGACTAATTGAATTAAGTACTTTAAAAAGGTTGTCCTATTTTGTTTAGTCCATTGATTACACATCACCTCAGCTAATCCCGCCTCTTTGCCCATTTTTGGTTATCCAGGAGTGATGCGCTGCCAAGATGGCGACAGCCGGCTCCGCCCACTTTGGGCTTCAAAAATGCTCTTCAGAAACCTACGGATGACGTCACGGACACTACGTCCATTGTTTTATACAATCTATGGTTGCAACACTTCCCTTTACCAAAGAGGTTTTTTAAACAGGAGGGTCCAGCTTTACTCTGTCCGTGTCAGAGTTCAGAGACGCTCTGTCATACCAGCAGACAGACGTGACCTGTAGAGACCGCAGAGTGTGTCTGAGTTATACGGGTATGTGCTCTTGATCAAGACTCTGGCACAGTGCCGATGGAGTGGCATCTTGGAGCATGCAGTGTTGGTTTGGTGCCAAAGCAAGCCTAACCCTGGTGAACCCATTACACACTGCACTTCTGTTTCTGGCTGTCGTTACATCACTCGGACTCTGACGCTGGTACTACAGGATAGGAAACTGACAGAGAGCAAACAAGCTAAAGATAGGTGGTTCAGACTTTAATTCAGGCCTTGTGAAGCAGGTTAGAAACATTAAAAGATATTCAAGAGTTTAGTTTGAGGCACTTAGTTGAACGTACAAGAAATATTTTTGCAGGTTTAGTTAGCCTATACGAGATATGGGAAAAGTACCAATTCTCAAGCTTGGCTGACCCTTTGCCAATCACATATAAGGATTCCAGACGGTGATTTTATTTAATTATCTATACGCCTTCTCACATCTATAGAGAGCCTAAGTTCCTCCCCTCCGCTTCCGGCTCATGGGACCTTATTTCGGAAAAAATATGTATGGTAGTCAATGGCGAGAGACAACTTATCTTTTTATTCCGTCTGAACTGTGCCCTGAATTACACATATGATGTTTGTCAATTTAAAAGATAATTATGAGAGTCAAGAAAGTCACAGTTTGTCATAAAATAGAAGAGTAACATTTAGTGTAAGTCTCGCACTATGAATCTCTCGTCTCGCACTATGTACGTCACCAAGCTCGTGTGTGTGCAGTCTGGTACAAAACACACAGGCATGATGGCGTAACATTACGATTATAACGTTAGACTATAGAAAAAATGACAGACGTTAGCTTCAGTAAAGTTAGCTTCATTCATTGAGAGAAAAGGTATGACGTCACATGCGTGCCTTTTGGGTTTGTAGTCTTTGTAATTATGTATTTTCACAGTCTTATACCTCAACAGTTTTACATTAAACTGCGACTTTCTTGACTTTAAAATGTATCTTTTAAATTTCCAATCATATGTGTAATTCAGGACACAATTCAAACGGGATCCAAATATTTGTTGTCTCTCGCCATTGACTACCATACAATATTTTTCCAAAATAAGGTCCCATGGTCCACCGGAAGGGGAGGGACTTAGGCTCTCTATAATGGAAGATCAGGTGAAGTACCTCAATGAAATGGGAAAATCTGTGGCATATGCAGGTAAATATGAAAGTTGACATTGTAGCTGGCTGATTTATCGGATCACCCAAATTGCTTGTGGACTCTGAAAACTGGTGAGACATGCTCCAAACAGTCATTTTAAGTTGTTGTGTTACAGACTTTTCCTACTTATTTGGGCAGACCTTGGCCACCTGAAGTGGCTATATAACCCAGTCAAAGGTCTGGCTGTGAGAGACTGCAGTTGGAGTAAGAATGACTGTGACTGTATTATTGAGATGTTGGTCATTGTGAAAGGGCTCTGTCCCACCACTCCAATGAAGTCTTTTTCGAAGCAATAAAATTGGTTCACTTGGCCATCTTGGTAATGGCCTTGGGCATCTATTTTCCAGTAATGTAACTAATAATAATAATTTGTTATATTTATACAGCGCTTTTCTGGGAACTCAAAGCGCTTTACATATGGAAGGGGGAATGTGCAGCATTGCGATGGCAGCCATATTGCGAACACCCAATATTTTTGAATATTTCAACAATAAAATGCCGAATTACATTAAATTTTGACATCAATATGTCATTTCAAACATGTACGTTTCAAATAGTCTTGATTCAGTGGAAAACAGAACATATTTTGAACTGTAAAAAAAATAGATTTCTTGTAGTGGTAAATAATACAAAGATTTTTAGAGTAATACTTTTCCGGTCTTTCTCAGTAAAAATTTTCATCTTTTTTTTTATGTGCCATTTTTTTGCTATTAATTATGAAATTTACTAGCACTTTCTGAGTGAAAACAGTTTTGTTTTTTTGTCCATACAATGAAAGTCAATGGGTTCCAATGCTGTTTGGACCTCAACGTTCTTCAAAAAATATTATTTTGTGTTCCAGAGAAGAAAGCCATACAGGTTTGAAATAACATGAAGGTGCTTAAATGAAAATTGAATTTTTTTTAGTGAACGACCCTTAAAGTGATAGTGTTAAAATTGCAGCGTAAAACACATTAGGTAGACCGTTTAGAAGAATTGAGATATGTCCATGCTAGCCATAACTGCATGCCATTCCCACCCTGTGTAAGTGTATGTGGGTGTGTTGGTAAATGAGAGCTGGGTGTGTTATTAATACTGTATTGGTGGGTGTAAATGTGTTTTAAAGCACTCCGTTCCATTACTCATCTATTAGTCAGCAGCACATTAAGCAAGAAAGAGCTCTTCCTTTGATGGCAATGGTCTTAAACTGCACACGCCCCTGTTTAAACGATAGCCGTAGCCAAGACCTAAGGATGCTGACAGGGAACATGAAGAGAAAAAACAGAACAGACTGCAGCAGAACGTGAAGAGCTTCTCAAACGCTTACAGGAATGTGGCACACAGGAGATGAAATATAAACCACAGATCCCCATAAACCGTCTACCTGACACGTCTCATATCTAGGGCAGTTTACCATGAAGTAAGACTCCCACAACTTTTAAAAAAACTATTATTGTATTGCCAATTATTGGAATTTATTTACTTAAAACTAATTTATCACCAAAATGCCATATTTAAATGTTTCTTCATGCAAATGAGCCCCGCCTCCACTCACTCAGCTCAGAGATCCACTCGTTGACGATCACACGTTGATCTGATTGGTTACAAGGTAGTTTGTGACATCAGAAACACCAGCGATTTCAAACTACTTTTTTTGAAGATACTCAGCAATGGTGATGACTTATGAATTTGCACATGGTTTGTCTTAAAGCATATTAAAAACACCACATAGACATATAAACAACATTAAAAGCTTGATTTTCAACACAGGGGGACTTTAAGTAGAGCAGAGAATCCCATAATACATTGTAATGAGCTCAGAGACAAACTGGTGGATGATCTGACAGAAATGGTTTCTTACCCAAAAAAAGTTTTTTAAAAGCTTCATTCTAAGTAAAGAATGATCTGTTTTTGCCAGAATGTGTGCCTTGTTAGATTGCAATCTAATGTCAAGCTCTTACTAAAAAACAATGTTTTTACAGTGATTCATGTTTCCAGGGTGATTCATGTGAGGATTGTTTTTGTGACATGCTATAAGTTGCTGCCTATAATATAACACGTTAAAATTCAACCCAGGCTCACTGGAAAAACGTGTCTGTGGCGACATTTCTGCTAAATTATATTACGTCGTTTCCTGCATGTTTTGCTGTCCTTTCAAATGTCAGTTCTCTGTGAAACAGATTAATGTAAATGTGGCAACATTTTATTAAGTTGGTTGTACTTATCGCATCAGTTTTGAAATAAAATGTCTGAAGACTGGTAGAAATTGGTTCATTTTATTTTGCGTTTAAAAATAACGTACCACCAACACTAAAGCTAAGCAGGTACAAAAACAGGGAATCTTTTATGGACGTATCTTTTATGGGATGAGTGATATCAGGAAACGGACTGCTTTCCCACAGTGATGGGTGTTATCTTTGTAAAGCAAACACTTTGTGCCAAAATTAACTGCAATGTGGACCAGACTTAACCCCGAAAGTCAAAAGTCTGTCTACGCTAGACTACACTGGTCTTCATAACTTGAGCGGCCTTTCGTGTCTCATGAGATTTTCCTTTGCGACACCAAAAGGATAAAACTGTATCAGTCTAATAATTCTCCCATGATTAATCAGCTGAATTTGCAAAAAATTAGCAAGATTTCTTCTTTATCAGATACAACTTAATCTTCAATGTGGCATAAAGTATAGACTGCTACTGTATCCCTATAAAGCCTTAAATATCTTAGAAATCCAAAGACGCCATGTTATCAGACTCGACAGGGCAGGATCATGTCCACAAACTTCTGCTCTACTCGACAGTGGATTTAGTTTGGAGTATTTCCCAAACAGAGACACAATTATTTACCCAGAAAAGCCTATCTTCATAATTCAATGCATTGAGGTGCACAAAGTCGTATTAAATTATTAAAGAGTAAAGAGTACATGGGTCAATGACGTGCCGCCAACATTTTCAGTCCGATTGCATTTTTTTTTTCAGTTAAAAACTGGTTTAAATGCATAAAAAGATACCATGTAGTACCTCATATGTACACACTTTAACTTTTCAAAAACCATTAGTTGTTTGACACTTTAAATAACAGAAAAATTACAAAGTATCATGTGGTGTGACCGTCCAGCCATAACTGCTGTTTTGGAAACGTATTTGAAATGACTCTGGAAATCATGCCAAATAGTGCAATATAATTTTTTTTTTAAGTGTTTTGAAATCCTGTACAAAATGGCAAAGCATTGGTATTTATATTTCCAATATACAAACAAATTTTGTCAGATGATGTCCATTTTATGAAAAATCATGTGGTGCAATCATCAAGAAACTACCACTTTGGGACTTTCATGTTGAAATCCATTAAAAAGACAAAGTTGCATCATATACTGTACCAATTTGCCGAGGACCCATTTAAAACAGCAAGCAGGTTTGTAACTCTCAAATTTGGAAAAAATAACCTTTTTAATGGCTGGTTTGTAATTACCACATTTGGATAACATGGTATGACCTCAAAAAAACAATGAATATTAAGTTATTTCTACAACTTTTATTTCAAATTCATAGTGACCTTTTGTGGGAAGCTTAGGCTTGATATTTTGAAGAACGATTCGACTGTTTTCCCCCTATTAAATAATAGTCAATGGCATCTAAAACACCACTGGCTTTCAGTGTACGGACATAAAAATCATAAAGAGAAAAAAAGAACAATGAAATAAAATAAGGGTGAGTAAATGATGACAGATTTCGTGTTTTATTCCTTTAAAATGAAAATTCTGTCATTATTTAAACATGTCATTCCAAACCCCTGTTTTTCTTGCTCCTGTGGAACAGAAGTTATTTTGTAGAATTTCACAGCTGCTCTGTTCCATACAATAAACAATGATCTTTTGGTCATTTTTAGTAGCAAAATATATGGCATTGCAACAATATTAGGGTCAGAAAACAGTTTTATGCCTTTAAAGTAGGGCTGAACGATTATTTGCATTTGCGATAATATCGCGATATGATGAAACACGATTTTGTAACCGCAAAAGCTGCGATTACACTGGTCACGTGACACACGAGAGAAAAGCAGTCTGCAGATCAAGCATCAACTTGGCACACTACGCATATAGGTCTGGCATACAGGAAAGAACAGTTTATTTTTAATGTATGCGATATTGTGTTATTTATTCTCTCTCCAACAATTCTGGATCGATTCAGAGAATTTCGGAATCCAGTCTGAGCTTAGTTTTTAAACACAGATGCGTGATGACGCTGCGTGTGCTTTAGAAACAACCGTATTCTGCTTGCTTCTAATTTCTCTCTCACACACACGACACCGCTCGAACCTTCCGAAAAAATAATCTTTCATAAAGTTCGGAGTTTAAGCGAATTACAAGGACAGTCGCGGGCTTCATTGCACAGGTTTATTTGCCGCTTTGATGTTACTCTTGCAGTGCGCGGTCTTGCCTGCCGGAATTGTCCTTACATATGCTCCACAAAGGCATTATTTATGTCTTTTGGAATGCAGTTGGCTTATATAGTAAAAATATAAAAATCACTGAGAAAGCTGCTTTCATTTTCAAAAAACTTACGCACGCTTTGTGAAGAGCGCTCTTGCATGCGACTGTGAGCGACTCATTGGTTAAATTTGCATCTCAAAATGCTTTTATGACGCGAAATTAATGTAAACACGGTCAGTTATATCAAAACCCAACAAGACAAACCACATTTACAATTTCAAAAGAGATATGTGCATTAGTGTGAATGCAGCTTATCATATCTGAACTGAGGGGGGAAATCACTCCAGCTCTTGAATGGAAAACGTTCAGACATCCTACTTTTAAATACTGAAAGCACTCTTTGTTTATTGCTTGTAATGCTTTTTTTTGTTCCTCTTTATTTACTAGCTCTTATATTTTAAAGCTATATTAGTTTATAGCCTATTTAAAATGATTAACATGTAATTGGTTTAATTAAATGTTTATATATATATATATTTTTTTTTTAAGTATGTATATTTACACATGTAATTAAATACATATTTTAAGTGTTATTAAGATTAATTAATAAGAAAAAAAGTAGATCGGATCATGAGCTGCCTAAAGATTCCCATTCCTACTGTACAATGATTTATTGCTTGTCTTTGTTGACTAATACAGAAGGTAAAGAACTTAAAAAGTAATCGCATATTAAATCGCAATCGCAATATTGGTTAAAAAAAAAATCGCAATTAGATTATTTTCCATAATATTTCAGCCCTACTTTAAAGTCAGCATTAAACGAAAGTTGTGATAGTCTTTGCAATAGTCTGGAAGTTATTTTGCTTAAAGATTACAAGCGCATGAATTTAAAAGATGTGCACAGATAAATATACTATACTATATATATGAGGTCTGAAACTGTAAATAGCTTTAGGGCTGCATTGCATTCTGCACTATTGAAAGAAACCCACACACACACACACACACTTCAGTAAAGCATCCCACTTGAGCTCTGAGAAATGTGGGCAATCTGATTAGCAGTGACAGTGAGACAAACACAGGGATTCCCTCCAGAGTCCAGGTATCTGAGAGACCAGGATGGAAACATCTGACGGCAGCCACCAATGCAAACAAAGCAATATGCAAATATTTAGCGCTGTAAAAATTCTTCAAACATGACTATGAAGCATCACTACAAGTCAGTTGTAAAGAATCTAGGGAAATAAATTGTTTAAAGTCTTTTATGCTCACCAAGGCTGCAATTTAAAATAATGGTTTTTTATTTTAATGTATTTTAAAATACAGTAGTCAACATTTGAAGTGGATCAAAACCTTTCATCAAAGTTATACATGAATTTTGAACAATAGCCGTTCTTGTCTTAGAACTTTGATCATTTTTTTTATCCACTTCAAATGTTGACTACTGTATTTTAAAATACATTAAAATAGAAAACATTTATTTTAAATTGAATTTTCAGCATCATTACCTCAGTCTTCAGTGTCACATGATCCTTCAGAAATCATTCTTATATGATGATTTTTTCGCTTTATCAACTTTGAAAACAGTTGCGCGTTGTTTTTACAGTTACATTGCAACAACGTAAAAGTCTTTAATGTAACTTTTGAACACCTTAATGCATCCTTGCTAAATAAAATTATTTAAAGTGACAAGGCAAAAATCCTAATGGTCCCAAAACAAGCTTAATTTTATGTAAGATCTGATGTAAGATTATGCAATAATATTAATATATTTTTTGGGGGGTTTTAAGTAGGCCTGTCGCGATAATCAATAAATCAATTAATCGCACGATTAAAAAAATGAGCTCGATAATTTCTCCGGCCGCGATAATTTCCATTTGCATGCTTGTTTGTTTTCCTCGTCTCTCTCTCTCTCTCTCTCTCTCTCTCTACCAAAGAGACTGGATGACAACTCTCTCCCACACGTTGATTTTCGAATGCGTTTTTGTTTTATTTATTATTATTCTTTTTTTTTACTGAGCCTATTTAAACGCCATAGCGCATTCGCGCAGCACTACCTCTCTCTCGTCCCTCTCTCTCTCTCGCGCGCGCGCTCTCTCTCCCTCATATGAGGCGCCGACTAGGGCTTAAATCAAACTTCATTCACACACACATATATGAAACACTTGCATACACATATACTAAATAGTCAAACATACATGTATACTGCTGAATGCTCAAACAAATACATATGAAATGCACAACAACACACCTAAAGTCGCTCACGCACATACACGCAAACTCTACACACACGAGATGCGCACACACACAAACTCGCGCACATACTCATATGAGACGCGCGCGCACACACAAACTCTCCACGCACATACTCATATGAGACGCGAGCGCGCGCGCACACACACAAACTAGCGCATATATGAGACGCATGCTCACACACTACATGATGCATATGATTCTCAGTGTGAACAGAAGTCACACATTGGTTAGTGCATTTTTTGTTAACAGAGACTGAGAGTCCATAGCTTTTAATGTTTTTGGTTGTTTTGTTCATTTAAATAGTCTTTAGAAATAAAAGTTTATTGATCTTTGAAAAAGTGTACCTGCATTATTATGCCATTATCATTATTTTAAATGAAAATGGTCTCAGAACGACAATATTATCGTTTATCATCAATATTATCGTTTATCGCAATAATTTCTTGGACAATTTATTGTCCAGCAAAATTTGTTATCGTGACAGGACTAGTTTTAAGGTGAATTATGAGTAAAATGAAAAGTATTTCATTGCCCTCTGAATTCAGAATCTTAAATTTATTTTTTAATGTAAGACTTACTAAACTACTGAGCATGTTTTATATGTTTAGCACAATCTCTGGATCTGTATTTGGCGACCGCTGCTTTAGACTGTTAAACATCAAAACAACCTGCAGTAGGAGTAAAATGCCCATGAAATGTAAGCCATAACTCACTAGAAAAGTTTCTGACCAACACAAAGCCATTGCAGTCTCTTTAATGACCGTTGTGGACAGTTGAACAGTCACACCAGTTACACCACAGGCAACATTCCTCAGTGACAAGACAAGAGCGTTATTCTTAGCAGGACGGTAATGCTGATCCTCTTACTAACAGTGTGCTCCATATAGTTAGAGACATAAATACACAGGAAATCATGTGACAAGTGTCACACAAGAGCTGGTTAAAGGTGACATGGATATTATCTAAACAGCATTTTTTAGAATCTTAAAGCATGTCCTAAGCAGACAGCATTTTTGCTTTCATTGAGGACAGAAGAATGTCTCATGTATGTAGTGGTAAAACCACAGGCAATAAAAACAAGTCGTTTCCATTTATCTTGGAAATTTTGATTTTCCTACTTGGAAAAAGTAGCAACATAATTTAACTTGATGTCAAAACGGCCAACTTGTCTGGAAGCGATGGTTTAAAAAAAACAACAACTTGATTTATGAATTTGCACATGGTTTGTCTTAAATCATATCCAAAAACATCACATAGATATAAACATTAAAAACTGGATTTTCACCAAAGGGGGACTTTAAAATATTAGTATTTTTCTTTCACACACTTATTTCTTCAGAAGACATTGACTAGGATTACATGCATAATGGGATTTAAACAAAATTGCCTTAAAAAAGCGCAGATTCGTAAACAGCATTCATTTTTGGCCAAATTTTTATTCATGTTGCACGCCAATAATAGACATTTTCCTAAATCTTTGTTGTGTTTATCTGAAGAAAGTCATTCCCATCTGGGATGGCATGAGAGTGAGGAAATGAGAGGAGATTTTTCATTTTTGGGTGGAGTATCCCTTTAAGGCAGCTGTTCTGTGTGGAGGAGTGTAACCTTCACAAACAACATGCATTAGGCTATGTGCGAATGGACGAGAAGAACATCAGTGCCGGACTAAAACACATCACCAGCTAAATTACAGAAACTGTACCGTACATACTTCTCAAACTATAGCTATATGCAAACATTTGTGTCGTAACTTTTAATTTCGACATGTTGAAAAAGCTGGAATGTGGATGTGACCTCCCTAAATGGCATGAGTATAATTTACAAGTTCCTGTGGCTACAAAACAGCTTAAAATTAGACATTTTTCAATCTTTTATCAACACATGGATATTTATATCTTGTAGTTTGCTTTTAAGAAAAAAAGTATCCACTATACGACCAATATTAAGAGAACTTGTTCCATACCAGCCTTCAACAGCATTCACGATATACTATTAGTCATGCTGTCTACACTACAAGACATGGTGTAAAAAGCTTGATTGATTTGTTTAAATAAGGCACAGCTGTAAGGAGAAGAAAGCCATTCATTGACATGGACAGTGTGTTTACTGTGTAACGTTCAGCAATGCAATTCATGCACTGGTCTGAACATCTAGGTTGAAGTAAGTCAACAGTCAGGCCTTTTACAGCAATAAACCATGCCAACAACGAATGAGCTTAATGATTGGTAATCTTCTTTGTCAGACCTACTACGAGCAACTCAGGTTACAAAGGTCAGTGTTCGCTACAGAGATGGGATCGGAAAAATATTGTATTCAAATATTTGGGCTCATAAAAATCGAATATTTGTTTATTTAAATGACGTTTAACGAGAAAGACTTTTTTTATTCATCAAGTTGTCACCATTTCCGAACAAGCTTACGATTAAGCAATATACAAATCAAGCTTACGTTATATCTTAAGATTTTCTTTTAGTTGAAAACATTAAACAATGTGTAAATAAAAATAAAGAACAAAAGCATTTAAGCTCAAGCAGCACGAACGGGGAATATGCTAATAAAGCGGCAATTATTGTATACCGTATAAACACTCTCATAACGAGAGCATTTAGCCGAGAGCACAGCATCAAGATGATCAAATTAATATTCACACATGTGCCTTATTAGTTTTTGTGCTCAAAAACAGCTATACAGAGCGCATTGAAAAGGAATAGAAGATTGTCAACACACATTTCTTTCCTTATATATATATAGTTAAAATCCAATATAAATGACGCAAGACGCTACAAAAATGGAGACATGACTCATGCACATGGATCTTTAGTGAATCCTTTGTGTAAAAAAGACATTTGTCATTGTGGATGTATTGTCATACATAAAAAAAATATATTTTTATGTCAGTGTGTCAGTGCCATAGCTAACATACTTCTCACACACTTGGATTTGCAAATAAATAGCATTGAGTTTCACAATCTCATAGCAATTCATAACGATTTTACATTTTGGCGAATTTGGTGGCTAATTTGTATTAATTCATACGACCTCATTCATACGTTTTAGAATGATCTGCTTACTTTTAGGGGGGACATTGTAATATATACTTTTATAGGAGCAGAAATAGCACTTTTTATTTTTTACTTTTTTTCGATTAAATATAAAACTGGACATAAATTCAGTGGGCCTCAACTTTACTCCACTAATCAAACAGCTTTATGAAGTTCACACAACATTGACTTTTTACATAAAAACGAAATGATCAAAATGCCGTTGGCTTTAAAACGTTCCAGAACATCTCTGTCAGGATAATGAATACTAACATACAGTAAATCCCCCAAACTCTGCCACCCCACCCAGTGCTAGCAGTAATTCACAATAATCCCAGTAGTGCATTAAGACTAATGACAGTAGGCATTAAAGATTCATTATAGTCTGCTGAGGAGGACCATGCTGTGACCTGGGCTGACTCTTATATGGCTCTAGCTGGAATGTTTCTGTTGGACTGAAAAACACCAAGCCTCACTTAGGCCTGGAAACGAACCCAAGCAACCTGCCAAACTCCCAGAGACCCTTACCTCACACACACCATCACACGAATACCTTCAAAACCACCGAATCGCTGAAATAAACTTCAGAGCTGAGCACTGTGCCAAGATTTCAGAGATTGTGAAAACTTGACCATAGGAAATGACGACAAAAGAAACATTTTAACTGCTTTTGAACAAATAGCCTATTACCAAAAATAATTGAGGAACCCTTTTCAAAAAATGTACTATTGTGAAATCTGAACATTAAAAAAATAGGCAAAAGAAACCCATCAAGTCTTTCAGGTGCTTTCAAACATATTTTCTACGACTTTTTGATTTTGAACTGTTGGTGCTTCAATCGATTCAGGCAATTAACTCAAATATTATGATTTGCTTCACATTTACATGTCCATTTATGCATTTGGCAGACACTTTTATCCAAAGCGACTTGCATTAAGGTACACATTTACATTCTTATCAGTTCTTGCTTTCCCTGGGAATCGAACCCATGACCTTGGCGTTGCAAGCGCCAACGCTCTACTGTTTCAGCTACAGGAAAGCTTTCACAAAAAAGATCGTTCAGATTCATTAACTGAATCATTCTGTAGGGTACATCATTACACCAGTAGGTGGCAACAAGTGAATCTAAGAGTATTTTTTTATCATTCTCCCAAAATAATAAACAGACATTATAATTGCTCTGCTTATCTCACTTCACCTCCCTTTTTTTCTTGGAATCGACTCTTGGAATCGACTCTTGGAATCGACTCTTGGAATCGACTCTTGGAATCGACTCTTGGAATCGACTCTTGGAATCGACTCTTGGAATCGACTCTTGGAATCGACTCTTGGAATCGACTCTTGGAACTCCAATTCCAAAAACTGACGTTGGAGGCACAACAGCGGATATAGAGTGCCTTATAAAGGACCAACAGAGGCCCATTGTGTGGCTACAACTTAACATTTTTGGATAATGAGTCTGAAGTCTTGTTAACCGTTTGAAGATTTACACCGAAGCAATGCTATGACTAAAGATACCAGCAGTGCACACAACCCAAGCACTGAGTCAACAAGCCTTTAAATATGACAGCAGAAGGTTTATTGGATGAATAATCCTCACCACATATTAAGCCAACTCATAACACAGACTCCCAACTATCAACGCTACTGCTCTGGCAGAAATCCAGCACGAGATGAACCTTGAAACTGATATTCTCACTCGAGCAGAAACTTTAAGCTTCAGAGAAGATTATACCAATACAAAAGCCAGCAAGAAAAAAAAGTCGTGTACATGTTAAAGCTCATGCCTTTGAACCACCAGGCTACAGTTCACTGCCATTTCCCGAACACGCTGAAATAGCTTGACCAATCGCAACACACCGGTCCAGCCGACCAATCAGAGCACATCAAATATGGGAAACAATGTTTTTTGAACATTCAAGCATGAAAATCTATCGTAGTAGACAATCAAGACTTTCAAACAGGTCCCCTTAAACACTTGTAAAAATTAAGCTTCAAATCAATGTATAGTTCAATCATACGTCCAGATATAGACTGTTTTCGTGGTGTTTGGCCATGCAACAGTTTCCGTCATGAAGTTAGTGTTCTGGGTGGTTGCCAGGGTGTTGCTATGCGGTTGCTTGGGCGTTTTTGGTTTTTAAGGTAATCTCGCCCGAAGATATGGCTCAGGTTCTCCTCCTTCAGTATAAATCTATGGGATTTTTCAAATTAAGCCTGGTAGCTTAAGACAGTAATACATCTCCTTAAGTCGCATGTTTTTTGTTGGACAAAAGTTAGACACCTCAAACTAATCCAGCACTAAGGGCAAATTCTCATTAATGCTACACATTTGTACACCAGGCTTAACTCACTTGGCCTTAAAGAGCTTTGAGCACAAAGTGTGTGTGTAAACTGTGACAGATGTGTCACCTCCATGTGAGTAAAGAGGAAGAGACGTCTGTGTGCTCGACCACTCCACACACTCCGCATTAATCAGTAATGAGCAGATACACAATCTCACTCTGCAAACAATTAAAGCCCGTCCTCTACACTCAAGAGCCATTCAATTGTGCCAGATGGTTGGACATTAACCCATATGCTTAAACATTAGCCTTTTGTAAGCATGTGGACAGCAAGTCAAAAAGTCAGAGATTATACTGGGATTATTAGATTGAAATAAGAAAAAAAAATCATACTATAAGGTTCTGCACATTGTAGGAGTCTCGCTAATCTGGCACAACCAGTTTAGTTCATAGCACTCTACACTAACAAGCTAAAACATGGGAGTTAAATATGGGAGGTATTGCGTATGCAGTGCAGGAGGGCCTGTCTGAAAGAAATCAACTGAGAATCACTCCTTTAATGGACTGGTGGCAATATATGACACGCAAAACTTTCATATGGCTTCAGAAGTCTTGGAATATAGAACATGAACATGGACATTTAGGACATTCTGCTAAACATTTTCTTGTACGTTACACAGAAGAAGAAAAAAAAATCAATATTGATGACATATAATAAAATCAATATCAATATAATAAAATTATCATATTTCTTATACAATGTGTTAGCAAACAAATAGTTCCAGAACTAAAAGACACAATATGCAGTCTTGTGACTAAACTTCAGTGTAACATTAATTGTAACTAGGGATGAATCGAAATTAAATAAATGAATAACAAATTAATCAACACTCAAATAGCAAAAATTTGTTGTACAAATGTTTAAATTGCACACAAGGAAGTTTTTATTTCAACCTTTTTAATAACAGAATTGTTCGTTCTCCAGTTTGCTGGTGAAATATAAACATTTAAATGGCAATAAACTGTAATAACTTGTTTTGATGAGTGATTTATTCACATTTAATAACGAAGACAGCACTGACAGGATAAGTAAAATTATAATGAATTTGTAATACAGTGCATAAATTTAGCAAAATGCTCTTCTCTAGATTTATTTTTATGGACATTGAATAATTTTCCTGAGGTAAATGTAACGTTAAAGGGTTAGTTCGCCCATTTAAGACATGAAGTTGTATGGAATCCTTACCAGCACTATAGTGCACACACTGACCCACTCTGTAGTCACCTCCCTGGTCAGAGTTCTGGCCGCTGGAAGTTTTTCAAGAAAGTTAGTTTCCGGGGCCTCAAAACTGTGCGTTTGTACGTGAAAAAATTATTTGTGTTTCAAAGCTTGATTAATTTAACACACAAAAAACATGCCGGTCAAAATTCATACCTCAGTTTTAATCGGCACTATTTTCTTTCCATTTCTATCAATCCGCGCTGCTGTCAACGTCAACAGTGCGCACGTTCCGATCAGCTGTTCCATAGTGTTTACACAATCGATTACGAAACGACGTAAAAAGTAGAAAATGAACGATGGTGCGAACTTGTAAATTTCCAGGCTGTGGCCACAAGAATGTGCCGGGATCACCGTTCAGATTCCATCGTTTTCCTGTTTCAGATATAGCTACGAGACAGCTTTGGCTGGTTGCCATCGGCTACTCTGAGGGAGCTAAAATATCCAGAATCAAGGATTATCGTGTGTGCAGTGCTCACTTCAGCGAAGACGATTACATCCCCGACCCCAACCAAGGAGGAAAAAGAAAAAAACTGATTTTAAAGAGTTTTGCTGTACCAGTACCACGGGTAAGTTCTATTTACTAACTTTATGATCCCATGTCTAAACTGTACGGTAAACAAGCTGATGTTTAGACTCCAGTGGAAAACACGTGAAAAGATGTCTAATATAAAAACAGTATATAGGGATATAGGTACAATTTGCTGAGAAAACTATTTGATTGAACACACACACAATTCTATCTCCATCTGTTGAAGTTCGGCATCGGTATACTCCGGTTCATAAAGGTATCCCTTTGGCGTTGTGCTAAAATTACTTTCATCCTCATCTGTTCCGTCTGACATTGTGCTAAAATTGGTTTCATCATCAGAAGTTTCGCAGTCAGACATGTTGTCAGCGAGTCGCGCTATCAACAGCTGATCGGAATGTGCGCACTGTTGACGTTGACAGCAGCACGGATTGATAGAAATGGAAAGAAAATAGTGCCGATTAAAACTGAGGTATGAACTTTGACCGGCGTGTTTTTTTTGCGTTAAATTAATCAAGCTTTGAAACGCAAATAATTTTTTCACGTAAAAACGCACAGTTTTGAGGCCCCGGAAACTAACCATGAGTACTTTCTTGAAAAACTTCCAGCGGCCAGAACTCTGACCAGGGAGGTGACTACAGAGTGGGTCAGTGTGTTTGCACTATAGTGCTGGTAAGGATTCCATACAACTTCATGTCTTAAATGGGCGAACTAACCCTTTAAGTGACACTTGATTGCCTACAAGCTGTATTATTGACGTCTTACCGTGGTTGAAACACTGATCAAGCGATTAGGCTACATGAGACAGGATTCATTTTGGTAAGTTGTAATGCTTTCAACATTCCTTCTGATGCTCATTCATGTTTATTTTTGTGCTATAAATAGTAGTAAAGAGATGAGATGATCCATGCTCCCGCTTGAACTACAGTGAACTGCCGTATTAAAGAGCGCCAAAACAACATTTATTGCTTGAATTTCTTAAAATAAATTGACAGAATTTTAAATTCATTAAAAGCTTTTTGCTTTTTCTGGATGGCAGCCGCGCTACAAAATAATGTTTAGTGAAGTTTTGTTCATGCATCAACAGAAAACAGCACAGACTAAAAGATTTTAGAGTTAAGAAATCATATCATATTACCGATTGAAATAGAGTAAATAACATAATCGATCAGAGCTAGTGTGCACACAGCTGACATGTTTAACTGGTCCGCGTTGTGTGGAGGAAATGGATGCTGAACACGGTCAAAACGTGCCATCAGAGAAGCGCTAGGCTAATTAAACGTTTTGGTCAATGATTTCGGCCCTCCAAAACCATTTTGGCGATTTATGGTAACTGAAATTTCAGTGCATGCCTACATTAATGAAGCTACATATCTTCATTCTTGCAAAATAATCAAATATATTACTTGGCAGAAGACATTTATGTTTTGTGTGATTATTATTAATAATAAATGAAGATCTCCGATGCAAAAGCCTCTAAAGCCACCACTGTCAAAAATTAGATGATAATATTGAGTGAATGCTCTCCGCACATAGTATATGCTCATCAAATACGTTCACTTCAAACTCACTAAATCCCAGCCTCACGCCATTCAGAAATGCCGGTACTTGGGTATAAACCTATACATAGGAATCAGATAAAAATGTTATATTAAACAAAAACTTTAGATGGACTTAGAGGTTTTTGCATCTGAAGTCTTCAAATATACTTATTTATTGCTCATTAGTGTCTCAAAATACTGGCAACACAAAACCATAAGATCAATAGAAAAAAATTAAGCTTAAAAAAACAATAGATCATGAGTGGAAAGTTGCATTGATTTTATCATGGCCTTTTATGGTGTAGGTAAGCTTTAGCATGCGAACGGCTTTAAAAAAACTCATTCCTCCACTAACAAAATACCCTTCCAGTAAACTACACACAGAAAAGAACTAACCACAGTAACTTTGATAATGTTATCAAATAGGGGTGGGGGAAAAAATCGATTCTTAGATGCATCGCGATGCGGACGTGGACGATTCTGAATCGATTCACAAATGTCAAAAATCGATTTTCAAAAAAAAATTGTTTTTTTTAGATATATATTTATAATAACGTAATATTGACGGAACGCAAAAGACGGAACTCTGAACCGCGGAAGTGCAGTGCCCGGACCGTCTATGGCGTGTGCACATAACAGAGACGCGAAGCCTGAGCGCGAAATCCAAACACCCTCCTCGTTAAAAGCTGGCGTGTGGAAATATTTTGGCTTCTATGAAGTTGAAGGGGGAAAGGAGGTGGACAAGAGCCATACTAGTTGTAAGCTTTGTAGAATAAAACTAAAATATTTCGGAAACACAACAAATATGTGAACCCATATGACACGTTTCCACCCAGAGGAGGAAAAACACTCGGCTTTGTGCTGCCTTGTCGAAAAATGCTGACGTTACCCAAGCGCGAATCGATCACAGAGAATGTTGATTCATTCTCTATTGTTTCCATAATGGTGTAAATCTCACAATATTATGACATCGTTATTTCATTTAAATTAGGGTAAGTGTATGAGGAGCATATTTTGATATTTTAAATGAACTAGCAATTATCACATTTGATATAACAAGTAAAAATGACATTATTATATGAAATACAATTATAATAAAATTTGAAGTTAAGTGTACAGTATACTGTACTGTTTTCATTTTTAAAACGGTGTGAAAAGTAAAAATTATCATCAAATATTCATCTTTGACCTGTCAAAGTTTCCTACAAGTCTCCACAGCAAGGATGCATAGATTTATGGGCGTGGTAAGCAGAAGGAAAATGAGTCTGCACATACGCATAACCAGTAAGTAGCACATCTCGATGGGTAGCATGAATCGTCAGAACGCTGGTCGTTGTTATATTATTAATTTACTATAAGTATGCTGCTAGTTCAGGCACACATTTATTTTCCTGTTGGTTCTTTGCAATGTTAATAAAATATATTGTACGTTAATTCTTTATTGGTCATTACTTTGTACTTTTAAAGCAAAGTATTTATATTCACACACACACACAAAAACATTCAGATAATCGATAATCGCTTTAGCATCGAATCGCAGCCCTCTGAATCGTAATCGAATCGAATCGTGAGGTGCCTAGAGATTCCCACCCCTATTATCAAAACAGGATCATGTGCTTCATGGTAAAAAAAGCAGAGTGGAATTACTGGCATCACTGGAATCCAGAAGAGCAGCTTTAAAACACGTTCTTTCGGCTACATTATGACCGTAACATTGAATCACATGACCTAGCGTATGCCCTTCTAAACAATCATCACTCAAAGCCTTATTTAGGTCACAAAGCACACGAAACTGGAAGCATATCAAAGAATGTGACAATTGCACACAATAACTTGGTCTATCGAAGGTGTGATGTTGAGCATTTCAAACAGAGGCCCAAGAGTGGATGACTATCAGACCTCAAACGTCATGACTCGGGATTCAAAGACTGTTCACTCTGAAACTGAAAATGTTGCATGGAGACGCAAAGTCACAACCAATCAGATCACATTTAGTGTAAAACACACAGATACCAAGCGTGACATGACTGGAATAGCAACCAAGCAACCAACAAAATGTCTAGTCACATGTCGCAGTGGTTTAGGTCCAGAGTCAGATATCAACTTTTTCCATTAATGGGTGATATTTGTGCCATGGAATTGATTTCCAGGCACCTTTGTTAGGGCAATTTTAAGAATTACCTTATTAAATGTATCTGTAGCCGTGTTTCCATTACAGATCTGTGCAAAACCTTTGCGATGTTTTCTAAATGTCAATAAAAAACGATTGCGAAATGACAGCTTTCCATTCACCGATGTTATGCGACTAAAGCGTTTTTTTTTTTCGTCTCGCGATAGGCTAAGTCATTCCAAAAATCATGGCAATGGATGTTGGTAGGTTTATTTATATCGCAGCCAACGCACTAGCCATTATTTTTAATCGAAGGAGCCGTAGGCGTGTTATCCAAACATTAATGGCAAGGAAAGACCCTTATACTTGTGAGCAGCACATAAGAGGTGTTTCTCCCTCTTATCTGCTTTTAGGTCTTGATAAATTGTGGAATTTCTTTGTTGTTTAGAATCCAGTATTCCCGTGATACCTTTGACTTTTAGGAGTTTAATAAAGAACTCAGTCTCGTCTTCTGTCCAAACACACCGTGCCTTCTTTAAAGATTGATCGACTTTAACATACGCCAGATGAACTGTATGCGTTTTCCACAAAACTGCAATGGAATATACTTTTTCGAATTGCCTGAAAAACTACCTCATGCAAGCATAAAACTTTTTTTGCGATATATGGGATTTTTTGCGTTTCCATTGGGCGTATATTCAATTTGCATTTGCAATTTAAAAGGTAATGGAAACGCGGCTTCTGTGTCCCTCTATTAATTTCTAACCCTGGTTAAGACAGAATGTAAGGCTTATTAAAGATCAGCTCTAAGCACAAAACTATAAACCTTGACCTAAAAAAAACACTGCCAACAACAACCTTGTGATATTGTTAATTAATATAATCAGCTCTTACCTCCAGCACTGGTCCGGCACCCAGGATGATCTGCTCCACTCCGCTAGCAAAGCCTTTCTGACTGAGAGCCGTGAGGTGGTGGATCAAGAAGTTGGTGCTTTGGGTCTTCCCCGATCCACTCTCCCCAGAAATAACAATGCATTGATTCTGCTTACTTTGCAGCATAGCATGATAGGCCACGTCCGCCACCGCATAGATGTGCGGCTCCAGCTTGCCCAGCTGGTGATTATCGTACATCTTAACATATTTGGGATTATAGATAGGCAGGAACTTGAAGGGGTTGATGACTATGAGGATGCTTCCCACATAAGTGTAAATCTTCTCCTGTTTGAAGCGACTGCGCAGGTTGTCCAATAGGGTTTTCTCGTTGAGATTCGGCAGGTTGCAAAGGTCATCGAAGTCCTTCGGCAAGGGCTGCGGCAAAAAGCCCCGCTCAACCATGCGCCGCCGCTCTTCCGTGACCTGCAACCACATCTGCAAGTTCCCGTAGTGGATTGAGCCGTCGAGGTTCTTCTCCCGTAGCAAGAAGCGGTAGTCCTCGCTGCTGAAGCGGTTCTCCAAAGCCATGCGAGGCCACAGCATCATGCGCTGGACGGGACAGTCGGTGGGGTTGAGGATCCATTCTTCCCCACCGAACTCCTTGACTTCCGCTAAGACGTAGCATTTGGTCCGATCTAGCTGCAGCCGGTCAATGATCTGCTCGATGACCTCCGCAGCTGAAGTGATCTTGCGGGCTGTGACGGGGCAGTAGATGGTGCCCTCGGCGATGACCCCTGGGTAGATGCGCAGCGTGAACTCGGAGTCCTCAAAGCGTCGTCTCCCGCCAACATCATGAACACTCATATTGGAGCCGCAGTTTCCATCAGCACTCACTGTAGATCCTTCAAAAGGGCCCGATACTGCGTCAAGACATTACAACTGCAAGAAAAAGAAAATTAAAAGTAAATATTAGTGTTCGACTGGGGTTGATACCAATGTCTTGAGCAAGATGGATTATGTCTGAATTTGCATATTATATGAGACAACATTTTGAAAAGTAGATGAACAGTAATTTTATGAGATGTTTACTCTTGAAATCGTGTTTGATATCCACTGACAAAGAGGTCCGTAAACTTTGCAACTAACACTGCTGTATCTGTAACTATACTGGCATCGGCCAGTATTAGCATTTGAAATCAGTTTACCAATATTTTTTTACAAAGATATTCATCATTTTTTTTTTATGAATCATATTTTTCTACTTAATCAGTGACTGGTTCTTTAATGTCAGGTCTACATATAAACTGGCATCATTTGGTGGGTCTCTGAAGAGCAGCACCATTACATCACTGTGTGTTCAACAATATATAACAGTATTTCAGGGATATTTTAATGACCAATTTTCATAACGGCCATGCATTCTCAAGTGAGAAACAGATTTCTCAAACTTTGCTTAAATAGCATTACTACTACTAAAACAAAAACTACTACTACTAATAATAAAAATAATAATAAACGCATATATTTTTATTGTTGTAGTCTAATAATCATTTAATCTTCAACAAACTGGTTATCAATCAAAATAAAATAAAAACAAAGCTGAATATTATTGCTACTGCTAAACACATTTCTATGTCTGGATATGCAGATATTGTGAATTCATAGACATTTTCTTTTAGCAGTAGTATACCAATTAAGTTAGTAATCCAACTTATTACTTCACATAAATGAACAAACCAACAGTTAAATGATTAACTGCTGTTTCTAAGAGATCAAAACAGACTGATGTACTACGAAGAATGGACGGATCCGTGTTTGGGTACACACTGGGTCACTATCTGCTCTCAACAGAGCACAGAAAATCAGCCCGCTGCCAAAATCACCAGCTGCCACCTTCTCCAACAGACACACAATAACTTGATTCACAACCATCCACTTAATAATGCCTGAATAGCCTCCAAGGGTTGCTATTCATCACAGAAGCACTGTGTATACTGACGCAAAGAAAAAACACGGCAATTACTTTGTTAAATTGCTATAAATGTTGATGTTTAACATAAAACACCTGCTCAACAAACAAGTTAATCTACTGAAAGGACACCCACAGACCGGCATTTGTTGGAAGCTAAACAAACCAAGACTCGACTTTCAGTCTTCACACAATCTGAGGGCACAGGCTATCTTTGAAACAACAACTCAAAGATTAACAGCATTCAATACAGGAGCCCGTTCAGGAGCAGGGCTTTATTTATTTGTGCTTGTGAGGTCAATGTGGCCCTTGTCCACTGGTGCCCGTCTCTCGTCAGGAGTTAATGAGACCTCCTCTTGTGCGTCTCATATCTGGAGTCAAGCCAGCGCTCTCAGGTGCAGAGACAGGTCTCACTGAGGTCCTGTATAGCAATGTTATTGATACAACAGACACATTCATCTACACGGGGACATTTGCAGCGAGCGGCTGGTATTTAGACATCTTTTAAACATCAGGATTGTTTTAGAACTTAACTGCTGTCCAAGACTTGTTCAAGTAGAATATTTGGATTGCATTTGTGGAAAAATAGCTGTTAAGAAAATGAATACCAGACAAAGAGTGTCAAGACTAACAGATCCTATCATCCTGTAGCTGGTTTTCAGTACACAGTCTACATTCATGAACATCAGCATGCAGCATTTTGTAAACTGTGCTGTATTAGTATATAATCATGCATATTCTTTTAACCGTATGTGAAACAGCATGTAAAATACAAATGTTTCAAACAGTAATATCTTGTCACATAAACTCATTATATTGCATGTTTAATTCAGTGAGAAGTGACTCCAGCCATCATCATCCAGCATGTAAACCCTATTACTTGACATTTCTAATCCAGTTTTCAAGATGTTAAATATCAATGTTGTTATCAAGAGATGCATGATATATTGGTATCATATTTAGACACAGATATAAATATAGAATCACATTAATCTAATCTAATGTTAAAATGTATTTTTTCACATGGCAGTAAAAAATTACTTTATTTAAATGAAATTAATGTACCATATTTTACTTTGATAATGTATTTTATTTAATATTTTGTACTTTTAGCAGATTTAAATGGTACTAAATTATACTTATGCAGTAGTTATAATCCATTTATTCATTTTTTGAGAATAGACCTGACTTGTCTATCATTGTTTTCTTCAACTGGTCGAGGTTGATATGGGATTTAGAAGGTAATTACTAATAACTAATCCAATATTTCTAAGAGAGAGTAATCAATACAGTAATCTAATTACACTGTTGAAGATAGTGCTAGTAATTAATTACTTTCTTAGAGTAACTTACCCAACACTGTTGCCAACAGAATGAAAGCTTAAACAAAAGCTGCTTTTCCAGCACGGTTCGGTACGGTTAGCCAACTGGGCCAAGAGTTTCAGGCCAGGAACGGTTTGTAATCGTGTCGTGGAAACAACTGGAACCGTTCCTTACCGTTCTCAGAACCATTCGGCCAGACGGTGGAAAAGCGGCTAAAGATTGCATAATTTTATAGTTATATGGCCCTGGGATTAAAAATTGCAGTTTTAATGGGTTTCAATTGGGACATTTTTGTTCTTAAGGTCCTGAGTGTAACTATTTTGTGTAGCTTGTGTCAAATAGATTTATGAAAGGAAATGCGGGTCAAATATTAAAAAATACACACATCTGCCAAAATTTATGTTGGCAGTAACACTAACAGGCAAAATTATCACAAAATGAAAAAGATAAAAATGTCCTTAAGGACTCACGGGGGTTAATAACAGGGCGATTCCACAGTTTCTGTCCACAAGGTGTATGATGAAAAATATATATTGAATAATACCCAGTTGTTGTCATTTTTTTATTTTTAGTTCACCATTTTGTTAAAGATAAATGTAAGAAATAATAAAGTTACTTTTATCCCACTAAGCCTTGGCATTATCATGTAATGAGACTTTATTTTATTTCCGTCCCCAGAAATTGCGGATGTCCGGGTGGGACATTCAGTGCATCTGGATTTTTCCTAAGTCATTTCTTTCATTTCCTTTAATAAAATCCTGAATTTTGGCGCATAACATTTATTTTGGTGCGTCTTCTACAAAATACTACTACTAACACTGAAAGTATAATTCCCTTAATCTACCACGATGCAATGGAAACATTTACTAACGTTCGTTACACTTTCTGTCCAAGCAGTTACGCACGTTAAAATATGATTCTAAAGGAAGCGGAGATATAAATTTTCCATGTAATTCTATCAGTAGCATAACGATAAAAACATCTTGTGTGGGTTAAATTCTCATATGCGTTGCTACATGATAAACTGTTAATAAATCGGGACGAAACAGGGGCCGAGATTTTCTGTCAAAAAATCATAACGCTCGAACATTTTATTCTGACACTGAATTTCCATCTCCTAATGTCTCAACGGGTCTCATGTCAGAAATAAGATTGTCTAGGTCACGGTCGCTCAGCGCAGGAGGAAGAGTTAAAAGGATTTCACGGATTTCGACGAAGGTGGGTAAGTTTGTGGATTCTGTCCAAAAGTTTACGAACGTTAAAATGTTACGAACGTGGTAAACTTTTGTTAAGTAAACATTAAATAGGATCATTGTGGTGAGAAAGGATAAAAGAGTGAGCAAGTCGGATGATTGCGAGTGGTTTCGGACCGAAAGCGTCGTTCTCCGTGAAAGATCATGCATGAATGGTGGTTTTATACATTTTAACAGATTCTGCACATCTTGTTCGTAAATTAGACGGAAATTTTCAGTCTGTCCAACTTCCAACGTTGTTTTCGGCGTTGTTTTATGCTAAGTTGTTCATGAAATTCAACATCGTCATTGACATTTTTCTGTTTTTGTTTTATAATTTTTTTTTCTGTCCAATGTTCATAAGAATATAGCTTAGGCTGACGAAGTTAACACGTTAATAGTGCGTTAACACAATCTGTACGATCTTTAAATTTGATAGTTTGATAACAGGTTATTTTAATGTGTTATGAACTTGTTCTATTCTTTGCCAGTTTTCATGAAATGGTATTATTTTGTGTTACAGAGGCAATCTTGCAGGATTGTTTAATTTTTTCAGTCCACGTTACACACGTTATAACTTAGCACACTTGTAGGAGTTCCTTTGTCTTCTACATTTGGCAAATAAATTTGAAAAATATACCTGTGGTATTTGTTAGTTATTTTGCTGGCTTTCAGTTAATGAACATACCAGACTCAAAATGCACCTTTAAGTTTATAGAACAGATAATATTAGATGGCCACCCTGCCACAATGGATGTCCTATTAACAGTTTTGTGAACCATACACAACGCATGACTCATAACTATACCAAATTAGGAACAAAGCAAAACTTGAACTGGGATTCAACCAGAATTTTATTAAACTGAATTAGATTAAGTACACTTTCTGCTTGAACTTACACTGTTTTTCCGTCCATGTTGCATACGTTAAATTTGACATCAACTCAACTTTGATCAAAGTTTACTAGTTTACCATTGCCAGATTTATCCTGCCTTTCACACAGCTGTACCCCAGGATTTCTCAGGATGTTAACCTGAGGACAATGGCTTTCTCCATGAAGATTGATTTAGCAGGCTGTTGTCCTTGCAGTTAGACCTAAACTGTGGAATCGCCCAACACTGCTAAAAGACATCTAGTAATATCCATCCTACATGCTGTACCTGTTCATGTTGTGATACCTTCATTTACTTTAAAGTCCCCCTGTGATGAAAATCAAGCTTTTAAAAGGACAATTCCGGCCAAAAATGAACCTAGTGGTAAATAACACATGGGTACCGAGTCGACCGTTCTCTGGGATGCGTTTTCATGATAACCGAATGTACCCAGTTTTAACGTTAGTTTTAGTTTAACCACAGATTAGCCTAGGTTCATTTTTGACCAGAATTGTCCTTTAATGTTGTTTATGACTATGTGGCGTTTTTAATATGCTTTAAGAACAAACCATGTGTAAATCCATAAGTCGACATCATTGGTGAGAATTTTCTCCTTAAAACTGCAGTGAACCAAAGACAGTCTCAAAAACACGCTTTGAAATCTGGTGTTTCTGACGTCACAAACTACCTTGTAACCAATCAGATCAACGTGTGATCATCAACGAGTGGATCTCTGAGCTGAGTGAGTGAGTGGAGGCGGGACTCATTTGCATATTCATAGAACTAAATGCTAAATGCGGCAAGAGTGTAGAGTTACATTCAAGCTATTTTAAGGCATGAAGAATTTTGGTGATCAAAGATGATTTAATTTCAACATTTACTAATACTTTATTACAATCTTGTTAACATTAGTTAATGTACTGTGAACTAACATGAACGAACAATGAACAGATTATTTATTAATTAACGTTAACAAAGATTAACAAATACAGTAACAAATGAATTGCTCATGGTTAGTTCATGTTAGTTAATACATTGACGAATGAACCTTATTGTAAAGTGTAACCAATAATACAGTAATTAACATAGTATTATCTATCACACATGGTAGTAGCACGTTCTGAATACATCCAAAGACCACATCCTACTTTGTTTGTGTGAGCATTTTGTGATCCAAATATCACAGTCATATTGACCTCAGTGCACTCTGTAACACCTAACCAGATTGCATAGGGAGCCATAAGGAGAGTATTAGAGGTGCACTTTGCTGAGCTCTTGGAGGATTTGGGGACCAGATGGTCAGAAAACTACTTAAAGGATAGCAACAGATTTAGAGGAAGATTCTTCTCCCGGGTCCATACTGCACCTTATTTACCATATCAGCTCAATCAACTATAATGGCTACAGCCTGAGGACATCAGGAACTTCACACTTTACAAACTTGAAACGGTCAAAAAGAAACCACATATTTGAGAATTTCCCAGAAAGGAAAGGATATTCTTTTTTTCCATACAAATACAGGTTGGGTCACATTGTAGACGTACCAGACATTATGAGGCTGACAAAACCTGGCAAAGTTGTTCTATAATCTTCCTTTAGCAATCAGCAGGGCATTCTTGAACAAAAAAAACAACAAAAAACAACACATGTGGACAGTGAGGTTTCGGCTTGTGATCAAGAGTGTGAATCTTTATCAGAAGGAATTTGCATTCTCTTGTAACAATCTTTATCACATGTGAAACACTGAGGGCTTTCTGTAGCACGTTCTTGTGTATGCATAAGAGGTGATGTAATTGTCATGGACCGTAAAGAGTGTTACTGCTAAAGCAGGAACCAAAGAACTACGCAAAAACATTCCCGAATTCTGCAGAAACATGAACGGCCTGCATTTAAACAAATATAAAATATGCAACGTCTCCCACAAGCTTAAAAGCTAATTAGACAAAATATTTAAAATCCCCCTGTAGTCAATAATTGTAGCCTATCTCTTAAAAGTAATCTTTGATCACCAAAATGACATATTTAAACTTCTTTTCCTTGAAAAAAAATGTCTTCATGCCTTAAAATAGCTTGAATGTAACTCGACACCCTTGCCTCATTTAGTATACGCGGTTCTATGAATATGCAAATTAGCCCCACCTCCACTCACACCATTGGAACAACATCAAGGTGAGTAAATGATGACTTAATTTTCATTTTAGGGTGAACTTACCCTTTTAAAGTCCTCCTGTGGTGAAAATCAAGCTTTTAATGTTGTTTATATGTCTATGAGGTGTTTTTAATATGCTTTAAGACAAACCATGTGTAAATTCATAAGTCGACAGCATTGCTGAGTATTTTCTCCTTAAACCTGCAGTGAACCAAAGACAGTCTCAAAAACACGCTTTGAAATCGCTGGTGTTTCTGACGTCACAAACTACCTTGTAACCAATCAGATCAGCGTGTGATCGTCAACGAGTGGATCTCTGAGCTGATTGAGTGAGTGGAGGCGGAGCTCATTTGCATATTCATAGAACTGTGTATACTAAATGAGGCAAGGGTGTAGAGTTACATTCAAGCTAATTTAAGGCATGAAGACATTTTTTTCAAGGAAAAAAACATTTAAATATGTCATTTTGGTGATCAAATATGAGTTTTAATGGATAAAATTCTTGACTACAGCGAGATTCACCAAAAGATAATTCTGCATAGGCCTAGTTAAATTCCTGACACGGTGCGGTGAACCCAGAGGAAACTTCAAACCCTCTCAACCCCAAAACCAGTTTAGCGACTCGATTTGCCGGACACTTGGAGACAGAGATCCATTCAAACAGCACTGCCACGTCAACGGCACTGCAAGTCAATTAGTCAAACGGGTCCTTTGTTTCAAAACCCAGCACTGCTCGAGATCTTTTGCACTGTAACAGTTCCTGGAGCGGCTATCCCTGATTATGGAGACAAGAATGCATATACAATAAGAGCATATGATCTAAGCACTGGCCAATCAGAAGAGAGCACTGTGACCGAAGTATGTATGCAGTTGAAACAGGGTTTAATGAGGCATGGAAAACCAGGCGTTCCTGCCTTACGTTCTGCTGCTTTTACAAGCGCTTAGAAGTCACTGTAAGAGTCAATAATGCTCCGAGAGAGCAGGAAAGAGGAAATCACACTTTTAAACACACAAAAACATTACTGGGAAGAATCCTCAAAAAAATGCAGAGGGCAAACATCCATAATCTCACTATGTTCACTGCCTCTGGGCTTGGGTTTTTTATTGCTGGTAATAAGCAAAGATATACTGTTGCAAAACAAACGGGTTTCAAAGTAAAGGAAGGGGACTGTTATATAGGAATGCTGCCAAAAATAAAGAAACAAGTGAGGGAAAATATGCATTACTTTAGAAAAAGTCTTACACAACATCCAAGACAACCTAGAAATCAGTCTTTAAGGGATCGTTTAACTGGGAAAAATGGAAAATTCCAAGAATGTAATCAAATATGTAAGAGTGTACAAGAGGAACAAATTCACTAAAATCTGAATATTTGGGGTAATCTTGTCGCTCTCAATGTACATGTCTGTATTTTTGTAGGCCAACCGGGAAGTTCACTTCACCCTGGTTTCCTCGACAACAAAAACACAATAAGATTTTTACATTGGCTTCTGGATTATTGTAGTAAATGGGGTCTGTGACCAACAAAAGTTTATGATTCTTACACATTTAGCTAGTTTATCATGAAAATCTTCACAAATAAATCACAATTTTGAAGTTTCAATACAATCGGCAGAATAAAAAAAGCTAAACACAGGCTTTAAATGAACTACACATCTGTCACAGAATTATCCTCATTAAGCTTCCGACAACTCTTGTAGTCTTTATTTTATTAAAAAAAAGGGAAAAAAAGAGAATTGAAAAAAAGAGAGAACACATTTTCCCTGGAAGTTTGAGTTTGCACTTATTTTAGCCACTTGTGAATAGCACTCTTTTCACAAATCACAAGGCGGTATTACAGCATGATGCATTGTATGTCGAAGAAATATCTTTAGATCACAGATCTTATTTTAAGCATTCAACCAAAAACCTGTTAAAAAATAAAATAAAATAAAATAGAAAATGATGAAACTGGAAGTGCTCACATTTCTACGTTTTGGCTTACAAAAATAAACCATCCCTGCTGCACTTTATTTGAGTTCAGTGATTTTTTCCCCCCAGATTTAATTGTAGTCAAGCTCTCAAATCCTATTCTTGTTTCTGCATGTCCCGATACGATATCTGCGAGAACCAAGAACTTTGCATACAGTGCGGTATTCTCAACTGTATGCAAAAAAGGAGTATTGTGAATTGTTTCAAGAGGAGGAAGTACATTTTACAATGAATAATGGCTTAACTTTCAATCAGTTTATCACAAAGCAACTATACACCATTTGAAGACTTTTCCATTTTTTATGGGATATTTCGAGCTTGGCATGTTTGGTCACCATCCACTTTCACTGTATGCAAAAGAGCAGCCTGGGTAATCTGATAAATAACGCCTGTGTTCCACATAAGGGTGTAACAATATATCGTGTCACAATATATCGCAATACAAAAATGCATCAGTATCGTGGATAGAGACAATATGAATTGTGTATAATTCACCCAAAATGAAAGTTTCTGTGTGAGAAAAATTTTCAAGTTTACAGAGTTTTAGTGTCAGTACTACATTAAACTACTATTTATAATGTTGAATATAATGTATAATAATGCAATGGGTGAATATTTGTGGGTCCTGATAATGCCAAATGTCTTGTTACCAGTAAAAAGTGGCCGACATTATTTTAAATATATCTAGCAGTGACAGAGTGCAAGCATAATCATCTAAAATAATTCAGCTTGACAATCATGAATATTTTTATTCTGGTGTCACCATTGTCCTGTACATTGGGTTTCCAAGACACAAAGTCCAAGCCTATTGATTTCCACTCCAATGTAATGCCAAATTTAGCATTTTAAATCAACAGTACATTGTTTGTTAACCTTTTATCATATGTCTTTGAGTATCGCAATAATATCGTATCGTGAGTTCAATATCGCGATATGTATCGAATCGTGTCATGAGGATATCGTTACCCAAGTTCCACATATTTCTTTTAATTCCGGATGAAGCTTCTACGATCAAAATATTGTAGTATAAATGTATATTTATAAACTTTTGTGGGACGACTCTTCAACAAAGAAGCATTTTTTTTGTTGAAAGATTTATCCCTTTACTAACAGTGGTCATGCCAGAAGCTCATTAAAATACCAATGTCTTGGAGTATTGCAATAATATCGTATCGCGATATGTATCAAATCGTGACATGAGGGTATCGTTACACCCCAAGATCCACATATTTCTTTTAATACCTGATGAAGCTTCTACGATCAAAATACACTATAGTATAAACGTATATATTTGTGCGACTCTTCTTCAATAAAGAAGAATTTTCATGTTGAAAGAGATGTATCCCTTCACGAACAGTGGTCATGCCAGAAGCTCATTCAAATACCAATTAAAAACGTGATTATACATATCAGTGATGAAGACGGGGCGCAGGATCAGAGGACCGGCTCATGCAGGGTCTGTCTGGGAAAGGACGGGTGAAGGCACTGAGGCCCAGGCTGTCTCGGAGATAAAGCAGGACTGCAGGATGAGATAATTACACAGATAATGAGCCGCGGGCAGCTGGCCCTTTGATTTATGACAGGGGTAGAGGGGTAAAAGAGGCCTGGGAGGGCATACCGGTTCAGGCACCAACTCGCCTCATGGACACACTCCCCTCACACATGTCAGTGTAATAACAGGCCAGACCTGCAGTCAAACAAACACACATGTTCAGAGACGAGAGCCCTCGCCTACAGCTACTCACACTAAGAGGCGGCAATGACCTTGTCAGGACAATTTCTAAAAGTGCATGCATGTCTGTTTGCTTTACAATAAAGGACGCTGGTAGCCAAACGACCACAGATGTAAATGATAGATAGTATAAGTGGACTTGTCCATTTGTACTATGAAATTGTGCTCATCTAGCTTATCTATTGTTTTTAAACAAGCTCACGAAAATAATAACAAAAACAATTAAAAAAATTAATAATAATATGAATTCATTTTCAAATCACTATATATATATATATATATATATATATATATATATATATATATATATATATATATATATATATATATATATATATATATATATATATATATATATATATATATATATATATATAGGGTTGGGAATCGAAAATGAATACTTGAGTGAATACTTGAGGTCAGGAATCAGATACTTACTCTTATCGCTTCCTTTGTGTGCATTTTAATATGACTTTAAACCATTCAAGTGCAACACGGCTCGTGTGATGTTTTGTGCTGCACACATGAGTAATAGAATATTGTGCAGTTGTTAAAGTGACAGAAGCCTAATATATGATACCGTCTCTATTATAACACTAATCAAACAATTTATAATACATAGAATTTAAAGTAATAAACAACATTTACCTACAAAAAATCAATTTAAACTGACTCAATCAGTTCTAAAATCAAACTAAAAAAACTAATTTCAAGTCATGAGACAAGGAGGGCCTCACAAAACTTGTCTAATGATGCTTTCTTAAAAAAAAACAATGGCCAAAATACAAAAGCTAGTTAAAATGATTACAACACTGCTAGGGAAACATGCATCTAACTATGTTTTCCTTTAAAATCAGACATAAAAACACTTAAAAATAGAGTACATGAAAAAATATACATTTTAAATCTATAGGCTACAGTTTGAACTGTAAAAAAATAAGTATTGATATCTGCTTCAAATGTCGACATTAAACAGCAGCCTCGCTCCTCAGTGATCACTGAATCATCAGATATACCAGATCTGCTTTGCTAGATATTGACACCAATTAAAAACAAATGTTGCTATACAAAGCTCAACGCTTTTGGCATTAAAGAGTAAAGCAGCTGTACTGATAAGCATCCAAGTGCAAGAAAGAGCAGAGCCGTGTGTGTGTCACACTGTAACCTGCCTACAGGCTCTTTACTTGTGTTCATAAACTACAGATAGTACAACATTTCCGCAGGCCTCTGGGCGAATGATCATTAATTAAGGGGAACAAGAGGCTTCCTGGGCTGAAAATGAAAAACAAGATCCATTTCCACATACGACGCATAACACTTACTTTAGGATGTAAAAAATAACCTTTTCACATCAGAAGTACAATCTCAATATGGGCCGGGGGGAAGAACGAGCTAGATGTTGATCTCAAAAAAGCCTGCTTCAGACTGTGTCCTAAACAAACCTCTTCTATCATATTCAAAGATTTTGGGGGGTTTTGTTGTGAATTCCTCTACATGAAAAGCTAATCAAGATTTTGCCCAGAGATGCTGCTGGTGTCCTGAAAGTTATCCAGTAGATAAGACTTTATTTTCCACAGATGGAGCGATGGATAATGATCCAACCATCACATAAACATTCCCTGGTTGTTTTTTTAAGGCCCACTGAAGGCACATCTTTGTATGATGATGCGTTGACGTAATTTCAACTGAAACGGGAAGCTAAGGCAGGACATATTGAATGGCTCCTCCCCCTTTTCAAATAGCCAATAGCGTTTAGTTTACCTCACAGACTGCCAGTCGTATTTAACAGCACCATAGAAGCGAATCCGACCGCTGATGATACGTTGGATTCAATTGTAGAGTTGTGAATTAATTCTAGCCATTTCATTCTTAACCAACGTAATAAAACTGAACACACACTCCAGTGTAACCCATATTGCTCTGTGACATGTCAACGCTCGCTTTGGCCAGGTGGTATTTATAGCATAGGGGGCGGAGCTTTATATTCTAGAGAGCATTTGATTGGACAGAAGATGTGATGAGAAGCTGAAGTCCACGATGATGTCATAAAAACCTCTGATCCATATTAGAGACCAAGTTTTGAATGCTTATATCTCAGAAATGCGAATTTTGTTATTGTTTTGGAACACCAGCTTATTCATAACCTGAAGGCTAACAAATTCATACTAAAAGCTAAAAAACTTAAATTATTATATTAGGGGGCCTTTAAGGTTCGGTATTTTACCGGAAGGTTCACAAAAGATCATATTTTGAATGTTTTAAAGAAGGTTTACAATGCATTTTTGGTGCAATTATGTAATTTCAGGAGCTCCATTCAATATGCAAGAAAAGAACGTTGAGCAATTTAGGATGAATAAATGATGGCGATTTTTACATCCCAGCATATTGTTGTGTGTGGGTGTGTAAAGCCACTCCATGTGGACGGGTGTCAGAGCCATTGAAGAGGACGACAGTAATCCGAGTGTTTAAAGCACAGACAGACAATCCCTCCTCTCACTCTCTCCCGCTCGGACACAATATCCGTTGTTGGCTTGTGACATTTCACTCTAGAGACCTTATCTACAAAAGCCACTCTTCAGAGCGAGCCAGAAACACTCAGGCCTGTTTAAAAAGAGAGAGATTCCCCTCGTTTCCACTCACTGCCGGATCACAGCAGTTCGTCTGCATGCCGATCTCTTCTGTTTCCGGTCTCGTCCCTCCCTGTCCTTTACTTTCCCTCTTTCACTGGATATGAGGCCGCTGGACTGTCATTTCCTGAAATCTCTTCAAAGATAAAATAGGACTACTCTACTATTCACAAACTTCTACATTACAAACATGTACTGTCAAAACTATATACATCAGTGAAGTACGTCAATATACATACAGACACACACTGAGACACTTATCAGGGTTTTTTCCTGCTTTCAAAATATTTTGACGGCCACTAAAATAAATCCTTCCGGTCTCTCTCTTGAATCCAACACTGAAAGTGACTTAAACTGCAATTCATCGACTGGCCACTAGAGACAGGCTCTAAAAGAGAGTGTAGATCCCATAGACCCCCATGTTAAAATGCCAAACTTTACAGCAGAAAGAAAATATGTTTACAGCCTGGTACAAAAAGTGGTTTTGGTCTTTTGCCCTTCATGACAACTGTGAGGGGGGTGAATTTTTTTATAACTCAATACTTTAAATTATATTAAGCCTTAAAGTTCTGCATTTAAGGGCGTGGTCACTTCAGTGACAGGAGGATTGGCGCTGCTGTCACTACTAGCCGTTTGTCTGCTGTCTGTTAGCGTCACGTCACCTCAGCTAATCCGCCTCTTTGCCCATTTTCGGTTATTTTCGGGAGTGACAAGATGGCGACGGCCAGCTTCAAAAATGCTCTTCAGAACATCACGGACGCTACGTCCATATCATTTTACACTCTATGGTGTTTGCGCAAGGGCTCTGTGAAGAGCATCAAAGGTTTCTTTTTTACAATGTGTTGTGTAGCTTTCTAACCAATCACAGACGTATCTGTTGAGCGCGTGAACCCAATGGCCAATCAGTTAGACAAAGTTAAGTTAGTCAGAATCCAGAGTTTTTGCTCAGGTCAGCATGCTCACAAATCCTTTTATTATAACCAACAAAGTATAAACAATGTAGGGCTGCAACTAACGATTATTTTGATAATCGATTAATCGGACGATTATTTTTTCGATTAATCGATTAATCGGATAAAGTTTTTTTTATTTTATTAGATTTTTTGTTTATCATAATTAAATAAAACCTTAAATCAGGGTATTCATGTGTAAAAGTGTACTTTAAAAAGTGCAAAAGCCACACATTGAGTTTTACTAATATAATCTTTATTTTTGACATTTTAAACCTTAATATATTGATAATTTAAATATAGAAAGACTGAAAACAAACGTGTGATTGTAGTAGAGCCGCAGTAGATCGCGTTTGAAAAACAATTAAAACTTAATAGTAGACAAATGCTATAAAAAGAGAACGGAATGGAGGTACGCAGCAAGCTAACAGGCTTGATTAAAAAGACAGGAAAAATTCTGCATTAGTGCACAAGCATTCGCTGAAAACCACTGACTACAGTGACTAAAAAAAAAAATCTTTTACTGCTGCTGTTATTAACTGCCTTTATATTTAGTGCTTCACTTTGTAAACACTTTTTAATTTAACCTATTTCTGCGGTAGCGCTATTTTAATCCATCACTTATGTTGCGAGCGAACTGATTGCGCAACCTGATGCTCGAGACAAAATAGATCTAGTGTGACTGTTCCGAAGTTAGTAAACAAAGCTGTTTACACAGTAGCATTGTTTTCTCAGATCAGATAGCTATCGGATCGTGAAAAGACCAGGTGTAAAAGCCCTTCTAAACGCGCTCAAACCACTTCAGGAGGAGATCTGAGACTCATTCCATACGAAACTGGAAAAGTGTAAATGCATCTAGCCTAGTTGTTGAAACCACATATGTACATTTTACTCCTCCCAAAAATGCTAAAAAAAAATAAACATGTGAGAGTGTGTTATAGGCAATGTAATGTTATAGCCGGATATGACGACGCTACTGCAACACGCATTACCGCAGATGAGCGATCTATTCATCAAGCCAACGAGCAAACTATCGCAAATCAAAGTGAAAGTAAGTCGCAGACGCTTAACGCACAATCATCATCATTAAAAGTAAAGAAACGAAATGATCTTACCAGTGCTGTTGCCGCTCTCTCTTATTGCGGTGTTTGATTTTGATTTTAACTGCTAATCAATAAAATGCAGCTCATATCTGTTGCTTTCGGTGACGTGAACTCCATTAAATCTGCATATAGCGCGGGAATTGAAGAGCGAAAACACATTTATGTGACCAGGTGTAAATGGAATCGTTTTGATAAATCAGAGCTATCCGATCTGAGAAAACGCATGAAGTGGCCAGGTGTAAACAGCCCCGGCTTGGGGTGCACACTTTTTTCTGCCGTCGATTGATCTGTAGGTACTCACTGCCATTTCGCGATCGACTGTGTTGTCATGAAAGTGACGTCATCAGTAAACGCTCCCCGTGACGTAAGCAGACCAACTAATCGATAATGACATTCGTTGACAACGATTTTCATAATCGATTATTATCGATTTTATCGATTAGTTGTTGCAGCCCTAAAACAATGTCAATAACAGAGTCATTGCACAGCATAAAAAGATTCATTGATTATAATGGGAGTTTTTGCAAGTTCAGCTTTGTGTGCCTCGCATTGTAATAGGGATGTGATGGTGAGGAAATAGATAAAAAATAATAATAAGTAGTGAGAGTGCAGAGAGAGACACTAGCCGCGTTTCCATTACCCTTTAAAATTGCGCGAATTGAAAATATGCCCAATGGAAACGTCAATTTCGCGAAAACTCCCATAAATCGCAAAAATGTTATTACGCGCGCATGGGGTGGATTTTCAGGCAATTCGAAAAAGTTATATTTCGCAAAACTGCAATTTAAACTATTTTTTCGCATTTAAAGGTCACCTGACGTACGTAAAAGTCGATCATTCTTTAAAAGGCGGCGCTGTGTGTTTGGACAAAAGACGAGAGAGTTCATCATTAAACTCATAAAAGATTCTAAACAACAAAGAAATGCCACAATTTATCAAGATCTTGAAGCAGAAATGAAGGAGAAACACCCAGAAACACCTCATATGTGCCGCTCTCAAGTATAAGGGTCTTTCCTTGCCATTAATGATTGAATAACACGCCTACGGCTCCTTCCATTAATAATAATGGCTAGAGCGACGGCTGAGATGCACGTAAACCTACTAACATCCGTTGCCAGGAATTTTGGAATGACGTATAGCGAGAGGAAAAAATTATATTTTTGTCGCATAACATCGGTTTTGCAATCTTTTTTCTTTTTTTTGGACATTTAGAAAATATTACAAAAGATTTGCGCAAATCTGTAATGGAAACGCGGCTATTGTATGACAAAGCAAGGAGAACTGCTTTTTCAAATTGAAATTTCAAATTTTTTTAAATGCAGAAATATCAATGCATAATTTTCAGATTCCAAGCATCACAACTCTGGATTGGCTGAAAACTCCACGTTTTAAAACTGGCTCTACCTCACCCAGCATGGTACAAATTACATTTATTTTTATTCTTTCATAATTTTATTAAATGTGTAATAAAAACTATCGTTTTATTTAAATAAAAAATATTGTTTAAAGTCACAATGTTGTTGTTTGTCACATGTAGAAGAGGGAAATATTCCATTAGGATTTTCCACCTGGCTACCATAGCGGGAATATTTCAAACCTTTGGAAAGCACTGCTTATACTAGGGGTGCAACGGTTCAAATAGCTCACGGTTCGGTTTGTATCAGTTTTAGGGTCACGGTTTCGGTATGTGACATTTTCAGGGGGAAAAAAAAGACTACTGTCAAATAAAATAAAGAAAATAAGAAAAAATAATCTAACCACAAGCAAAAGCACAAATAAATACAATAGAGCAAAGATACTAATAAAATAAACTATGCTTTTCAGGTAGGTCTAACATTAATTTTCAAGTACAGAAATTGAATAAAATAATCAAATGTAAAATAGCATTGCATATTTGACTGTATAAATTAAAGATTAATCCTTAAAGTTACAAAAGCTATTCAATTCAGAGCTGATTCAGTAGCATACACTGATACTGTGAGTTGTCTTTCTTGACCGTATAAGTTCACTTAAGGCATAACAGTATATGTCTGCTAGGATACTCATCAAGACGGACATGTTGACATACTTGTGTTAATTTGTCCATTCAAGTGCAAGACTTGAAAGAGAACTCAATATTTACGTGCTGTCTGAGATGAGTAGGCTACACACATACAGACACACACACACACACACACACACAAATCTTCTTACAGCGCAAGTGAGTCATCTTTCGCGTCTTGCTCTTGAATGTTTACATTGACAAAGCTTAAATGAGTTTAGTTTTAAACACCGATAGTAACGTGTGTAGTTCAGGTCTCGCTCGCGCTACACACTCTCGGGTGATGACGGCGTAAATGACTGCTCATGTTCAAGCATTTGGCACTCGCATTGGACAGAGTTTACAAAGAGTAACCGGTTTGTTCACATTTTTTTGATTATTGCTGTTGTAATGTATTATTTGGGAAGCCAGCAAGTGAATTTATCGACAGTGGAACTGTCTGTTTTCCGCGTTGTTATTTTCAACAAACCAGATTATAGATGCGTCATCAGTTTTGAGATCAACCGCGGTGCAAGTGCGTCCCGAACCATGGGTGGAGTTCGGTACGGTTCGATTTTTTACCGAGAACCGGTACACCCCTAGCTTATACCTACTAAGATACCAAGAATATCTTGCATACTATTAAGGATGGGTAGAATGTGAATGTGGACACTTTACAGGACTGAGAGAAAAAGTAGTAGATGGTAAAGAGTAGGGGTGTCACAATATAGGCCTATAGCAATATAAAAAAGCAACAATATGTATTGTAGGGCTGTCACTTTACGTTCGAAAATCGATTGCACAATCGATCGGACCAACCAACACAAGTTTCGAAAACGAAAATAGGGAATCGATTTTAACTGCCTTTTTTTTTAACCAAAAATGTGTTTTAGTTGGACAGATCAATACAGTACAAAGAACATGTAGGATGTTGGAAAATAACAATGTCTTTTCTGTTAACCAAATGCTTATTCGCTATTACTTCAGTGCAAGTGAACAAGCGCGCCGTTATTTGTTGCTTAGTGACGTGTGTGTTCAAGCAAGCCAGAAATGCGCAGATTCTGCGCAATACGCTGTATTTAATATATCATTAGGACTCACGAGTTGCGTATCTGCGCTAAATCCACGCAGATTTGGCTTACACGAACTTCCCCAGCAAAGTGAGTAAACATAGAAAAACGCCAAATTGGCTCGTGATATGACAGCGTTACCCGCCAAAGTTCATTTTTATCCGAATTTGACGGGTGTTAATTTCAATCCTTGAATGTTGCACTCCTGTTTGTCATTGTGCACAAAACTTCACGCCAATAAATCATCAGAAATATTGCTGACTTGTGCGCATCTCAAGCGCCCTCTTTACGTTCGTCCTAATGCCTGTTAGTTGTCCGTGGATTTGCCAATATTTGGTGTTGAAAATGGAAACGTCTTTAGACATGAAAAAATCGATTTTACAATCGATTCAATGAACACATGTCTCAAAAATCGAACAGGATTTTTTCACAAAAGTGACAGCCCTAATGTATTGTGTATAGTTCACATAAAAATTACTGTGCGTGAAAAAAATTAAGTTGACAGAGTTTTAATGTCAGTACTAAACTACTATAATGTATGATAATGTAATAATGCAATGGGGAAATATTTGTGGGTCCTGATAATGCCAAATTTCTGATGTTACCAGTGAAAAGTGGCCGACATCATTTTAAATATACAGGTCCTTCTCAAAAAATTAGCATATTGTGATAAAGTTAATTATTTTCCATAATGTAATGATAAAAATTAAACTTTCATATATTTTAGATTCATTGCACACCAACTGAAATATTTCAGGTCTTTTATTGTTTTAATACTGATGATTTTGGCATACAGCTCATGAAAACCCCAAATTCCTGTCTCAAAAAATTAGCATATCATGAAAAGGGTCTCTAAACGAGCTATTAACCTAATCATCTGAATCAACTAATTAACTCTAAACACCTGCAAAAGATTCCTGAGGCTTTTAAAAACTCCCAGCCTGTTTCATTACTCAAAACCGCAATCATGGGTAAGACTGCCGACCTGGAAATGGGCTACAGGTGCCGCATTCCCCAGGTCAAGCCACTTTTGAACCAGAAACAGCGGCAGAAGCGCCTGACCTGGGCTACAGAGAAGCAGCACTGGACTGTTGCTCAGTTTTGCATGTCATTCGGAAATCAAGGTGCCAGAGTCTGGAGGAAGACTGGGGAGAAGGAAATGCCAAAATGCCTGAAGTCCAGTGTCAAGTACCCACAGTCAGTGATGGTCTGGGGTGCCATGTCAGCTGCTGGTGTTGGTCCACTGTGTTTTATCAAGGGCAGGGTCAATGCAGCTAGCTATCAGGAGATTTTGGAGCACTTCATGCTTCCACCTGCTGAAAAGCTTTATGGAGATGAAGATTTCATTTTTCAGCACGACCTGGCACCTGCTCACAGTGCCAAAACCACTGGTAAATGATTTACTGACCATGGTATTACTGTGCTCAATTGGCCTGCCAACTCTCCTGACCTGAACCCCATAGAGAATCTGTGGGATATTGTGAAGAGAAAGTTGAGAGACGCAAGACCCAACACTCTGGATGAGCTTAAGGCCGCTATCGAAGCATCCTGGGCCTCCATAACACCTCAGCAGTGCCACAGGCTGATTGCCTCCATGCCACGCCGCATTGAACCAGTCATTTCTGCAAAAGGATTCCCGACCAAGTATTGAGTGCATAACTGAACATAATTATTTGAAGGTTGACTTTTTTTTTTTATTAAAAACACTTCTTTTATTGGTCGGATGAAATATGCTAATTTTTTGATATAGGAATTTGGGGTTTTCATGAGCTGTATGCCAAAATCATCAGTATTAAAACAATAAAAAGACCTGAAATATTTACATTATGGAAAATAATGAACTATCACAATATGCTATTTTTTTTTGAGAAGGACCTGTATCTAATCAGTGAAAGAGTGCAAGCATATTCGTGTAAAATAATTGTGTATTTTAAGCTTCAGAATCATGAATATTGTTATTCTGGTGTCTATATTGTCCCGTACATTGGGTTTTAGCACCGAGTCCAAGCCTATTCATTTACACACACAATGTAATACCACATTTGGCATTTAAATCAACAGTTAATTTTGTGTTAACATTTAATCATATGTCTTGGACTATCGCATCGTGAGTTCAGTGTCGTGATATGTATCGAATCGTGGCATGAGGGTATTGTTACACCCCTAATAAAGAGGGTTGGGAGGATTTCTAGACTCTGACTCCCTGACAAACTACTGAATGACTGGAGACAGTTTCCCATTTCACAGAAACACATGAGGAATGACGTCAACCCCCATCCCAGCACAGACTAAACCTCTGGATTTGCAAAGCAAATGCATCACAGCCCTTGGGTATTCTCAGACCGTTACGAACCACTATGAAAAGCATCTGGATATACCCGACCCTTCTGTTCTCCCAGGATTAAAGCCATTGGAAAACTGTTCAATACTCAGACAACAAGACGGGGAATTTCCATGCGTTATATAACAAGCAGGTTGATTCTGTCACTTGACTACATTGTGTAGGATAACTGAAGCCAAAATGAAAAGTTTAAACAGTTTCATTATAGTCAGGAAGACAACAGTGAAATATTTATGTTAGAACTGGAAGCAAAAGAGACACGAGAACTTCAACAAACCAGACTGGCTGACCCCACAAAACTCAGTTCAAGCTCGTATCAGCCTGAAGGAAACATGCAAGCATATGAGCCAAAAACTGTAGAGAAACAGCATGTCCTTCAGTTTGTGTCAACATTTGGACACAATACTATCAACATTGTCTTAAAAAAGAAAGAATACTTTATTAGGAAAAGAAAGCATTTAAAGTTGGAGCTGTTAGACTGCCAGTTTTGCGTTACAAAGCTGTTTGAAAGTAGTGAGTGAAGCAAAACATTATTTTCTTTAATTTTCACCAGAAAACAGAACTATTTTTTTTTTTCAGATTAGTTGCTTTACTATTTATTAGACAAACACAAACTGAAATTGTCTGCTTTTCCCTTTAACAGTCACATGATCAATGCAAGTGAACAAAAGGATTAAACAAAACTAGACTCCCATTATATTGTTGGAAGCAGAACAAAGATATACATGTAAGGTTCCCTTTTTTTATTGTTGTTGTTGACAGGCATAGTGGTATCATTCTTCAGGAGACATTCTTTGTGCGAAAAATAATGTAAAAGCTTCTGCAAAATGTAACGCAAGTAGCTTTGTGTAACACATGATACTTTTAAATGCAATGTTCCCAAACACTGCTCTTTTCTGTTCAAACATTTTGTCAGGCAATACAGCAAGTATTTTTTTATATAAGCTAAATTACAAAATACTTCAGACCAATATGATTTCACTCAATGTGAAAGAAAAAGAAAACACGAGAAATTCAAAATGTCTTGTCATGGCATGTTTTGTCCTGGTCGTAGTTGTTTAGAAAAGGAAGGAGATTAAAAGCATTTCTTTAAAGAAATCTGTATATGTGACTACTGTAGTAGCCTATCATTTTCCATCCATTGTCCACTAAAATAATAATGTGATCTTAAAGAACAATTCGTCCACAAGGGTTTTACAAGCAAAATATCTAAACTTTGATCTGTCTATTCATCAATAAAATTCCCCCAGGGTGCACAAAGAGATGCAGAGTAATGCATCATTACTATCGATCAGGCTCTGAATCAGAAATGAGGATTGTGAGTAAACAATAAGTACGGTGCATTTAGACAGGCCAGTGATGAGGGTAATAGATAGTCAACTGTGGCGAGCAATCATGATGGCCTGACGCTACACTGTAAAAAAACAAGTTGCTGCCTTAAATTTAAGTACAATCAACTTGTATGTTTAAGTCAAGTTGAAAATTGCTTAACTTATTTTGATGAGTTAAAGCAATGTAAAAACATATGTTGTCATAACTCATTGATCATATAATTTGTGTATTAGTGCAGCCATCTTCATTCGAGCTACACAAGACGACTGTGAATCAGAAACATACAGGGTGGTCTGGAGAGTCTTTGCAATGATAATTTGTGGAAAACTTCACCAAGGAGTGAATGAGTCATATCACCGAGCTATAAATCTTGGTCTGACCTCTCGTACAGGAGAAATGAACATCATGAGTTCATTAAGGAAACTCCTACTTACACCATAACTCAAACATGCATCAATATTTCTAATCGAATCTACAGACTATGCCTAAAGAAAAAACAAAAATCAAAATCACATTCTCAATACTTTATCGGGCAATTCACTGTTCACGTGCTTTGCTTGATCTGAGGAATAACCTATAACTCATGCTTGAGTTTTCAGAAAACATTATTTTTCCCATATGCTCCATTGTTGCAGCTCCTCTCTTCCCAGTCTGTCAGTAACGCTCTGTTTAGTTCCTGTCTCTATGAAGCCCCTCCTTCTGAAAAACACACTGTGCTCTGATTGGTTGGCTGGACCGGTGTGTTGTGATTGGTCAAGCGCTTCGAGCATGTTTGGGAAAAGTCACACCCCTTACCATAACCACCAGTTTTAACACACTACTTACTAACTCAACAAGGCCCCGCCCCTTTAATTTACATATGCCTCGGTTGCAATTATTTTAAATGAGGAATATTGTGACGTGTTCGTTCCCGGAAGAAAACTCAAGATGTCACAATATCAATATTGACCGTCACAAATAGATTTCAGTGCTTCCCATTCATTAAGTAGACTGTGGCAGCCCGAAAATATTTTAATTTTTGAACTTCTTATAATAACATAAAAGGTCTTTAATATTGCGTTTTGCAGCATTATTGTCAAACAAACTAAAATCAAGAGCGATAAGGCTTTGTGTCCTAATCAAAAGATGTCTGTTCGCACTGCGCTCACATGATCAGCTTTGTGCCTCAGTTCACAGTGAATGAATGCAGTGAACTCTGTGCATGTGCTAGTTTAGTGTACATTTGGGGATGCAGTTACACATTATTTTCACATCTGCATAGTTGAAGATTACAGCATTTCACTAGATAGATGAGACACATTTGTAAATCTGCTTTCTGCCAAAAAAAAAACTCGACTGCAGTTTCCATCAAAATAAAAGCGCTTATGATTATCTCTTTCAAGTAGAGAAATTACGACAAAACTAATTAGTTTAATTTATTTTTCAATGCATTTGTTTTAAAATATATGGCTATTACTAACATTATCATTCTTTTTTATTAGTAGTATTACAACTAAAAAAAGGTTTGAGTCCACTTTAAAGTTCAGGTACCAGTCAATGCACTGACTTTTTTGTGTGTTCAATTTGCACACTGAATATGGGTTGGAGCTCTTAGTTATTTTGAACTCTTAAAGTGCACCAGATAGCTGAATTTAACTTAATGTACAAAATTTTCTTAAGGGGGAGCATGCCGTGGGACCGAGATCCACCCACCACAGTTTCACAAAATCCTGTGGGAAACCCTGCCGTGGGTTACACATTACACAACATTTCAATAGAATGAAACGCCGACAACTCTATCTGGTCAACCAACTATGTTTCACAACGAAACACATGCGAGAACTCATACAGGAAATTACGTAAGATCATGCATGAGGCAGGAGTTCTCCTGTTCTTGATAAAATAATGCATGCAAGAAACTTGTGATCAAAGTTGTCTGTAGGGGCTTTCGCACCGGAGGAACATTTTCACAGTTCCTAGAACTATTGGAGGAAGTACCCGGATTTTGGCGCGTTCGCATCGCAGGAACTAGGAACTATTTTAGTTCGAGGAACTCTTTTGGAGGAACTTATTTAGCTCCTACTTCAGAGTCGGGTCTAAACCAGCACTATAGGAACTCTCCGTGACGTTAGTGTTCGCTAGGGTTGCCACCTATATCTGATTAAAAACCTGGACATATCGATGACCCGGCCACCGCTTTGCTCACAAGTGAAAATGTCCATTAGACATTAGACCCAGAAGACAAAATTGGCCTTTAAGATTGTGCATAGTCGTGAATATTAGATATTAGAACTTATCTTACTTAACTTATAGCTTACCTGATTGCTTAGATACTGGTGCTTGCTTCCTCTTTGCTAAAGAAATAAGTAGAGGGATGACATTAGATTTGCATTTGCATAGTGGGTCGCCTGGTGTTGGCTTTATCCATGTGGAGTAATTGTCATTTTTCATCCGGTCATTATTAAAGTATGTCGAACATTTCATTTTCTTTTTACTGGCATGTCAGTCTTTGTGAACACACGGTCATCTTCGTCCTCCGTCTCGCCACCCAAGTTAACGCTAACGAACAACGTTGACGTACAATCTTCTTCACTGCTTCTCTAATTGCCGCCTGTAGTAACTGGCTAGCTGCCAAGACAGACGCGCTAGATGACGTAGCCTACGTCACGGCACACGTCCCAGAGCCAATGATAACGCATTCTACACACAAGAGACACCGACCACTCTATTTCAAGTGGAACATATTTACGTAGCCTTTCGAAAACCGGGACATTCAGTGTCTCGGGAGAGTGAATAAATTTCACCAGCACCCGTCATTAATAAAAACGCTGAGTAAACACACAGATTATAGCCTATATAATTTACTCCATAAACTATCTCTACGAACATGGAAAACAGTGATAGATTGGCCTCTCAACCTTTACGCTGAGGAGAGAATCCAACACAACTTTGAGGGGACCAAGAGAAACATGATTATGCAGGCTATTTCTGCTCAGCTAGCGACATTGTACGTCAACCACACGGCATACGCTACTAGCTTTTCATTACTGTCTACTTTATATGTATTATAGTTCTATCTAAAAACATATTAGAAAGATTGTAAAGATCGGAGAATGCAAGCACTGTTTGCTGAGGCTCTGGCTTTCTCAGAGCCGTCAAAATAAAAGTCCCGACAACAAGCGTGGCTTACGTCACTTCAGAGTTCCTACTGGCGGTGCGAATGCAACCAGAAAACTTTCCTAGGGGAACCATTAGTTCTCGGGGAGCCATCCTGTGGTTAGTTCCTAGAACTATCCGGTGCGAAAGCCCTTTGATTGCGCCAATTTGCAGCAGAAAGATGAAGGAGAGAATGGTTGCTTGCAGAAGCCATGCTTGCTGATGTTCTGTTGCAGCTCTCACTGGCTGTAGATCGTCACTGATGTAATTTCCAGTCAAAACATGTTTCAGGACGAGTACCAATAAAGCCTCCAATTTTTAGCGTTTGTGAGCGATTTCCACAAAACTGTCGGCAAGTGGAAATCGGCGCTAAAATCGTGCAGCGTGTACCTGGCAATAATGTTGAAAATGAAAAAAAAAGTATAATAGGACCCCTTTAAAGATGGACACTTTAGAGTATGGCTGTGAAACAATTAATCGCATCCAAAATAAAAGTTTGCGTTTACATAATATATGTGACCCTGGATCACAAAACCAGTCATAAGTCGCACGGGAATATTTGTGGCAATAGCCAACCATACATTGTACGGGTCAAAATTATCGATTTTTTTATGCCAAAAATCATTAGGATATTAAGTAAAGATCATGTTGCATGAATATATTTTGTAAATTTCCTACCGTAAATATATAAAACATTTATTTTTGTGAGTGAATGCTGCACAGTCGCAAACATAAATTGACAACTTTAAAGGCGATTTTCTCAATGTTTCGATTTGCACCCTCAGATTCCAGATTTTCAAATAGTTGTATCTCGGCCAAATATTGTCCTATCCTAACAATCCATACATCAATGGAATGTTTATTTAGTCAATTTCAAAAAATTTACCCATGTGACTGGTTTTGTGGTCCAGGGTTACATATGTGTGTGTACGGTGTATAATTATTTTGAGCAATATATATATATATATAAAATGCATGTATACATTTAAGAATTTTTATTTATTTATACAAGTTAAATATATAGTATACATGCAAATACTTAAATATATATACACATGCATGTATGTTTAGTTATATAGACAAAATAATTATACACCGTACACACACGTTATGTAAACACAAACTTTTATTTTGGATGCGATTAATCTCAATTAATCGTTTCACAGCCCTGCTTTGGAGTGCCTTCAGGGACTTAATGACACAATGACCCTGCATCTGGCTACATCTGACCCATGCCGTCACAAGTTGGAGCCGTTAGCCAATGGCAGTCCTGCATACAGACATGTGATCGGTGCTGAGCGACACTCCAGTGTGTCTGCTGACCTCGGCACATTTGCTCAAGCTCACGTCATAGTCTTTAATGTAATTAAAGAGACAGACCCCTCTGACAGCACACAAAGCCTTTCTGAAGCTGCAGTTGTGCTTTATTTACCCAGTGTCCCATGCTATAACACAATCATGCATGAGTAACACTAGATGCTGACAGGAGCGTTCAGTGTTGACATCGACTGCAACGCAAGGCTTTATGCATGTTTCCTGGATCCTCTGGGTTTTGTTATAGATGGTTAGAAGAACGTAATATTTCAGCAGGAGAGCCCAGGGCCACATGTTCTCCATTTTCGATGCAGTGTTGACCCAAGCATATTTAAAAATGCATAGATCTTGACTTTATCTTATACAGCTTTACCTCAGCACAACAACTGCTGATGAAGACCGCCAACAAAATCGGTAGTTTTAGCATGCTAATGAAAGGCCAAGAAAGCTCAAGGAACTGGCAATAGAGATTCTCATAGTAGCTTTACTGGTGCTTATCAAGCTAAAAGGCATAAAAATTGACAAACATTCATAAACGCACAGATCAATTATGATAAACAAACCCTATTGGTTCTCACACATCAAGCAAGCATGCTTGACCTTCCGTTTTAGTGTTACGCAGCACATTTGAGCTTCAGCAAGAACCAATGAGGTTTGTTATTTGCAAGTGAGGTTGAGCTTCTGTTTATGTTCGCTGATCAATGTTTTTATGTGAATAACAGCCTAAATTCAATCTGTTCATCATATAAAGTGATCGGGTTTGAACTTGAACTAAACCGCTCAATTCATATGAATTCGTTTTACGCTCTCTTGGGCTACGTTCACACTGCAGGCTGAAACGACCCAATTCCGATTTTTTTGCCCCTATGTGACCTGTATCTGATCTTTTCATGACAGTCTGAACGGCACAGATCCGATCTTTTCAAATGCGACCCAGGCCACTTGGGTATGTGGTCCAAATCCGATATGTATCCGATCTTTTCAAATGCGACTTCAATCTGAATGGCCAGGTCGCATGTATCCGACCCACACGTCATTGATATGTGACAAACATCATAATTCTGCGTTGAAGTAGGCGGGAATGAGAAGATAAACAACAACTGGTGGACGATGCTGAGACCAGTCAATGGAAGGGAAGCAAGGTTTCTGATTTAATTAATTAGGGGTGCACCGAAATTTCGGCCGCCGAAAATGTTCGGCCGAAAATGGCATTATCGCTTTCGGGCCGAAATAAAAAAAAACAGCCGAAAACGTAAACCGAAAATTAGAGCCCGACCGATATGGATTTTTGGGGGCCGATACCGATATTAGGGCGTAAAAAAAAGCCTGATACCGATATATCGGCCGATATTATTTATGTGTATATTACAATACAGTAGCAATATTATTTATGCATATTATTGTACAGTATACCAGTCAAAAGTTTGGACACTTTCCTATTGGTGTGTACAAACTTTTGATGGGTACTTTACACAGTAGCTATAAACAGAATAAATATATTTTATAAACACGTTTTGCAATGATCACTCAAATGTGGTGATCAAACACTTGTGTGACACAGATATGTAATGGAGGCAGGGGGAATGATAGAATGAGAATTATACAGTTGAGCTGTAACCAAACTAGTTTGCATTGCATGTTATATTATATTATATTATATTCTAAATACTGTTGCATAATCTTCACTAACGACTTTGTCTTTTAATTTAGTCATAACTTGTATCAATAAATATATAAAAAGTGTCACTGACAAAACCTTATTATCTTCTATTTTTACTCTTAATTCCTCTAATCTCTACCAGTGGAGGAAGAACTCAGATCTTTTTTTACTAAAGTAAAATTAATAATATCATAATGAAAACGTTTTTAATTACATATGTACAGTACTTTTATACTATTTTAAATAATTAGTAAGCAAAATGTACTAAACGTGAAACTAGGCTACTCTTAATGAAAAATGGCCCTATATAAAGTGTTATAATTAAATAAATTTTTGGAATATTGCTTGATGTTGTAACGCAGCGTTATAGGCAGAATGAGCTTTAACACTGTGTCTACACCGGACGCGGCCGTTACTGCTCGCGTCGCAACAGCGGTTTACCTGAGACAAAGCAGAATCAGTTTACTCTGTCAGAGATCGCTCGCACCACGCATTTTAATCAATGTTTCATCAACCAATTGCCTTAATAAATAAGAAGTAAATATAGCAGACAATATAATAAGGACTTCTCAGCTGTGCGCTTGCAATAGTCACAAGCTCACACAATACGTGACAGAGGCTTGTAGCAGAGAAATCAATTCTGTGAATTACACTGCGCAAATCACAAGTAGGCTACTACCCACCGGATGAAGAAGGGTTGGCTCTCAGTCTCCACAGGCTACATAAAATATTCATTTTAATTTATTTTATTTTTCGTGTTCGCATTTATGAGGAAAAAACAATGTTACAGACTCGACAGTTCAGCACTACGGAACTTTCACATAGACATCAAACAGAAAGCACAAAACCTTTCGTTTCAAAGTGAATTTCTTTTTTTATTAATTGTATCTTAATTTTAATCAATGTTTCATCAACCAATTGCCTGGATTTAATATATAAGAAGTAGATAGCAGACGATAGATAATCTTGACACGGAGGCGCCTGCAGGTGAACTGGAGCTCGTCTCATGAACCGAAACTCAGCGTATAGACCTGAGAATTGAAATATATCTATATTGAAATGTCTACTTTTAAACAGAACAATTCAAAACGAAAGACAGACAGACTCATGTAATCGTATGAAATGTGCATTTCTCTCTGGCACGCGTTCACTGAAGATCGCGAGTCAGCATCGTCAACTTCATCTTTGGCTGACACTGACTGAAAACACTTGTTTGCTAATAAACAATTAAAATGTCTCCTTGCTATATTTGTTGTATTCATAATCATTACTTTTGCCAGTTCTTTTGACAGCTTTTAGGTGCTTTATTGGCAGCGCCACCCTTACATGAATCACCGCACCCGCATTTTTTAAAATATTAATTTATCGGCCATTATAAATGCCGATACCGATAGTTAGGAAAATGCCTAAAATCGGCCGATAATATCGGCCCGCCGATATATTGGTTGGGCTCTACCGAAAATTAATGTCACTCACCCGCCCCTCCCATCCGTGCGCAAGCGCTCAGGTTTCACTCACGGTCAAGCTGTTATCACGCGTCTGCCTATCAAAGATAGGGATGTCTCCCGCATATTGATAGCGGCTCCCTGATGCCCACAAATTAGTTAAAATCTCCCGGAAGAGCGTGCGAGCAATAGCGAGCAAGCGAGCAAGAGCTCGTGCTCCAAACCGTGTAGCGCGCGCACGCCAGACAGGGAGAGAGCGGCCTTGCGTGTGTATGCTAGTGTGCCACATGAAGCGCATGTAAGACCCCCAGTACAATTTCTTTGTATAGCAGTTACATTAAAATTTGCGTAGCACTGCACAACTGTGTTTCCTAAGGCTACATAGGCTTACATGTTGTTTACAGTTTGAGTTTGGATTAAGTTCTAGAGCTGTTTTTGCACTGTTGTTTTGCACAGCAATTTAAAATGTAAGTAAAAAATTGTTTACATGCAGCAGCAGAATAGAGGCCCACTGCCATTCTGTGATTTTGTGTGCAGTTATTCAGATAATTGTGGATCTTTTTGCACAACTGTTAAAAAACTGTTTTATTTGATGGAACAAAACTTGAAGAATAATATTATTTGGTATTATTATTTATATGTATTGTTAAAAATATTTTAGGTTTTGTACTGTGTGTATATATATATATATATATATATATATATATATATATATATATATATATATATATATATATATATATATATATATATATATATATATTAGTATAAGTTTTTAAAAGAAGCCAGTTTCGGTTTTCGGCCAAGTGCATCCTAAATTTTCGGTTTCGGCCCAGAATTTTCATTTCGGTGCATCACTATAATTAATATTTGGACGTCGTTGACCGTTGAGTACTCTTCTGCGCATGCAGGTCACTTCTGCAGGTCACTTCTTAATTGGAAATGTGAACGGCCTTGCAAAAAAATCGAATTGAGCATTAAGCCCCTGCAGTGTGAACGCAGCCTTTATGAACTTTTTGAAGCATCAAAGTGGTAGTTGCATAACTGTCAATGCAGATCTCAGATTTCAATCTTCATTTGTGTTTTCATGATGAATGAAACGGGTTTAGAGCGACATGAGGGTAAGTAAATGATGACAGCACTATTGGGTGAACTAAACCTTTAAGAATAATGAACAAGAGAGACTCAGTGAGAAAGAAATCAGTGAGCGAGTACAGAAAGGTGGAGGCTTGGCATGTAAGCAACCATGGCAATGGTACTTTTCCTGTCCTCTCTATGGCGCCCGTTCCCGGGACAAAGACCCCAACATGGGCGGCACAGGAAGAGTGACTCAGATCCAAAACCAAAACATGACATTATTGTGCTCATATTGACTTTAATGAGCATGCCACACCTTTAACACACTACGCTTTTTCGTGAACCGAATGAAAACAGATGCAGTAAACCGCCTTCCCTAAAGTCATAATTAGCTCCCACCTTCACCGAAGTTATTCCAGCTAGATTCTGATAGGAAACAAAACAGGGAAACAACAAATTTGACGTTGCACTGTGACTCTAAAGCCACATTCACAACAAGAGCAATAATTATATAGTACAGGTCCTTTTAAAAAAATTAGCATATTGTGATAAAGTTCATTATTTTCCATAATGTAATGATAAAAATTTAACTTTCATATATTTTAGATTCATTGCACACCAACTGAAATATTTTAGGTCTTTTATTGTTTTAATACTGATGATTTTGGCATACAGCTCATGAAAACCCAAAATTCCTGTCTCAAAAAATTAGCATATTTCATCCGACCAATAAAAGAAGTGTTTTTAATACAAAAAAAAAAAATCAACCTTCAAATAATTATGTTCAGTTATGCACTCAATAGTCAATACTTGGTCGGGAATCCTTTTGCAGAAATGACTGCTTCAATGCGGCGTGGCATGGAGGCAATCAGCCTGTGGCACTGCTGAGGTGTTATGGAGGCCCAGGATGCTTCGATAGCGGCCTTAAGCTCATCCAGAGTGTTGGGTCTTGCGTCTCTCAACTTTCTCTTCACAATATCCCACAGATTCTCTATGGGGTTCAGGTCAGGAGAGTTGGCAGGCCAATTGAGCACAGTAATACCATGGTCAGTAAACCATTTACCAGTGGTTTTGGCACTGTGAGCAGGTGCCAGGTCGTGCTGAAAAATGAAATCTTCATCTCCATAAAGCTTTTCAGCAGATGGAAGCATGAAGTGCTCCAAAATCTCCTGATAGCTAGCTGCATTGACCCTGCCCTTGATAAAACACAGTGGACCAACACCAGCAGCTGACATGGCACCCAAGACCATCACTGACTGTGGGTACTTGACACTGGACTTCAGGCATTTTGGCATTTCCTTCTCCCCAGTCTTCCTCCAGACTCTGGCACCTTGATTTCCGAATGACATGCAAAATTTGCTTTCATCCGAAAAAAGTACTTTGGACCACTGTGCAACAGTCCAGTGCTGCTTCTCTGTAGCCCAGGTCAGGCGCTTCTGCCGCTGTTTCTGGTTCAAAAGTGGCTTGACCTGGGGAATGCGGCACCTGTAGCCCATTTCCTGCACACGCCTGTGCACGGTGACTCTGGATGTTTCTACTCCAGACTCAGTCCACTGCTTCCGCAGGTCCCACAAGGTCTGGAATCGGTCCTTCTCCACAATCTTCCTCAGGGTCCGGTCACCTCTTCTCGTTGTGCAGCGTTTTTTGCCACACTTTTTCCTTCCCACAGACTTCCCACTGAGGTGCCTTGATACAGCACTCTGGGAACAGCCTATTTGTTCAGAAATTTCTTTCTGTGTCTTACCCTCTTGCTTGAGGGTGTCAATGATGGCCTTCTGGACAGCAGTCAGGTCGGCAGTCTTACCCATGATTGTGGTTTTGAGTAATGAAACAGGCTGGGAGTTTTTAAAAGCCTCGGGAATCTTTTGCAGGTGTTTAGAATTAATTAGTTGATTCAGATGATTAAGTTAATAGCTTGTTTAGAGACCCTTTTCATGATATGCTAATTTTTTGAGACAGGAATTTTGGGTTTTCATGAGCTGTATGCCAAAATCATCAGTATTAAAACAATAAACAATAAAAGACTTGAAATATTTCAGTTGGTGTGCAATGAATCTAAAATATATGAAAGTTTAATTTTTATCATTACATTATGGAAAATAATGAACTTTATCACAATATGCTAATTTTTTTAGAAGAACCTGTATATAGAATATTGTTGAAAAGCTATTTTTACAGCTGAGGGGTGATAAAAATTGACAGCCAATCAAAATCCATCCTGCTAAATTCTAAATTCATAAAAGGCACATTCACACCGAGAGCAATAATTATAATGGCAAAGATATAGTTCTAAAAATCCTCCTAAATTCTAAATTCATAAAGCCTAAATTTGATATTTTATCGTATAAAGCGATCGTGTCTCTTTAGAAAATATGGATTTATTTTACAATCTCTTTATGAACTTTTCGAAGCGTCAGAGTGGTAGTTGCGTATACTGTCAATGGAGGTGCAGAAATCTCTCAGATTTCATCAAAAATATCTTCATTTGTCTTCAGAAGACGAACCTAAGTCTTAAGTGTTTGGAACAACATGAGGGTGAGTAATTAATGACAAAATTTTCATTTTTGGGTGAACTAACCTTTTGATAATCCAGAAAGTAATCATAGTCTGTGTAAAAAAAAAATGCATTATGCTGCTGGATAGCCCCGCCCACAATGAAATCTCATTGGTTGAAAATCTCACATCAAACACCTCCTGAATAGCTGTGAGTATTTTTTGCATACTCGTACACGGTTAAGACACGTTGCGAGTTGAATGAGGATTACAGGGAGATAATGAGATGTTTTGAGGCTGGATATATCAGTAACAAGGATTATGCACACACCATTTCCCCTTTAGAAAGCTCTGCTTCAGGACAAACAGCGAGACTGAGCAGAACGAGGCCTGAGGACACAAGAAGCTGTCTCACATCGTCTGCCAGATGAACAAACACACACCAGATAGCTGGACTTCACTGATATTATTAACCCCCGAAGGAACAAATACAATCACACACATTCAGAGGGGTATCCCATGAAGTGCATGCTAATTCAGTCCATTACAATTGCTTGTTTGTGTGTTTGTTTTAAATGGTCATGAATTGCATTTTAAAAATGTTTAGGTGCATTTATAATGATTTAAAAAAATGCCATAATTTAATAAATAAAGGGTTATTTTTTACACCAATTATTGGCCTCTGATTTAAACACTCCATTTAAGAGGAGTGTGTCTCCTTTAAGACTTAACTGTTTGGTAACATCTTTGCACATAAAATAAATATTACTTTTCTTTTGTAAACTTCCTATTACAGATCTCGCTTCTTAAATTTCAAGAATCGTTTTTTCCGTCTATCCTGTTTTCAGTTAATGAATGAACAAAACTTTGTATTGTGCCTCCCATCCAATAAAGCTCAGTGCTTTGTTACTTTTGATTTGAAACAAAGTCTCAGCTTTTAAATTCTGTCAATTTTATTACGAAATTCAAACAATAAATACCATTTTGGCACTCTTAAAAGTGACAGTTCAAGCGAAGTGTAGTCAAGTCAAGTCAAGTCAAATATATTTATATAGCGCTTTTCACAATACAGATTGTATCAAAGCTGCTTCACAGTATCAATCAAAACAACTTAATGTTTGTTTATTACTGGAAAAAAGACATCCAAGTTTGGTAGAGCTGATCAATGGTATGATTGGTTAATTAATTTGAATATCCCCAACTGAGCAAGCCAAAGGCAACAGTGGCAAGGAACCGAAAAACTCCATCCAGTGACCTAATGGTGTCCTAACACCCCATCAGATGACCCAATGGAGAAAAAAAAACCTTGGGAGAACCCAGGCTCAGTCGGGGGCCAGTTCTCCTCTGGCGTTTATGAACTAGAGGCCGAATTTACAGTAACTGTAAGATAAAAAAATTTATATGAATGCCTGGCTAAATAGATGCGTCTTCAGTCTAGTTTTAAATTGGGAGAGCGAGTCTGAGCTACGAACAATATCAGGAAGGCTATTCCAGAGCTTCGGAGCTAAATGTGAAAATGCTCTGCCTCCTTTGGTGGATCTGGATATCCTAGGAATGACCAGAAGCCTCGAATTTAGTGATCTTAAAGAGCGCGATGGATTGTAAGGCGATAGAAGATCCGTTAAATAGACTGGAGCTAAACCATTTAGAGCTTTATAAGTCAAAAGCAATACCTTGTATTTAATACGGAACTTTATAGGTAACCAATGAAGTGATGATAAAATCGGTGTTATATGATCATATTTTCTTGATCTAGTAAGAACTCTAGCGGCTGCATTTTGGACTAACTGTAGCTTGTTTATTGAAAATGCAGGACAACCAGCTAATAAAGCATTACAGTAATCTAGTCTCGAGGTCATGAATGCATGAACTAACTTTTCTGCATCAGAGACTGATAGCATATTACGTAGCTTAGCAATGTTTCTAAGGTGGAAAAAGGCAGTTTTTGTAACATATGAAATATGCTTTTCAAAAGACAGGTTGCAGTCTAATGCAACACCCAGGTCTTTTACTGTAGCGGATAAAGTAACAGGGCATCCTACTATGTTAAAGTCGTGCTGTGAAAGGTTTTGTGGACGGTTTTTAGAACCGATAAGTATTACCTCTGTCTTGTCTGGATTTAATAAAAGAAAATTACGCGTCATCCAATCTTTTATATCTTTAACACAATCTGTCAATTTGGATAATTTAGCGTATTCATCTGGCCAGGATGAAATATATATTTGAGTGTCATCAGCATAACAATGGAAACTAATTCCATGTTTCCTTAGAATATTACCAAGTGGCAGCATATATATTGAGAATAATAAAGGGCCTAACACAGATCCCTGCGGCACTCCATAGTTTGCCGAAGTTATGATCGATTTTTCTCCATTTAAGTAGACGAAATGGTAGGGGTCAGATAAGTATGACCTGAACCAGCTTAATGCTTGTCCTTGAACACCAGTGTAATTTTGTAGTCGATCTAAGAGTATTGTGTGATCTATAGTATCGAACGCAGCACTAAGATCAAGTAAAACTAGTACTAAGATACAGCCTTGGTCCGAAGCTAAAAGTAAATCATTTGTGATTCGAACAAGCGCAGTTTCAGTGCTATGATGTGGCCTGAATCCAGACTGAAACTTTTCATAGATGTCGTTTTCTTGCAAGAAAGAGCCGAGTTGAGTGGACACAACTTTTTCTAATATTTTTGACATAAATGGAAGATTCGAAATGGGTCTGTAATTTGCTAGGTTATTTGGATCTAATTGTGGTTTCTTAATAAGAGGTTTTATAACTGCCAGCTTGAACGTTCTTGGAACATGACCTAAAAATAAAGATGAGTTAATAATATTGAGAAGAGGCTCTTCCACTATAGGTAACACTTCTTTCAGTAGTTCAGTTGGTATAGGATCTAATAAACATGTTGTTGTTTTAGATGAAGTGATAAGTTTATTTAACTCTTTTTGTTCTATGGTTGTAAAGCATTGTAATTGTTCTTGCGGGGTGTTAATTGCGCCCGAATTATAAGGCGCGAGCAAAGATTGAACGTTTACGATTTTGATTCTACCTAGTCGATAACGTGGCGCAGCATGACATATTACAGCAGTGCGTAATATGCAAGTTACCAAGTAGTGGTCAGTGACATCATCACTTTGTGGAATGATATCTATATCGGTTGGATCGGTTCCATATGATATAATTAAATCGAGTGTATGATTAAGACGATGAGTTGGTCCGGTGACGTTTTGCTTGACCCCGAAGGAGTTTAATAAATCTGTAAACGCAGCCCCTAACGCATCATTTAAATTATCTACGTGTATGTTAAAATCTCCAACAATTAATGCTTTATCGACGTTGAGCAAAAGATCTGATAGAAAGTCAGAAAACTCTTTTAAAAAATTAGCGTAAGGCCCTGGAGGTCTATATACGGTAGCCAATGCTAGAGATAATAGGGATTTTTTTCTTACATCTAAGAGCGTAACATTTAGCACAAGCACTTCAAACGAATTAAACCTATGACGAGTTTTCTGAGTAACATTAAGGATATCTCTGTAGATTGTTGCAACACCGCCGCCACGACCGATCAGACGGGGCTCATGCTTATAACAGTATCCTGGCGGAGTAGACTCATTTAGACCGAAATAATCATTTGGTTTAAGCCAGGTTTCAGTAAGGCACAGAACATCGAAATTATTATCTGTGACCATTTAATTTACAATAACCGCCTTAGGTGTGAGCGATCTAATGTTTAGAAGACCTAGCTTTAGAAATTGTTTTTGTTCACTAATAGCGAGATTTTTTGTTTTAATAACAATTAGATTTTTTCTAGATCCCGCAGTAGATTTATTATTTGATCTTAGTAAACGAGGAATAGACACAGTTTCTATGCAATGTTCTACAGCAGTATTAATATCAATTAAAATGGTGCAGTAGAGACTGTGTTTTGGATTTTTGGTTACTAGTCAAATGGTATTTGAAGTATACCGATCATCTCTACAGCTTTACTAGTTACAGCACAAAATGAACATGAATTACATCAGACTGTACATTTACATTTATTCATTTAGCAGACGCTTTTATCCAAAGCGACTTACAAATGAGAACAATAGAAGCAGTGAAACTAACAATAGGACAACAATATGCAAGTGCTATGACCCTTCACAGTTTAATCTAAAATGTTATAAAGATTATAGATACAGAATAGTTACGTTTAAAGATACAGTACAACTTACCGAAATCCGTATCAATTCACATGTAATCGCTCAATCAGTGTTTCAACTGCAGAAAGACGTCAAACAACGTCTTAGAAAAGCAATTCAATGTCCAAAAACTTGTTAGTCCGCTAGAAATATGAACTTGTAGAGGAGTATTTTGCGCACTATATTGCATATTCACTGTATTTTTACTTCTTCGATATTCTTTAAATGTGTTTGAATAAATCCTTCATGTTTTTATGAAAGCCACAGGTTAAATATTTATATTTAAAAAACGAGTATAAACAATTGTCATTAAAACATTATTATTATAACTTAAACCACAAATCCGTTAATTTTAACCTTTAATATTATAGTGATGTATAAACTGGGGTTCCCTGTATAGTTTACAGCATTAGTTAAGAGAAAAGTTAATTCTGGACCCTCCTCACACAAGTAATGGTCCAAGAGTTATTTAAAGGTCCAATTTAAGATGTAGCAATGGTTAAACTACACTAAATGAAAACATTGTTGCTCCAACTTCACGTCAGTCATGATAAGGCCTATAATTTCCTGTTTCCATTAAAGCCAAACTCTACAAATGAAAAAAGAGAATCCAAACAAAGGCCTAAAAGTAACAGAAACATTAAATGAGCTTCAGTTACACCACTGGTTTCAAATCTTGGACTGTGTCCTAATTCTCATAATTCTACTACACACTAAAACTATGGACTTTACTGGTTAAATTAACTTTTATGAATGTGGAAAATAGCCTACACCAGTATTAGAAAACTACCTGATAGTTATAGGCTGGGTCTTTTTTTATTCGTTGACGTTTGATAACTGCAGCAATCTCATGCAAGTTACAAGTTGATGGAGGTGATGGATTATTGTCCAGTTAGGGTACATTTATGTCTTTAATTCAAGACTACGGGGGCATGTGATTTTTTTTTTTTTTTTTTTTTTACATGTGCATGGATAAATAATTTGTAATAATCACTGCAACATTCTGTAGAAAAATAAGAATCAATTTTGTCCTTTCTGATTTTTTTGAGGTCTAAGGTTTAGTTTAGCAGTTTAGTTTCTGTTTGTTCCAACAGCAATAGTCTTAATACTTTATACTGACACCCAGGGCTTGACATTAACATCCGCCATCATGCCAGATGCAGGTGCATTTCAACAGAGGTGTGTAACAGTCACTCCTACTAGCCACTTCGGTGGGTGAACTTTATATATAATATATAGCCTACACGTTTCAATTGTAGTCTTTTAAAAAGGCAACTGAATTAATAAACTAAGTGCATGTAGCGTTGTCAAAAATATAGATTTTTCGATATACATATCAATGCTGAAATATCTGAAACGCTTCCCATATTAATTTCCCACAGAATAGATACACGATACCAGCAGCTCTCAAACAAACCCGCCTCTCCTCACTCACTCCTTTCTTTTGCTCCGGATGAATAATGTTGGTGTTACAGGGCTTGAATTCCAGCATGGAATTGCATTATTGCACATAATTTTACTCATTCCTGCAGATTTTGTGCTCAAACACCCAAAGTGTGCGCACATAAAGCCGCCTCTCAGGACTAAATTGAGTTCTTTTTGCTGCTTATTGCGCTTAAACGGTCAAATACACACAAAATAATTGTAAAATTGGCGGTCTGGGTGAGTATTCACAAACACATTCAGTTATGTTTGTAAACAGTTGAGAAAGAAAACGCTTGTATAACAGTATAAGGGATCCGTGCATTCGATCTTAAAGTGACAGCAGCCTAATAAACCTGCTACCAAATTATGAGATAAAATAAAAAATATCTAGATTTTCCCTATGGTATCTATGTCAAAATTGTGGCCGGTGGCTAGTAACTTTGGGAAACTACTAGCCACAGTGACTGATGAGCAAAATAGTTAACGCCAAGCCCTGCTGACACCTACTGGTGTGGATGCATGAACGTTTGTGTACTATACTCAAATGCTGCTTAACAGCAAAGCTGTTTATGTTTTGTTCCTTTCCTTTCATGTTTTTCTCTGTCTCATAGTATACAAGTAAATTATAAGGATCATGGGAATATTAAACTTTACACATGGACGAGACGAATTTCATTGTGGAAGTTTTGGAAAACGTATTATATGATAAATCTCTCAAGATCCACAAGGAAAAGTGCTCAGTGTGGACAGATAAATCGCAGCTGGAATGTTGTTGCATCATGCATGGCTAGGACACAGTTTTATGGAGCTTTAATGTTGCTTTATTGTCCTTTTTGAAGCTTGACAGTATAATCATCATCCACTTTTGTTGCATGAAATAGAGTAAGCTGTTCTTTGTAATTGTGACGATGTTATAAAAGAAAGAAAATAACTAGGGGTCAGAAGAACGTCAGAACATGGTATAAAAGGAGGTTTGCACAACTAATTTACTGGTTACCTTCCTATTCTATTACAGTAAAAATTAAATGTATATTTACAGCCTTTCCCTGTTTTTGTTGCCTTTGAGTGCTCAAGTTAAGATGGTATCCAAGATTTGAGACAAGATACATCTTTCCTATACACTTCAAACAGCCAGCAGTTTCTGACATGTTTCTGAGGCCGGTCAAACACTGGAAGAAAGATATTGAGCAGGACTAGGGCTGCAGTGCACAATATATCGAAACTATCGAAATATCGCAATTTATGTATATATATATATCGCGATATGCATATCGCAACTGTATGCAATAACTGGGGTCATGAACAAAAGACACAGAGAAAATCACTCACTGCTCATGGCTGAATAACTTTTGTAGCTTTAAGGCGAGATATTTGAGGCAGGCAAAAACATCGGGTTTTTTTCATTGGTCAATTTTGAGATTTTGGGATATTTGTCTTCAATAACATGTCTTCTTTCAGACTTGTGGTGATAAAAAGTCAGAAATACACATTTAGGTCTTTATTTTACTACACTTTGTCCAGTCTTGTACCTAGTTATATTATGAAGACATTTACAGAGGGATTTGTAAATATATTATTCCTAGCCTAATTTATATAACATTTTATTCCAAAAAACATGGCAAAAATCAATTTAAGGCTATTGACAGTTATTCTGATTTACAGGATAACAAAATATCCATAAATCCCTCAGTAATTTTTTCCTTTCTAATATGTGAACACAATGAAAAAAGAATTTTGAACCTGGCTTTATCCAATACTCAGATTTCATTTTTTTATATATATATGCAAATTAGTGCATATTTAATTAGATAATGAATAATTTGCATATTTAAACATTAAATTACAGAAAACTTGTAATACATTTTTTTCTCATCTTAATGTAGTAATCAACTGGGAAAGTTTCATGGTGATATCTGCTAGTTAAAAATTTTACCCTATTCACCTGTAGTGTCTCGCCTTAAGAATCAGTATACTATATTTAATTCATAGAGTGAAAACTAAGCCATGTTTTAATTTTACATTTGATTATTCAGTTTCTGTTGTTAAATGAACCTAATGTAGGCCTACCTGAAACCCTAAACCCAGTGGTTTACACTGATGTAAAAATAACACTAACTTCTTGTTCACTTTCAGAAGTTATAGGGATGTTTTCTTGTCACAAAAAGAATGTGAAACACATATAATATCACTTTAAATATATTTTAAAGTTTATTTAGGTTTATTTTACACACTTTAAGCATTATCGTATCGCATATTCCATTTTCAATGAGCTATCGCATATCGCATTTTTCTTCAATATCGTGCAGCTCTAAGCAGGACTGGTGAAGACTGAGCTCTTAACTCAAAGAGATCAGGTGCGGTCTCTTCTCACTGTGATAAGAAGGTCAGAGCTACTTTTCCCTTACGATCCTGTACTTTAGAGAAACGGCCCAGTTTTAGTGTCCCCTTTACTAGGGCCCCAGACTACAAAAAGTGTCTTGTCAACACCTGTTCTGCTGCTGCACATTCATCAAGAGCAGACAGGCGCCTACTTACCTACTTAAGCTGGCTTACTTTTACATCCAAACTATTTCAAAACATCACTATTGCTCATACTTAAGTTTAAGAAATGCTACAAACATGAATAATGCCTTGTATCACAGTAAAATGGATGAAGAAAACTAGACCCAAGACTATTTCCAAGACTCAAAGGCTGGATTCCCGAAAAATCACAAAGTTAAGAAATTTCTTGATATAAATTACAAGACATATGTCACTCTCATATGTGCTAAAACGAGCCAAAAACCATGCAATTAGAAAATTAGAAAAAAGTCCCTATTTGACTTTTTTTTTTGAAGTCTCAATTTCGAATTTAGCAAAAAAGAAGTCGCATCACAGATTACTCCGGCACATCCCTAATAATAATACCTAATATGTATTTTATGTAGCTGGTGTTCATATTTTAAGCAGCCCAATAAGTTCATTAAACATCTTATCTTTTGGGATTTTGAGAAGTTGGAGGTTATCCTAACTCTAAGAGGTTATTTACAAATAATTTTAGGAAGAATATTTTCAAGAATTTGAATTCTTCTTAGGTTTTGTCTTAACAATCTTAAACAAAAAAGTATTTTTAGTAACAGACACGAATATTCTTAAGTTTTAAATTAGAAAATAACAGTTTAGAAAAAAAATATTCGAATGATGTACCATCATCTCATGTGAATGTACTTAAGCTACTAAACAAAACTACTTCAGGTGGAAAACTTTTTTTTTAATACACCTGAAAGGAGTAAAGTCAAAATATCACCTAAATCTTTAATGTGAAGCATTAAGAAATCACTTATTGTACATCTAGAGTTTTAATCAATAAGCAAGAAAATGGGTTATAATAAAATAAAGTTATCATACACTACATAAAGACTATTATATTTAAAGGGTTAGTTTTCCCAACATTGTTAAGTCGGTCATTATTTTCTCTTGTCATTTCCAAGCCCATACATACGTCTTTCGTTCATCTTCGAAACAAAAAATGTTTGTGTCCCTCCACTTAAAGTCCAATCACCCAAAACTTCAAAAAGTTTTCAAAAAGTTCAGAAGGAGATAGAAAAAAGTAAAAGAAAGTCTTAAAATATAAACAGATTTAATTTAGGCTTTCATTCACATAAACATTGATCAATGCAGATACATAAAGCACACCAAATATGTTAAGCAAAAGCTCAAACATGCTTGTTTGACACATAAGAACCAATGAGGTTCAACGGTGATCAAAATCATAAAGCAATTGTGTCTCTTCAGAAGACTAGAATTAAATTCATATTACTTTTACAATGTTTTTTATGAACTTTTATGAGTATGAAAGCGAATGAACCTTCAGCGGAGGGATAGAAATCTCTCAGGTTTCATTAAAAACATTTTCATATGCTTTATAAATGATGAACGAAAGACTAATGCGTTTGGAACGACATGAGGGTGAACAAGATTACAGAACTTTCAATTTTGCGTGAATGTCACGATCTATGAGGAAAAACCATCATAACTCATTATTAAAGCTTCATAAATAATGTTCTCAGTGAATGATTTTGCTGGGAGTTTATAGAGGCTTAAAAGTAATTTGAAATGCAAGTTCTGGAGTTAAACAACACATGGACCTGAATAACATCCAAATCCACTCCAAATATTTGTCTGGATTGGACAAACATAACACCAAGCTTTGAATTTCAGATCATCTCAAAAACAAGACAAATTACAGCCTGTATGATACTTAAATCCCAGATGATTTATTGCTTGACGGTAATTTAGGACTGGCACATATGGTGGTCAATTTGGAAAGCCAATACACATATTTCTGAGGACAAAATGCACAAAGCAAGCAAAATAAGACGGCAAACGAATGAACATCTTTATACAAAAACTTCTTGGCTGGTAACCGAACAATGACCTGTCAACTCGCATTAGCCTGTGTCTGAAATACAGAAGGGCTTCAGACAAATGGTAAAAGTAATAATTACTGTTGTTTCCAGTTATTTACAGCCGGGAATATGACCCATACTCCCTTTCAGCTGTCTGTCTGCTTACAGCTGCCTGAAATATGCAATTCAGCTAAATAACTTTACTGCATGAAGTTCAGCTGACATATTCAAGAGAGAAATATTTAAGACATGAATGTGATAAAAAAACAGCTTATGCTTGGTTGGTTTAGATCAGGGGTGTCCAAACTCGGTCCTGGAGGGCCACTGTCATGCAGAGTTTAGTTCCAACTTGCCTCAACACACCTGTTTGTAAGTTTTTAGCATGCCTAATGACCTTCAACAGCTAATCAAGACCTTGATTAGCTGTTTCAGGTGTGTTTAATTGGGGTTGGAGCTAAACTCTGCAGGACAGTGGCCCTCCAGGACCGAGTTTGGACACCCCTGGTTTAGATGCTGTAACGATTAAAGTCCCCCTGTAGTCAATAATTGTATCCCTAAAACTCATCTTTGATCACCAAAATTACATATTTAAAGGTGCAGTGTGTGATATTTAGCGGCATCTAGTGGTGAGGTTGCGAATTGCAACCAACAGAAGTTACGGTGGCAGACAGGAAGTGATGTCGTCATCTGAGACCGCAGAGAGTAGCCAGTTCAGCAATGAGGTTTATTTACAAAAATAAATTAAGAAATTATGTTTACTTTATTATTCAGTAAAACGATATGTTATTGGAATATTATTGTTACTTGTTCATCATTGTGTCAGTGTTATATTCTCTGACTGATAGTGACGAAACGCGTTTGTCCCTTTAGAGCCACTGTAGAAACATGTCGATGTAAGGAGACCCGCGGTGTATGTAGACAGAAATGGCTCATTCCAAGGTAATAAAAACATAACGGTTTATTAAGTAAGCTCTTAATACAACACTGAAAGCATAGTTATGTATGTGATATTGCATTTCTGTCAAAAGATCCTCCTAAATATTACACAATGCACCTTTAAATGTTTTTTCCTTGGAAAAAAAAATCCTTCATGCCTTAAAATATCTTGAATGTAACTCGACACCGTTGCCTCATTTAGTATACAGAGTTATATAAATATGCAAATGAGCCCCGCCTCCACTCACTCACTCAGCTCAGAGATCCACTCGTTGACGATCACACGTTGATCTGATTGGTTACAAGGTAGTTTGTGACGTCAGAAACACCAGCGATTTCAAAGCGTGTTTTTGAGACTGTCTTTGGTTCACTGCAGGTTTAAGGAGAAAATACTCAGCAATGCTGTCGACTTAGGAATTTACACATGGTTTGTCTTAAATCATATTAAAAACACCACATAGACATATAAACAACATTAAAAGCTGGATTTTCACCACAGGGGGAAGTTCAAGGTTTAGTCAGATCATTGAACACTGTTTCTGTAGCATCAGGGCCTGTAGTATGGATTACCGCATCCCCTTCAAAGTCAAATCCAGGCAACTTGATGACCGTGAGTTTCACTACTTCCTATGGCAGTTTCCACTTATTGTTGTGGTCCAAAAATGCTTCAGATTTCTCCTACAAGCTAGATTCATCATACAGAGTCATATACTACAGTACCCAATGATTTCCGGCAAGCGGAAAATGTGGGCGGATTGGAATCCAGTCATAAAAAAAGGAATTTACAGTATAATAACACTTCTGTCAATTAGCTAAAAATTTATATTTAACTAAATATTGATATTTAAATCTGAAGTCGGCGTGTTTTGCTGGCGCAGTTTCGTCCACTACACAAACTCAAGCGTGACGCTCGCGGTGTTTTCAGCGTCTGCCGTCTCACTATATCAGGACATAAACCTCAATCACTTCACCATTTCATTTAATAAAAAATATCATATTATATACAAAAAGAAACTCAAAGGTGTTCACGACAACCTGTCAAATAAAAGGTCTAACTTGAAGAAATTACAGAAATATATTACTATCATACATTAGGCTGTAATTCTCAAAGTAGTAATAATAATCAAATCAATAACTGGTTTGATTTATTTAAAGGAATATGATCATATTTCTTTTCTTTTAATTTCAACAGCTAGCTAACCTTTGCTATGCAGTACTTTTCTAAAAGTTAAAATAAATTGTTGCCTTTTCCTTTGATTCAATGCAAGATATTAATTAAATTGGTAATGTTTTATGCCTTCATTTGATTACCACAGTTTTTGATAAATTTTTATTAAATCATAAATCCTGAAAAATTAAGACAACACAAATTTATGGCTGGGGGGGGGGGATGCATAGGGCCTTATTTAATAAATTAATAAATTGTTAAAGTTTTAAGAATTAATTAAATGATTATTAAAATTTTATTAAAGCATAAAACGGAATAAGACAATTCATAGGGTTAGCCTAAACTTTTAATAAATTATTGTTAAACAGTGTAAGCTTCATGATTTCAATTAATTAGACATGCTTTTTGATTACTAAAATGTGACTTAACAACTATAACAGAATCCAGAAAAACTCAAACAGCAAAAACAAGTAAAGTCACTCAAATGTGTGTTTGAGTGATTCTCATCCGGTTTTTACCTTTCCCTCCAGGCTCTATGATGCAACTTCTATTTCTGCTCTGTGTTAATATTTAATAACAAGGAATTTTAAACCTGTGATGTGATTTGGTTTCAAACTGAAATCCTCTCTATAAAGAGATCTTACGGATTTGAACAAAAAGTCTCTATAGTACCATGTTTTTTTCTGGTTGTTTAACATAAAATGACAGCAATGGTAACTTATGACTAATAACTTATGAATCTAGTGCAAAAGCATGCATGAAGACCACACTAATATCTGGGGTGTCGTAATCAAGGCCAGTTGTCAGAGTAAAGTCATGTCTTGGCACAATCTCGAACAGCTGAGACAAACGCTTCACATTCCTCACATCACCTGTGCTGGGAAACAAACCTGTCACCAACAAGAGGACATGTTCCTCAGTAACTCCAAAATACTCAGACAACACAAAATCAAACATGATAAAATGTGAAGTGATCCCAAAACGCATTTGGACATGCATTGCATTCAAAGAAAGTATCAAACCAAGTGGTATTTATTTTTGAAGAGCATGCAAAACAAGTGTTTGTTAGGTTTTAAATGATAAACAACAGATATATTGATGTTTAAACGCCCACTGAAGTTCCTTGAAACGCACAGCATTCAATGTGTTGGTGTAATTTCCACTGGAACAGGGAAAAGGGGCGGGGCATATCAAACCGCTCCACCCTTTTTTAAAATAGCCAATAGCATTTCGTTTATATCACAGCTTGGCCAGAGCCGTTGAGCTCGATAAAGCCGCAGTTTTCTCCAAATCTCTAACCGTTTCTCGTCACAATCTCATCCATATCGCTTTAAAATACAGCATTCTGTGCAGAATTCAATTGGGTCAATATGTTTTCTGTCTGCAGCGTCTTGATCATATGACCCGCTCTGTGTATCGTGTATGTGGACCGAAGCAGCGGCAGTTCGCATGAAACCAGACTTCATTCGCTCCAATGGAAAGCATATTTACACTGTCTGAATCGTTCACTATCCCCTATATAGTGCACTACGTGCCACTTTTACACTGTCTGAATCGTTCACTATCCCCTATATAGTGCACTATGTGCCATTCACCATGCAGAAAATAGTAAATGTGTGAAAAGTGACCGATTTCAGCTACGTTAAAAAACTGTTTATAATGTAGGGGCGGAGCTTCAGATTCCAGAGAGCATTTGATTGGACAGAATATCTGATGAGAAGTTCAAGTGCAGAGTGATGTCATCAAAATCATTGATCCACATTGGCGGAAGTGGGACTGTAATGTTTAGCCTATATCTTTTTTTTTAAATGCAAATTTTGTCACATAGCACACTAGCTTGTAGATAACAGTAAGACTAATTACTAAAAGCCAAACATCTTTTTTTCTTTTCTAAAAGCCAAAAATTTCATGGGGACTTTAAAAACTATTTGATGTGGACACTTTATAATGGTCAAATGTCACTGGAACATGTCGATAGTTAATGTGACGAACTACTGTACACCTGTGGTGACACCTGAATGAACTTGAGGTGAACTGATTTATCCACTAAACATCCGAAACGGTTTAGAGAAGTGAAGTTAGGTCTGAGAAAAGCTGTACCATCGTTTGTTTGCAGATGCCACTTGGTTTGATATTTTGCCATTTAAATGCAATGACGTTCACACACCCTTAAACCTTAAGTTAAAGGGGCCACACACTTTTAGAAGAGAGAGAGAGAGAGAGAGAGAGAGAGAGAGAGAGAGAGAGAGAGAGAGATGAAACATTGTGACTGGGTCCGGATGACTGTGCAGATTTGGTCCATGATTACTGCAGTACTGGGACTAAAGTGAGTCTTCAATAATACATGCATCATCATCATCATCTCCACCCATGACATCTGTCACACCTTAGATAAGGTTGTTTATTCAGCCGCACAGAAATGCCAGCTTAAAGTTATCATAACACATTTAAACCAGTTATACCATTCACTAGTTATGCTGATGTCTGTTGCCACTGAATCAAAAGAAATATCACAATATTGTTTTGCACGTATCGTGAGCCACGAGTTAGCGCGCGCAGTAACCATAGACATAAAGCAGGAGATGCAGAGAAACTTCGAGTCAGGATAAGTTAGTTTGTGTAATTCACCGAAAGCATAAGTGAAAATAATTTCAACAAATCAAAACTCACCTCTCTGAGTTAAGTGTAAAAAAAAAATCCAGTGTTTGCTGCGCTTCTCCTTTAAGGACGGATCAAATCCAGCGCAGCTCGAGTCCACTAATATCCCAGAATTGTCTCTCTCAAATTATCCGTTGCAACTTTCCCGTGTCCAAATATACGTGCCACTCAGCCATTTTGATAAAAAAAAATGACTACAATCTTCTTCCCATTGAAATTTCCTAACAGTGCGGCGTTTCTTTTCTCGTGGGAGTCGCTCGCTGAAACTCCTTTCTGTTTTTTTCTGCTTAATCAGTGCTGCTTCTGATCAGCGTCCAGACGCGCGCTGCGCGCACTCGCTGCGGAATGGGCGGAGTCAGTTGCGGTGATGGGCGGTGGCTGCCTTTCAGAGAGCCAGTACGTCCTAGTTGCGTCAAGCCAATCACCGTCTGTCATTGGAAAGAGGCGTGTACGTGCCCTGCCCCTCAACACTGTCGCAAAACGTGTAGAAGCGCGACATTTTCTATCACAACAGTAGTGGTTTACGGCACCTGCCCTCATCGCGCTTGTGGTGGAGAAAGGTGGACGTTATGAAGGCTTACTTTGGGGACTGTTTCTTTTGCAAGGTAACAAACAATATGTTGTCGATGTGATTTTTAAACAGATGAAGAATGCAGAGAGCTTTGAAATGTGATCGTGTTTGTTTGGCCTGTATGATTGCGCAGTGCAGTACTAGTGATTGTGCAATGAGACAAATAAGACAACTTAAAGCTATGGTGAGCACGTTTAAAATAAATAACAGTGTAAATAGTCTATTATTTTAAAGTTACCTACATATAATACGGGGAGTCTAGAGGATGTACTAGAAGTAATTGCAATAGAGTGGTAAGAAAAAATAGAAAGTACTTTTTGCCGAAAAGTAATGTGTTTTTAGAATGAAAGATAGATGGTTAAAGTCAGCATGAAATAAAAATAGACGATTCTTGTTTATTTTAATGGAATATTTAGTATAAATTATTTATCCGTGCACATTATTATAGTTTTTAATTCATCATGTGTCTCGCAATCTTGAATCAAAATAACTTCCCCTCCCTCTTGCAACGACTTCTCTTCTCTAATGACGTGTTTACTGGCGCGAGGGCGGGGCTACCTGTCACTCACATGATTTTATATAAATGCTGTTCTTTTGAACTTTTCTATGCATCAAAGAATCCTGAAAAAAATTGTACACACCTGTTTTCAACATTGATAATAATAATAATTTTTTCTTGAGCAGCAAATCATCATATTAGAATGATTTCTGAAGGATCATGTGACACTGAATACTGGAGTAATGATGCTGAAAATTCAGCTTTACCATCACAGGAATAAATTACAGTTTAAAGTATATTCGAATAGAAAACAGTTATTTTAAATTGTAATAATATTTCACAATATTCCTTTTTTTATTTACTCAAATAAATGCAGCCTCGGTGAGCAGAAGAGACTTCTTTTAAAAAAAACATTTTAAAATCTCACAGATCCCAAACTTTTAAATGGCAATGTAGCTCTGAAAGATCATTGCCGTAAATGACCCTGAGCACTTGCGGTGTGAACCGCTTCATTGTTTTGACCTTCATTGTTTTGACGCGCTTTGGCGGTAAATTGCGCAATTATATCCGGTCCGCCAGTATTTACATGGTATTAACATGGTACTACATATGTAAATCAGTAACATCTCTAAATTGTCATGCCCACAGTAACCCGGGATCGCTTGAGGATGGATCCAGTGGTTTTGAGTTTCCAGGACAGTCTTCTGCGGCGCTCAGATGTGGCACTGTTAAACGGACCGCACTGGCTCAACGACCAGGTCATCGGTTTCGCCTTCGAGTACTTCGCAGCAGAGCGCTTCAAAAGTCTGAGCGAGAAGGTGTGTTTCATCAGCCCTGAAGTCGCTCAGTTCATCAAGTATGCTTCGAGTCAAGAGGAGCTCGCCGTGTTTCTGGAGCCGCTGAGTCTCGCGACTCGACAGTGGCTTTTTCTGCCGGTCAATGATAACGCCAATCAAACGGCCGGCGGCTCCCACTGGAGTTTGCTTCTCTATCAACGAGACATCAGTCAATTCACACACTTCGATTCTCAAAATGGAGGCAACTCATTGCACGCACGACGTATCGCAGCAAAACTGGAAGCTTTTCTAGGAGAGAAAGTGCCTTTTGTCGAGGAGCAAAGCCCCTCGCAGCAGAACAGCTTTGACTGTGGCATGTACGTGATCTGTAACGCCGAGGCTCTGTGTGAGAGTGTGAGAGTCGAAGGCTGTCCGCTCCTGCCCGCTCAGATCATAACACCCGCATACATTACACGCAAACGGACAGAGTGGTATTCGCTAATACAGAGACTCGCCAAAGAATGACTAGTTGAGCTCTTGGGTCACCCAAAAGTGCCGTCATGTTTGCATGAACTCTGTTAGCCAGTGAACTCGGGCTGTGCAACGATTAATCGCCAAAATAAAAGTTTGTCATATATATAAATACACACACACACATGCATGCATATATTTAAGAAAAATTTGTTATTTATATATAAAATATTTATATCTAATATAAATGCAAATATTTCTTAAATATATACATGCATGTGTGTGCATTTATATATACAAAATAATTATACACAGTACACACACATATATTAAGTAAACACAAACTTTTATTTTTGATACGATTAATTGTAGCACAGCCCTACAGTGAACGCACATATCTATCATACTCAATCCTGCATGAATGAAACCGCATGCACTTCTCAAAAGATTGTTTGTCAAACTCTTAAACGAATGGGAATCACCAAAAGTGCGTTGTTACCCGCCTTTGTCACTCCAGTCCAAACCCAAAATGAGAAGTGAGATCCAGAATCTTCACACTGTTTTGTTCATATAATAATTGTAAATGTGGACCAGTCTGTCAAGCTCCAAAAATGACGCCATTAAAGTATAAAAAGTAGTTTGTATGAATCATGCGCTATATTCTTAGTCATCTGAAGTCATATGATGACTTTGTGCGAGGAAAAAGCGGACATTTAAGAAGTTCTTTCCCTTAAAGTGATAGTTCACCCAAAAATGAAAATTCTGTCAGTATTTACTCTCCCTCATGTTGTTCAACCCCGTAAGACCTTCGTTCATCTTCAGAACACAAATTAAGATATTTTTGATTAAATCTGAGAGCTGGATCACTCCTTAATAGGCTTCTAAGGGATTGAAAAGTTATTAAAGACATCGTTAAAATAGTCCAAGTGACTACAGTGGCTCAATCTTAAGTTTATCAAGCGACAAGAATACTTTTTGTGCGCAAAAATAACGACTTTATTTCCTTCTCTGTGGGCCTCGAGTCAGTTCACTAGTGTAATAGCGTAAGCTTCTGTGTTGTACGTCACACGTAGGCTCACTATTGTCCGATGCTGGTCATGCGTGTGATGCGTGTGACGTACAACACAGAAACGCTGTGCTATTACACTAGTGAACTGACTCGAGGTCCACAAAGAATGAAATGAATAGTTGAAATAAAGTCGTTATTTTGGGGGATTTTTGCGCACAAAAAGTATTCTCGTCGCTTGATAAACTTAAGATTGAGCCACTGTAGTCACTTGGACTATTTTAACGATGTCTTTAATAACTGTTCAATCCCTTAGAAGCCTATGGAGGAGTGATCCAGCTCTCAGATTTCATCAAAAATATCTTAATTTGTGTTCCGAAGATGAACGAAGGTCTTACGGGGTTGAACAACATAAGGATGAGTAATTACTGACAGAATTTTCATTTTTGGGTGAACCATCCCTTTAAATCTCCTTTTTATTTGCATATATTCACTGATGGCACATGAAGACACATCGTGTCAATGAACGTGTGCATCTTAACCACTGGTTAACTTTGAAGTCATATAAACTACTTCTGTAACACTTGCATGCTTTTTTTGTTTATATTTAGAGCTTGACATCATCAGTCCCCATTCACTTTCACAGTTGTTTCTGCAAAAAATCTAATTTTGTCTTCCATTAAGGAAATAAAATCACACATGAGGGCGAGTAAACGATGAGCGACTGTTTCTTACATGGATTTCTTACATCTATAACCTTTCATCCGAGAAGAGACTTGTGATCAGTGTAACCAATCAGTTAACAGCACAAGTCGGTAGATTGAGAATGTGTTGTTGCTGATTATGAAGTGAGTAAGTGAATGTGATGCTTGTTTACAAGACCTTTTGCTCAGGGCTTATTTTGAGAAAAGACAGAGAATGTGATCTGTCGCTACTGTTTTTGCCATGGACATGTAGTGTGTAGTAGTGTAGCACTCTGAGCTGAAAAGATGCTTCATAACCTCAAATGCATGATTGTATGACAGTTTATTCTTCAGCTGTATGAACTGAATGAAAGCGATAACATTGAGCACATTGTTTCATCCCAATAAAAGAAACTGCATGCAGGGAACACACGCGCGTGTCTATTGCAGTGCAGGTCACTTTACTATACGAGTATTATAGTTAAACCATTGAGTGTGAGGCATTACATCATTATTTTCTCTCTGTCATGTGTTTGTGTTGTAACCTTTGTCTGATTTATTTGCATAATGTGCTGCTAATCTACATCAAGACTATATGCATGAACACATGCAGAAACCTAGAAGAGTATTCAAATCCTCGATCAGGTCTCTAATGTTATTGAACATTGTTAAGAAATATCTTATTCAAAAATAAAAAATCTTTTGTGTTTAAGTGGTGGAGACTGGGGCAAGTTGTCAATTCACAGAGCCACCAGGCACTGTTTTATGCAAATGAGCGGCCGGATCGCATTAAAGGTTTTCTGTTAGAATTAATGATCTTTGCGACGGAAGTGAATCAATCAAAACTAACTTTAGCTGGACAATAACTTCATTCTAGAGCTGCTGTAAAGCCAAAACAATCTCTGTTACTTAATTTCCTATTATCACTGTAAAGCTGCTTTGAAACAATCTATATATATGAAGGTGTATATATGCTATATTAATATATTAATGCTATATTAATGAAGGTGACTTGACTTGACTCAGTCTGTTTACTCCAGTGAATATTTCTCAGAGTCCAGTTTCTAAATAGATACACCCATTAAAATATTTAGTACAAGAAAAGCTATTGAACATTGTCAACATTATAGCTTAAGGAAAAAACACATTCAGAACACCCTGTTTATTGACACTTTTTTTTTTAGAAGCATACCTCTTATTGTAATATGATATAGCAAATTTTTTTTGTAAGTATTTTAAAAGTAGTACTACTATTTTTAAATCTACGTGTAATACACAGTGTAAATTACATAGACCAGTGGTTGTAAATCAGGGGACCGGGGCTAAAATAGGTTAAAACAAAACAAGGACTGTGTTTAAATAAATGTTTTATGCCATTCCCTCGCTAAATTCCCTCCCTCTCGTTCATTTCTTACGAGTACGAGTGCCCTCTACTGTTGGGACCCTTCGCAGTAGATCACTTATAGATGAATCAAGCTCGGGTTGCCTTTGTGACGTCACAAACGTGTTGCATTGTGGTCTATGGATCTGCCTGAAGTGTACATATGAGTAGAGGTCAAAATCAAGGGGTCGAGGGTCTGTCCAAATATACTTCCCTCGTCCACTTGACGAAATTAAACACACTTCAAAATGGCGGTGAAGTGCTTAGGGAAGTTTGCGAGTGTATCTACTGTCTAAGGCCCTGTCCCAAATGGCATAATTCAGACGACAATTTCACACGACAGTAGGGTATCCCATTTATCATTTTAGGTTTCAGAAGGGTGATATGCACCCTCAATGCGCACTTTTGCTTTCTACACAACAGTCGAAGCATTATACGTCACGAAAGTGTGGACTCGGAGGAAGATCGCGAAGGCTTAGTGTCTCATTTGGGACAGAGCCTAAAAGTGGAGGTAAATACAGCCAAGCATAAAAATAAAATAAAACAGATCATTTCTTTTTTATTCTCCCCTTTAACAATTTTTTTTGTTTTTTTGAAAACATGGATATATGAGGTTGCCTAATTTTAAAAGTGTGATTTCTAAACCTGGGAAGTCAGGCGAATAAAAATCTCCACATTTTTTGTAATGAATTGAAAGTGTGAACAAAAAAATCCTTATCCTGTCATTCAGGATTTAAATTTGATCAAAACTAGTGTAAACCTTGAAGAACATTAAAGTCCCCCTGTAGTGAGTGTAGTCAATAATTTCATCTCTTAAAACTCATCTTTGATCACCAAAATGACATATTTCAATGTTTTTTTCTTTTTTTTTTTTTTTCTTAATGCCTTAAAATATTTTGAATGTGACTCTACACTCTTTCCTCATTTAGTATGCGCGGTTCTATGAATATGCAAATGAGCCCCGCCTCCACTCACTCACTCAGCTCAGAGATCCATGGCCGTAGCCAGCTATGAGGTCACCGAGGTCCGGACCTCGGTCATTTTTTTACATTCAAAAATAAAATGTCAAGCTCTCTGAATGATTAATTACCCGTGTTTAAACCACCTCATATGAGTGTTTGCAATTCATGTTGCTGCGAGAAGCTAGCGCAGTGAACGGGGCTTGAGAGCGCGTTGTGAGTGAGGGCGCGGGTGCAGCCTCCGTGTTGCCAGATCCACCTAGGGGAAAGGTGGCAGTAGTCTCCAGGACCTGTTTTTCTGATTTAATGTGACACTTTAGGAAGTTATTAAAGTGGAAAGTTGCATGTTAGGTTTAGTGATATATTAATCTTATTTCCAAAACACAAGCTTTGAATTTATTTCGGATTATTATTTTGTTTTGCTTGTATTTCGTAGCAATATCTGGCAACATTTTACTGTCGGCATTAATAATAATAAAAAAAAAAAGCTTATAGACAAACTGTAATTGCATAAAGCTACCACATTCGGTAAGACAAACGCAATGATCATCGTGATTATCTGTAAGAAATGTATAACACTATCAAAAACAATAGCATAATACAGATCTGTTCGTTTTGTTACCTAATGAAATTTGACAAATAACTTACTGGCCAGCAGGAAGACGGCTCATGCTTTTTTAACCTTTCACAAAGTCATCATAAAAACATTAATTAAAGCAGTGTTTCTCAACTAGCAATCTATTCAGTCAGCATATTTGTGTTTGATCTTGTGTTTGATGAATTACAGAAATATAAGACTTGCCAGACCTACTTTTTTTCTATATTTCTTTGCACAAAACTCTCCAGAAAGTGCCATTTAATGGTTTATTTTTCAAAAAAAATCCCGGGTCCCCCCGGACCCCCCTAGTGAGAGACTACCCCACACATAATTATACATATATATATATGTCAAATAAAATTCTTTTTTTTTAAAAAGGGTCGCAGCTTAATGTCCATGGGGAAATGTGGGTCCAATGGCCTAACCATTATAGCACAATTCTTTACACAACATCCCGGACCTCGCTAATTTTCAAACCCTGGTTACGGCCTTGCAGAGATCCACTCGTTGACGATCACACGTTGACCTGATTGGTTACAAGGTAGTTCGTGACGTCAGAAACACCAGCGATTTCAAACCGTGTTTAAAAACTATATAGTCTTAAAGTCAAAAACGATATGGCATTCAAATTCTTAACATTCAACTTAATTATTAGTCAAAAACTCAACTGTCATTTTTGTCTATATGCAAAAAACGACCCGTTTGGTATGAAACTCAGTCCATAATGCAAAGGTTGTCGGTGTTGATAGCGGTGGGGCCTCACATTTCCAGGTTTTTTCCAACAGTACAAAGCTTTCTGAGCTCCTCGAGGGCTTCAGGTGTTTCACATTATCTCTCTGAGGGGGTCCTGACCTTCATGATCTCAGTTCTGGGACTGTACACCTCATTCACGTCTTCTTAAACTGCCCTGTAATCTCCTGCAGATCTCCACAGAAGTGTAAACACATTTCAGGCCCTTCTTCACATCGCTTCAAAAGCTCAAACACAGTGCTTTGGCTCACCGACCTGTTGGGATTTAACTTGCTGTAGGTGAGAATATGTCAATGACTATATGCCAACTTGATTTTTTGTAAGGATCTATTAATATTTCAATGCATTAAAATGCAATTCATACATGCATTCAAAAATGTCAGGGTATAATCATAATGAAGAGATTTAAAATATAAATCTAAAGGAGAGTAAAGCATTTGTAGAAAAGGCTCCTAAGTTATGGAATAGTTTGCCAGTGGATATTAGATCTGCTGAATGTGTGTCTGATTTTAAACGTCGTTTGTATAGACGTGCTTTAAGTGTTTTGGGGTTTGATATTTGTATTATATTACATTTTCTTGTTCATACATTTTGTATAGCTCTTCATGAATGTATTCTTTATGATTGTGTTCTTCAAGCATTTTGTGCATTTAAAAATGCTATATAAATAAAATGATACTTATTTGCGAGTTTTAAAGAAATGCATTAAAATGATTAAAAATGCTATATAAATAAAAGTATCATTTTATTTATATAGCATTTTTAATTATTTTAATGCATTTCTTACTTACTTGCAAGTTTTAAAGAAATGCATTATTGAAAAGAAAACCTTGAGTAGTAGGTATAGGTATGGTAACTATTTTACTGTGACATTGCCACACGTTACATGCAGTTACTATAGTAATAACTGTAAATTATACCTAAAGTAACTAACACTAAACCAAACCCTAACCTTATAGTAAGCACTGTAACAACGTCACCACAAACAAAAGTCTACCCAAAAATATTTGAACACAACTGCTTATAATTATTTGAAAAAATCTTTGTCCATTAAATCAAAGTTATGTGGTGTGACCAACATGCAAAAACACCCATAAAGAAAATGGTAACATTCATTAGTATACATTAGTTAACTACTTTAGTTAACATGAACTATTTCAACATTTAGTAATACATTATTAAAATCAAAGGTTGTATTTGCTAACATTAGTTAATGCACCGTGAACTAACATGAACAAACAATGAACAGTTTTATTTTTATTAACTAACATTAACAAAGATTGATAAATAATGTTACAAATGTATCGCTCATTGTTAGTTCATGTTAGTTAATACATTAACTAATTTTAACTAATGAACCTTATTGTAAAGTGTTACCAATAAAATAAAATAAAACAGGATATCGCAAAGACTGTGTTTATAGTACTCTAAAATATATCAGATAAATTATCCTTTTTATGTCAAAGTAAGGTTAGTTCAGGGTGTAAAATGTCATGTAGTGCAAGACTGAACTTATAATTGTGATATTTGCAGAAAAAAAAAGTGTATATTTTTGGGAAAACTTTAAGATGTCTACACTCGCATGTCTTTGAAGTGTAAGAAAAATCCTATAACTTTTTACTGGCTACACATGACATTTTAGAGTCATTGTATTCTGACAATAGATGACAAAGGAATGTTGTGTGTTATGTGAAAAGTATGTTATTGATCATACACACCCATTTTTGGGCGCTGAATCAAAACTCTGTGTTACAGTATGAGGTTTGTAACTTGAGATCATGCAGTGAACATGAATAGCCTTTTGCCTGTTCTCCAAAAGGTCTGTAACTGATCTCAACTTTATTATCAAGCGCACACAAAGAGACAGAGAGAGTAAGAAAGCAGATAAGATTTATGTGTGTAAAAGTATATGTCATTTGGGAATGTTACTCTGCTGTTTGAGTGAGTAAGTAACATTTACTTACTCTTTACATTTACTTACTAGATCTTGAGTGAGATCTCTACACTCTTATAAACACTTGCCAGTGAGATGTTAACATGGCTGCAGTAAATTTAGCACCAAATGGTAAATGACCTCTGACCTTGTTTGTTCATTTCAGCTAGAATATCCTCAGAGAGCTGTGTGTTGAGTTCTGGTGATAAATATAGAAAGGCTTAAAGAGAAGTCTTTTAGATACCGCAACAACAACAAAAAAAACATTTCATGAGAAAGCCACCAGACAGGTTTCTATAAGCAGTAACTTCCTTTAAGAGAAATTCCTTAGCCAGAAACAAAACTATAAGGATTTATGATCACGAAGACAGGACATCTGAAGAAAGTTGTTGACGTTTTTTTCCCACAAGAAAACCTTATGTAGCCCCGCCCCTTTTCAGCGCTGCGCTCGTTGTCTTTTGTCTTCCGGTTTGTATTTTCACAGCAATCTTGCGTATTTTTGAATGAACGGCTCGTTTTAAAATCTACCCTGACATTTGTTAAGACATCTGCTTTAAACATGACAATTCTCATGATAACTTTCGTTAACATTACATTAAGTAAATCCACTTCAAAAGCTAATTACTCCTCGACAGCGATGCCATAGAAATATACAGAGCGACCGCAAAAACGGAAGTTCAAAGACAATATTCTAAAGATGGCTGCGCCCTCTTTTCTCTGGCGCTATAGACATCTATAGAACCTACAGGTCAAGTTTAGCAGGCATGAAAACATGCCTCGGGCTAATAGTTAAAGGTCACTGCATCACTGGATGTGGAAAGGACGGCTACAGTCCGCTGACCATGAATACGTGACAAACGATGACAAAAAATAACCTTTTAGAGATGCACTTCTTAGGAATGAAGTTCTTTTATATCTCATTTCTCTCTTTGATGACTTTCCAGTCAACTAAATCAGAGGCCAACAATGTATTGTGTTTAATACAATTCTATATATTACAAGTTTTGACCTAAAAGTCAAATTGCATAAAACACCCGTTTGTGGGTTTTACACACAAACTGAGAAATGCACTGTATGTTGCATTGGATAGTGTTATTTGTCATACATGTCAGATTGGGGTGAGTTCACATATTATGTATATGCTGTAATTCATTAATACCATTTGTGCTTCTTTCATTGCGACAACATACCTCGCTATGAGGTCAGCATGTGTTACAGTCCCCCTGTAGTCAATAATTGCTTAAAACTCATGTGATCACCACAATTACATATTTAAACGTGTTTTCCTTGAAAACAAATGTCTTCATGCCTTAAAATAGCTTGAATGTAACCCGACACCCTTGCCTCATTTAGTATAGCCTATGGTTCTATGCATATGCAAATGAGCCCCGCCTCCACTCACTCACTCAGCTCAGAGATCCACTCGTTGACGATCACACGTTGATCTGATTGGTTACAAGGTAGTTTGTGTCAGAAACACCAGCGATTTCAAACCGTGTTTTTGAGACTTGTCTTTGGTTCACTGCAGTTTTAAGGAGTAAATACTCTGCAATGTTGTCGAATTTGCACATGGTTTGTCTTTAAACCTATTAAAAACACCACATATACATATATACAACATTAAAAGCTTGATTTTCACCACAGGGGGACTTTAAATAATCCTTATCTTGGAACAGCTTGGTAATAATTCATGTGTCTGTACAGAAGTTGACTTTCAAAAATAAACATGGTATTTTCTAGTTTGTATTTATGAGTTGGGTGTTGTATAAGTGTTTACGTTCAAGTCACTTTCGTTGGAGCAAGATGGCGTGTACCTTCCCTACACAAAAATACAGCAAGGTTTTTAAACTTTTCCCTGGAGACCCCTATTAACATTCACCCCCATCCGTATGTAAATAATGATACTAGTATGTGCCTTTCCAGATAAATCAGGTAGTGTAGGACAGGTAATTTCATGGTAATGTGAGTTCATGACCACTTTAAACCTGGTAACCAGGTGAATCACTAGAGCTTATTCGCTTTTCCCCCAAAGCACTGGCAATGAAACATTTGTGGCATGTGACTGTCAGACGTTAAATTCAGGATGAAGTATTAGCAAACTAAATAAAGGCCTGGTAAGTTAAGATGTTACAAAGTTCACAAAAAATCATCTGTTGAACACAAAAGACAGTTGACATCAGCCATTGACTTCCATTGTATTTTTATTTCTACTGGAAGTCAATGGGTGCTGTCAACTGTCTGGTTACCAATATTCTTTAAAATATCATATTTTGCTTTCGGCAGAAGACAGAAACTCATACAGGTTTGAAACAATTTGAGGGTGAGTAAATTATGACATAATTTTACATATTTGGTTGAACTATCCCTTTAAAATGATTATTGATTTATGTTTATGGATATTTGTCTCCACCTGGTGTTCAGATGAGAACTGTATTGTACAGATGCTATTCAAATTACAGGGAATCACAGTGTTTATTTTCTGAAATAATTGGGAAAATCCCACTGGAATTTTGTCAAGGACTCCAGGGTGATGCTAACTTTGTTGAATTAATAACTAGTATACGTTTTGGATTAGAAACATGATATTGATAATGACATTAACACAGATGGGACATTAACATCTACTTGATTTAAATATATAAAAACCTAACACATTTATATTTAGTGTGTTTGAATTAGATGTGTACTTTAATTCAGTGAAAGAGGCACTTTGCTTGAAATGTTTGCCATTACTGATTTGCTAAGTTTTTAAAGTCATTTTCCTATGGCAAAACCACCTCCGATTGGACAGATTGTTGTCATCCAGTCTCTGTTGTTCTGCAGATTTGAGTTGGCGATGAAGACACACATTCAAGGAACTAATTCACATTAAGACTACATGCCTATAAATGTGACTGTGAATAAGACGATCTCTGTCATTCCTTTAGCGTTTCTCACTGAGAGTCATGCAAACACATTTATCATATGAGGTCTCTATAAACATGTTATTTCAGTATCTGTCTGACTTTCTGATTTCAGGTTTGTTTTTGGCGAGTGATTCTATTTGAGTCACTCACTTCACTTCACTATTAAAAAATAGCGCAATGTAAAAATGCTGTATGAACTGAGTTATGGCCAGTATAAGTCAGTTTTGAGAAGCATCTCAAAGACTATCTGAAAAATGTACACGATATCAGCGTCATGTTCTGTATGCAGTGAGAACACTTGTCTTTATAAATTTATTTAGATATAGATCAGTGTCTGAGTGAGAAGGGACCTCATGGTAGAAAATGTGGTCGTAGTCAGTGTAGGACCATGTATTTTGTTCAAATCTACAATATATGATCTGGAAGAGCTGTTCCATACATTTAAACAAAAATGTATTGGTTGATTATCCACGGTAGGAGAGTCAGGTATGAATTATGAATTCAATGATTCATGAAATGTGATTACTTCATATCACCATGGAAATGTCTTCACCAAAAAAATGAAAAAGGTGTATCAGTATTGTGTCATGACACACTTGTCATTTAAAGACCATAGACTGTGTTAAAGACCCACTGGATGGCGTCATTTATCAATTCACTGAACAATAAAAAACACATCAGCAGTAAACTTTATCAAAACGTATTTGATTTGTCTTTATATTTGTTGGTATTGTGTTTCTAATAATAAAAAATACGCTTCGTTTGTCGAAATTTTAGTAAGTGCCTCCAAATATTTTTTTGTTGTTGTCACCACTCACTCTTATTCATCTCCATTAGTCATGGATGTCCAGTTTGAGCTAGAACTATTTTCTCAGAAACGTGGAGGATCTGAAACCAAAAAACATGACCCTTCAACTTTATGCGTGACCGACAGTATTTTTCTTATAGCACTACTCGACACAGTCACCGATGCTTGACACTTTAGTTGGCTTGGCTGGGGAGACATAGTAATTGTGTAAAAAATTTACATTTTTAACAAACATTTTTTATAAATTTAACAAATTTAAATTTAACTACATAGGCTACTACAACAGAAAGTCCAATAAATCCGGTCTGAGACCTTCCTTGCAGCATGGTGAAATCTGGAAGTTTTTTGGGGGTTTATGTCGCAACAGAAGGCACACAAGAAGTGTGAGAAAGCAGAAGAAACTTCACGGGTAAGCTGTTTGTGTTTGTTCAGACTAATGAAGTGAGACCACCTGATTCGACAGACAGAAACATATAGGGCTCAACTTTATTTACGATTGTCTGGGTGTGACCCTGTTTTTTGTTTTTAGAGGTAAGTTTCCTTAACTTGATTTTGATAAATAACGGTATTGTCGGTATATCCTGTGGGAGTGACAAACATTTTAAGGACATTATTCAGATTCGATGCAGACAGATATCCACCAGCATTACAAACGGGTTTGACTAGTTGTGTTTAGTTTTAGATCTCTAAAATGAACCATAACCGCCAAAGAAGTGAACGAGAATGCGAATCTCTGTTGTACAGTATATTAGACTAGTATATGAGTTTGTGCATTCATTTATTTGATTTACTTGACACAGTCCTTGGCAAAAAAAAAAAAAAGAAATAAAAATGTGAAAATATTTAGTTGTCTTTTTAACCACAAACCACTGGTCTGGAAATTAGCAAGAATTGCACAAATACTGTAAAGTAACTTTACAACGGAATAGCCTTTCCCAATTTACAGACAGTTTTTTTGCTGTCAGTGTTGTTCCACTTAACCTTAATGGCTTCAAACATTTCATGAGTAGTTGAAAAATGTCTGCTAGTTCATTTTAGTTCAATATGAGACCAAATATTCACTCTAGGGTTCAAATCTGGACTCTGACCAAGGCCAAAACATGAGCCTGATGGACTTGTTCCTCAAGCCAGTTCTTTGCAGTTTGGGCAGCAGCATCATCATTTTGAAAAATAACATCTTAACATCCCAAAATGAAATAACTTTTCATTTGTGGGAAGCAAGCCATTCTGCAATATTCTCCTGTACTTCAAAGCATTAAATTACTTTTTACAATGAAGTAGCTCACCAATACCATGAGCTAAAAAGCTCTTCCCCCATGATTCACTGTGGTAGAGATGCATTTATTATTCTATTTCTCAGTAGATTTTCGAAGACACTGATCTGGTGCATCACCATGCAACTCGTGTTTCATTGTGGTTCATCACTCCACACACAACTTCCCATAGTCTGCCAAAAACTCAACAAATTTGCTCAAATTTCCTTGCCATTTTTTTGCCCTGGAGTGCTATGTACATTGCATTATTAGCATAGATCAGCATTTAGGACAGTTGTATAACATTGACTTTATGCCCCATTTTAAGATTTGTATTACAGACCTAATGCCAGCTACTTCTGAGGAACAGCAGTGCCTCTAGAATGAGTTTCCATGAAAAGAGAGAGGAAGGAGTTTCTGTTCAGGCTAAAAGTGCAGGAACTCCAGGACCCAGCTGTGTGTCTATGAAGAGTGACGTATCTATGGGCATGCCACCTGAATTCAGCGGTCAAGCAGTGACCTCTGACCCCAAGTGAGAAACAAGATTAAACCATAATAATTTATACAGTACAGACAGGTAAACATAGGCACACTTCTTTTCCATGGTCTATCTGTAAGCAAATTCACAAAGGTTTAGCATGTGGCTGTGTATTAATGAAAAGTGACACTCCAATGAAAAACCTGATACAACATTGGCAACGTTTACATGCAACCAAACAATCCGTTAGTAATCAGATTTACGCCTCAATCGGACTGAAAAGCCTTCATGTAAACACCTTAATCGATCTGATTGAGCTCGATCCGAATGAAATTTCGATCGGATTGAAAGGGGTGGTTTATTCCTTTTCTAATCTGATCGAGAGAACATGTAAACACTTGAACGGATTTAAAACCGAACCTGAAAGGACTGCGCATGTGCAATAGCGTAATGACATATGACGTTGCGAACAAGCTGTTTCTCCTGTTGAATAAAGTGTCATATAAATGAGGTCCCGTCATTCTATAATTCTCCTTTCACTGTGTCTGTGAAGTGGAGCGAACAAAGTCCCACCAGTCCTTGTTTCGGATTCTCATCCACAGACAACTGGTTTTGGGTGCTGGGAGGGGCATTTTTACTGAGTGATAAATGCAAGCAGCAGGTCAAAAAGGTTCATATGCTTTATGACCAGAGACGGATATTAAGTCTGCTGTTTAAAACTAATTTGGAGAATGGTTATTATGCGTAAACAGCGGGAAACTCTGTATATTCGTGCAGTGTGCGCATGTCAAAATCAATTCCGATTTAAAGCTTGTGACATAAACGCGCACATCAACTTCAACTACGATCAGTTTATTTAGTGTTCATGTAACCCCTACGTTCGGATTCATCAATCAGAATGAATTCAGTCCGATTGAAACAAAAGGTGTACATGTAAGGCAAGTATGCAAATATGTTTAGCTCATACTCAGACACTTAAGTGCATGCAGGGTTAACGATGTTACCAGATAACAAATCTAAAGTCTCTCTGCAGGGATTTGCTCCAGGTTCGTTCCACATGTGGAGTGTGTGAGCAGGTTCTGAGAGATCCAGTCTCTATTTCCTGTAGACATAGTTTCTGCAAACAGTGTATCAGCTGCTACTGGACTAAGTCCAGTCCATCAGAAGACTTTGACTGTCCTCAGTGCAGGAAGAGATCTAGAACACGGCCCATTCTACGAACAGATAAAGTCTCGGGAGGATCCAGATCTGCTGGTTCTGCTCTTTGTTACACAAAAGCAGCCCGGCTGGAGGAGTCTAAAAACCTGCAGCCGGTGGTGGATGATGTCCTGCAGAGAGTCAAGGAGAGACACAAAACCAGCATGAGGAACAAGTATGAGAACTTATTTGAGGGAATCAGACGACAGGAGAATCAAACCCTCCTGAATAGGATCTACACACAGCTCTATATCATAGAGGGAGAGAGTGAAGGGGTGAATGAAGAACATGAAGTGTTACAGATGGAGAAAACGCCCAGGACACAACATTCACAAGACACTCAAATCCACTGCAATGACATCTTTAAATCCTTAACTGAACAAGGATGTGAGGGGAAAAGAAGAGAGGGGAATGACACAATAAAGACTGTTCTTACTAAAGGCGTCGCTGGAATTGGAAAAACAGTCTCTGTGCAGAAATTCATTCTGGACTGGGCTGAAGGAAAAGCTAATCAGGATGTTGATTTCATGTTTGTGCTTCCATTTCGAGAGTTGAACTTGATTAAAGATCATCAGTACAGTATTTGCAAACTTCTGCTCGACTTTCTTCCTGAACTTCAAGATGTGGACTCAAAGATTTATGATGAATGTAAAATGGTGTTCATCTTTGATGGTCTGGATGAAAGCCGAATTACACTGATGTTTTCAGACGGACAGAAAGTTTCTGATGTGAATGAGTCTTCATCGGTGGGTGTGTTGATGTCAAGTCTCATTAGAGGAGAGCTGCTTTCTTCTGCTCTCATCTGGATCACCTCCAGACCAGCAGCGGCCAATCAGATCCCTTCAGATTGCATTAACCGGGTGACAGGAATTCAGGGATTCAATGACCCTCAGAAGGAGGAATATTTCCGGAAGAGGATCAGCGATCAGCATCAAGCCAGCAGAATTATCTCACACATCAGAAGATCAAGAAGCCTCCACATCATGTGCCACATACCCGTCTTCTGCTGGATCTCATCCACTGTGCTTCAGAACATCCTGAAACAAGACAACAGTGCAGAAATCCCTCAAACTCTGACAGAAATGTACATCCACTTCCTGATCATTCAGATAAACATCAGGAATCAGAAGTATGATGAGAGCGATCCGGGAAGACTCCTGCAGTTCAACAGGGAAGTGATTTTGAAACTTGCGGAACTTGCTTTCAATCAACTGAAGAAGGGCAACATCATGTTCTATGAGGAGGACCTGAGGGAATGTGGGATAGATGTCATTGATGCCTCAGTGTATTCTGGGATTTGCACCGAGATATTTAAAGAAGAGTCTGTGATTCATCAGAGGAAAGTTTATTGCTTCGTGCATTTGAGCTTTCAGGAGTTTCTGGCAGCTTTTTATGTGTTTTATTGTTATGTAATTAACACTGTGGGGGCACTAAGGTTTTTTGATTCCCTGCATAATTTGCTCAGAGGAGCTGTAGATAAAGCCTTAGAAAGCGAGAATGGACACCTGGATCTTTTCCTCCGGTTCCTGCTGGGCATCTCACTGGAGTCCAATCAGAAACTCTTAAAGGATCTACTGATTAAGACTCACATCTGTTCAAGGAGCATTGAGAAAACAACTGCTTGTATTAAAGACAAAATTAAACATGGACATAATCTTTCAGCTGATAGATCCATCAATCTTTATCTTTGTCTCTTTGAAATGAAAGATCAGACTCTGTACAGAGAGATCCAGGAGTTTCTGAAATCAGACAAATACTCAGAGAAGAAACTCTCTTCTGCACTTTGCTCAACAATCGCCTACATGTTTCAGATGTCAGATGAGGTGCTGGAGGAGCTTAATCCTAAGACATTTAATACATCGGAAGAAGGTCGAAGAAAACTCTTACCAGCTGTGAAGAACTGCAGAAAAGCTCTGTGAGTGTTAAATTCTCATATTACTTAAGAATTGAATGGTGCTTTTTTTCATAATTTGCATAAATTGCCATTTTACAACTTTGTAGATTTTCCCTTATTAAGACTTTTTGAATCTCTGGCAAAAATCCGACTAAACAGTCAGAGTAGGCATGACAGTCTTGAAAGTTATCAAGTTGTTTTGAGTGGGCTTGTGAGATGCAGGCTTAAAGATGAAGTATGTAAGATATGTTTTATGTTCAAATACATTTTCTTAAAGGGGTGGTAAAACGCATTTTTTCGAAGGCTTGATTGTGTTTGTGGGGTGCACTGTAACATGTGTTCATGCTTCGTTTTTTAAAAAAAATGCATTATTTTTCATATATTTTACCTTTATTCTACACTGCTCTTCCCCTCCTTGTAAAAACGGTCTGATGGTTTCCTGGTTCTATGAAGCCAGTCCCTCAAAACTACGCAATGGGCTCAGATTGGTTAGCTGACCCAGTGTGTTGTGATTCGCTAACCGTCTAGTGCACGTCTCCCGGAAACGTCACGCCCCGTACCTTTACCGGTAGTTTGCTATGGTAGTTTGTGCTTTGGTGTATTATAAACAATGGCATCAATAAAACCAATTGGACCCGGGGAAACGTTAGTGAAGATGATCGAGCAGAACCTGTTCAAGAACGGCTGTTAAACCAGAAATTTCAGAAAGGTTTTTTTTTTTTTTTTTCTCATTACTTTTTAGATACGCTGTTATTTAATTGTACTAATTATTATAGAATTAAACTAGAATTTCATATAATCGTTCTAACAAATTATACAACAGTCCTCAAAGGGATTTTTTTGAGTAAAGACTGCGGATCTATAGTGATCGTTTCTGACTGTATGCCACCGTTACTTTTGTATTTTTAGAACGATTGTAGCCAAATATCTGTCGCCAGAACTATTAACCCAAAACGAACACTAAACATCGGCTGCCAAATCAAACACAGAACCATGTTTAGCATGCCTGTAGATAAACAAGCATGTAGATAAACATAAAAGCTCTAATCAAAGAATAATTTACACTAATTCCAAGTTCGCTGTTGAGATAAAAAAAAAAGTTTGTAACGTTAGGTGTTTGTCAGATAACGTTAAGTATGAATGAGCATACCAAACCAGCAGAGCCAAACAGCGTTGTCATTTGTTTACTTCCTTGCTACAATGTACAATTAACAATACGAACTATTACAGGAAAACACATCGACGAAAAATAAATCATACTTACAGGTTGTGGCCCGTAAACAAAAGCTTCTGTTGGAACTGCTCCATCTTTCAGGACAAATCGATGTGCGAATCCTGCATTGAACTCGCCAAGATTGTTGAAGCTTTCCTCCGTGCAGCACAGAGAGCGAGATTTGATCATAATTATGAGGGACCGAGTTAAAAATAAATTTTAACCATTGATCCCTAACTCCCTCGTCTCTAGGAAGGCTGAACAAAGCGGACCTGCAATCCGGATGAAAATAACAGCAGCGTTTTAACGGCATTGCGACAACTCATCTCCAAAACAGCAATATAAAATGGCCTCGCCTCGCTTATTAAGTATTCTCGGAGGAGGGGTTTATGTAAATAATGGGATATGCTGACGTCAGCATATCCCATGGAATGTCGTGTTGTCCAAAACCGGTCGTTTGCTGTAGTCCTTAGAAATAGTTTTTTTTAAAGCAAATATCTTCCTTTGCTTTGAACTTTGAGCGCTGTAACTTTGCAGATGTTGTTTATGCTCAAACAGCAACATTACACACTAGCTAAAGTTAGAAAAGTGAAATCGTGTTTTACCACCCCTTTAACCCAGTTTATTTTTCATTGACTACTACTATTATGCCATTTATGAGTTTATCTCCCCCAAAAAGCACCATCAAAACATTGAGAGTGGTAGCAGGCTGAGAGTTTGGGGAGTGGCTACTGTAGCAGGCAGATAGTTTTGGGCGTGGCTACTGTATCAGGTGGAGAGTTTTGGGCGTGGCTACTGTAGCAGGTGAAGAGTTTGGGGCGTGGCTACTGTAGTAAGTTCAACAGGGAAGTGATTTTGAAACTTGCAGATCTTGCTTTCAAACAGCCCAAGAAGGGCAACATAATGTTCTATGAGGAGGATCTGAGGGAATGTGGGATAGATGTCATTGACGCCTCTGTGTATTCTGGGATTTACACTGAGATATTTAAAGAGGAGTCTGTAATTCGTCAGAGGAAAGTCTATTGCTTTGTGCATCTGAGCTTTCAGGAGTTTCTGGCAGCTGTTTATGTGTTTTATTGGTTTAGGGGAGGGGTGTCAAACTCAAATACACAGAAGGGCAAAATTAACTGTAGCAGACTGAGATTTGGAGGTGTGGCTACTGTAGCAGGCGGTCTTTAGCCTTGTTTAGCCGGTGTAGGACAATGATTGACACGTTACATGGGAAAAGACATTCAGCTTCGGTTACAAAAGTCAAAGTGCAAGCCAAAATTTGCTAAAATTTAAAGACCTTTAAAAGTTAAAAAGGTGATGAACGCTTCAAAGCGAACCAGGCTTTGTGATGCGACGCCCTACAATGAACACTTCAATAAAACATCATCATGCACTTGTTCAGCAAGACAAATTTACCAGTTTATAATGTTTACTCATCCTCAATCAGTATGTCATGACACGTCATGTCAAAAATGCGGCCGATGCAGAATGGGTTTATCATAAGCAAGACGCTCGCCTAATCAATTGCTTACTCATGACACATAGCAACACAGCTAAAAGTATTCCTAATATGTTGGACCTTTAATTGAAAGAATGCCACTTGTTGAGACATTTCTTCACAAAGACGAGCTGTCGTGGAAGGCACGACACGTGAAAGGGCCTTTTGCAAGGTTTGGAAATATGCTTTATTTTTGTAATTCCAATAGATGCCACTAGTGTCACAGAAACTACATACTTCACCTTTAAGGAAAAGGTTATTGGACTTTATTTGAATTACCTTGTGCAGTTATCTGTAGATATAACTTGAAATGTGTTTTGTTCTCTTATAGTCTTGCTGACTGTAATCTCACTGATAAATCTTGTGAGATTGTGGCCTCAGCTCTACAGTCATCAAACTCCGTACTGAGAGAGCTGGACCTGAGTAACAATGACCTGCAGGATTCAGGAGTTAAGCTTCTCTCTGATGGACTGAAGAGTCCAAATTGTCAACTAGAGAAACTGAGGTTTCTAAGAGTTTTTTACAGTTAAATTATTTTGAAAAAATACAATCCTGTGTGAAATTTACATGCAAGCTGCCCATATGGTTCCAGACACAGTCACTTTTAATATCTGGTCTATTAGTATGTGTAAATTACCACATGTACAACAGTTCTAAAAAACTGTCTTAAACTGTTCTAAAAACAGTGTGTGTGTGTGTTTGCAGATTATCTGATTATCTTTTGATATGCATGTTTAGATTATCTGGCTGTATGGTGACAGAGGAAGGCTGTTGTTGTCTGGCCTCGGCTCTGAGTTCAAACCCAACACACCTGAGAGAGTTGGATCTGAGCTACAATTGCCCAGGACACTCCGGAGTCAAGATGCTCTCGGATCGACTGAACCACCCAAACTGCACACTGGAGATACTTAAGTATGTAGACCTGAAATTGTGTAGTGTACATTAGGGATATATATATCACGAAATGATGCAATCTTTGCCTATACCTCAACACATGCCATGATAGGATTACAATTAAATTAGATCCAGGGGTATATTGATCAATATATCGATGATACGATATTATGGGCCTATTTTACACCATCAGTTTTTTTTTATTTACTTACATGCAACCAAAACATATAACATGAACATTTAACTGAAATGTGCAAATCATCACAACAAAAAATACACTTTAGTTTTTTAAATATTGAAAAACAGAGGGGGGAAAGCAATAACAACAGTCAACATGCAAACTCTGGACAAGTGATAGAAGATGATGGTTTGTCGTGACCATTTTTACATGCCTTCTTCTGTGTTGTTTAGTTTGGACCACGGAGAATCCTTCAGGATCACACCAGGACTGCGGAAATGTAGGTTCTCGCTCTGACACACACTTCATGCACATTCAGTTTTTTTTCAATTCAATATTATTGTGCTTTTATAATACAAATTATCCAAAAGCAGTCATAGAATAGTGCCAAAGGCAAAGATGACAAAATCAAGGATCTTTAGATATATCACTGATGTTTTAATCTCTCTTCAGATTCCTGTCATCTCACATTCGATCAAAACACAGTGAACACTCATCTCACTCTGTCTGAAAACAACAAAAAGGCAACATATTTGGAAGAGGAGCAGCCATATCCTGATCATCCAGAAAGATTTGAGCACTACGAGCAGGTTCTGTGTGGAGAGAGTCTGACTGGACGCTGTTACTGGGAGGCTGAATGGAGTGGCTGGAGTCATATAGCAGTCACATATCGAAGTATCAGCAGGAAAGGAGGGAGCGACTGCAGGTTTGGACTCAACGGAAAGTCCTGGAGTCTGGTCTGCTCCGGTAAAAATTACTATGCCAGGCATAATAATGCAAGAACTGACGTACCCGCGCCCTCGTCATGTTCTCACGTTATAGGTGTGTACCTAGATCAGACAGCTGGCTCTTTGTCTTTTTACAGTGTTTCCTCTGAAACAGGCAAAATGATCCACATTTACACCTTCCACTGCACATTCACTGAGCCCCTCTATGCAGGATTTGGTGTTGGGGTTGACAGCGGCTCTTCAGTGTGTTTATGTGAAATACAGAAGATGTAAGGCAGGCGTGTCAAACATGTAGACCGCGGGGCAAATACAGCCTGTGGAGGACATTTTTAAAATAATTTATTTATTATGTTAGTGTGATATTTAATCTGTGTTGCATGCACAAAGAAACTCTGTTCAGTGGCGTTACATTATTTAAATTATTATAAATGGCACATTTCAGAGAGAGTTCAATGGTTGAGAAGTATTTTCCACCAGCGCATAACTTACATTTGACTGTTATATTCTTATTTGGAAATAAGTGTATATAAATAATAACATTTTGTGCTTGTAATTCTATTTTGCATCCTAAGTCTGTTAAACATTATTGTATATGTCAAACAGACAAAGCATAACAGAGAAAGGCAGTGCAATAATGTTAACTATTTCTTGTTAGAGGTTACATGTAGTTATTATAATATCATTGAACTACTGTTAGTTAGAAGTGTCTTAAATTTACAGAGAAAATAAATGTCATAGTAAAGTTTTTTCCTGATCACCATTTTGTATATAAACTATAGGAACATAAGGTAGACAATGTCTGTCCTTGATCATGTGTTGCACTGTGGATCTAGGTGAAAAACATTATATAGCTACATGTACAACCCACTTTAATGTCTTTTCCTTTAACAATGTCTAAAGATCTACAAAATCATTAAGATGGTGTCCTACACACACACACACACACACACACACACACACACACACACACACACAGAGAGAAATGCGCGCACACACATCCATTTAAAAAAACATGTGTTTTTCTTATTTCTCTCTTTTCAAGTTTATAGTAAAAAACATTCATAGCACATGCCAGACCACCAGCATGCTGCATCAGCCATGATCTTCTACATTGTGTTTTTTTAAAGAGAAGTTACATTAAAGAAATCAACATGTAGCTACAATGAAAATCTAACTTCGGCATATTAGTGCCAAAATATAATATGTAGTATTTCAGGTGTATACCACATACACGGGTTTCTTGTATACAAACAATACCGGATGCGCGCGCATCCAGGGGGCAAAAAAACGCGATCTGTTATGCTGAGTTCTGTAAAAGAACATTGTAATTAACGTAGATTTCGCATTGTTTGTAATTTCTTGTTGACTAAATAATAAACTACAATTTCAGAGTTGGATCTGTTTGTTTGTGTTTCATATTAATATAACATTATGTAAAACGTCCGTCCAACTGTTTACGAATCAAAATCTGGACATACTGTGATGCATGTATGAATTATCATGTTAGACTAAGTTAGCAATGTAATAGCCTCTATAGAGCCCGAATTTGCTTTTATATAAGTTAACCTTGTTTACGTTACTTTACGACCTGCAACATATCATGACTGCACATATATAACGTTACTTTATTGTAAATCAAAGATTTGACGATGGATTATGTGGGAAGTAGTACCTCCGACCGTGGCGATTATATTAAAAAACTTACTCTCAGCAATGGTGAGATCTGGCCGGATCCCAATACCTGACGATCTTTGGATTGTGGATGACAAGAAGTGGCCAACAATTGTATGGCCTGATATATATATATATATATATATATATATATATATATATATATATATATATATATATATATATATATATATATAATTGTCTAATTCAGACACCAAGTGTGTATACAAGAGAAATGATTATAGAAAATGATTGATCGCTTGACGCATACAACTACGTCCTATGTGGCCATGTGCAGCTCGTCAAATACTTTGATGCTGCACCGGATTTTTGCGTGTTGAGGTCAGATGTGCTCCCTAGTCAAAGGCAAGGCATTAAAGCCAAGCCTTATGATGCCTGGGTGTATGTCCATAAGGGCCTTGGTTACATCCTTACGGCTAACTGCAAATGCATGGCAGGGTACGTCTATCAAAATGTATCTGCCATCAGAAACCCTTCACTCCGGTATGAAGACCGCGGGTCTTTTGCCCCCTGGCTGCGTGCGCATGCAGTGATGACGTCGCCGAGAAATCCATGTATGGATTCTTATCTGACATTTAAATAGGCTTTAAAAATTCTGTAAAATGCTTTAAGTTATAATAATAAAGTTCTTCAAGTAATTATAAAGAATTATGATTGATTCATCCTGTCTAGCGTTGAGAAAAGTAACAAGTCTCATATGATACGATGTTCATAAATTTAAGCAGACATCGGGATAAAAAAGTACATTTGATGAAAAGCACCGACAAACATTTTAATAGCCTTTAAAATATACAGTAAATAGTTAATATAATTATTGTTTTAACCAACCACACTAGACCTGAAAGAGTGATGGAGACTTCTATTTTAAAACACGTCTCCCGGAAGCCATTACAATCTCTCTGAGAGAGATCCTGACAGCTCTGAGTTAAAGTACAGCCACTGAAGTGTCTCACAGCTTACTAACTTCATCATGACCGATTCTTTGCTTCGCTGGACTGTTGATAAGTTAAAGCATTGTTTTGGATTAGAGGCAAGCGACGACATTGTACAGTAAGTACATTTTAGTTGATGTTTATGCCTCTGGATGAATTGTGCGCGAGTCTGTCTAATGTCAATTGTAAAATTGTTGTAAAATATAAATGACAGAACTGACAATCCAGAAAAGTGTGTACAAATTCGTCTATATGTAAGTCCTTTCATGTAACGTTATAACGAACAGAGATAACTTGCTGGGCCGCACTGTCTTCTGCAAAATGGTAACGTTAATTTACCATGTTTTTTGACATCGTACTTCCAATAATGCGATGGCACGACAAAAGTACATGGAGACATCTTGGTACATGATTATGTCATTTTTAGTCCCAGATACTGCTACATAACTGTTTATAATAACCATATGTGAAAGATATATTAATGTTATGTGAAATGTATGTGGTGATTTAATACACACATGACAGACAGTAGATTCTTTATAGTTTGTGATAGGTTTGGGCTTCCAGTATCCAAACAGAAAACAGTCTTTGTATAACTAATTTGTAAGAAATAATTGAGACGAAACATAGTGTCGGCCCAGATCCGGTGCACATCTGGTACACATGGATTCCACACGGCTCGGATGTGGGCCTGATCTTGCTGTAATGCCTGTATAATTTCGTTTTTCAGGTACATCCTTTCCATTGACAATGCTGATGAAATTGTGGAGTATGTTGGAGATCTCTTACAAGGAACGGAAGGGAAGAAGCAGGAGTTTGTGGATGAGCTGGTGCAGAGATGGCAGAGGTGTCGAATGCAAGAGCCTGATGGTCTGGGAGGCGTCTTCAGGATAGAGCCAGTCATGGGTAAATACAGACACACTGATGTTTTCAGTGTCAATACATAATTAAGAATTTAGAATTTAACTTAAGTATTAAGGATAATTTCCATATTGGCCAATAATCTGTATCGGTTTGATAAGACTGATGTTTTTTTTTTTTTTTCAGTTCAAACTATATATTCTTCTTCTGTGTCAGGTTTAAAGTTGGCATGAAATGAAAATTCACCTCTTTTATATTCATCTAGTTGTTTAAATGCCTGTTATAGATCTTATTGTGAAATGATTCATCCATGTACTGTATATGTTTCCTTTTTTCATATTTCCTTGTAATTTTTAAACAAAATTTCATAATTCGACCTTCTGGTGAAAACAGCAGACTTGTCTCTGGCGATGTATGCTAGACTTCTCCGTTAATCTGCTTAAAGGCCTGTAAGGGTTTGGAAATTTGATTTGAAATTTGATTTTCCCATGCGATTTGTCAGAGGACTTTCACTTTTATAAAAAAAAAGAAGCAGAGATACAGTGGTATAATATGCTATTATTCCTTATCAAGATGCTGCAATACCCTATTTATATTTTATATTTTTTCTTATCATTTAGGTTATGTTTGTCCCAGTATTTGATTTGCTGTGACTGATATTTGTCATTGTTACATGTATGCATGTATTATGTGTTTTATTTGATTGCAACATCAAACCTCAAAATCCAATTAACAACCATTGAATAGAACCAAGTTTTTTTTTTCAATAGGTCACAATACAGAAAAAAATGATTTGTCGCTATCAATTTTATCGCAACTTTAAAAAGTACTAAACAGCATTTCTATATTGCTTGATCTCTGCATCCCTGCCAATAATATTGTAATTGCTATGAAAATATATCTGTTGAGTGTCAATAAAGTAATATTGTATGAAATATCTGCCCCAGAGGGTCTAGACACAACTCCCAAAGACAACCAGAAGAAGACCAAACGAAAGGGAAGAAACAAGCAAGAGATTGCGACTGTCTGTCAGGCAGAGCCGGAGCCTGTGAAAACTCCCATTGACTTGATGAAGGTATGTCACCTTATTTAAATATCGTAAACTCTTATACTACAGGGCTGTTGAATGCTTGATTCTGATTGGTTGAGAACGTTCTAAGGTGTGCAATTATTTTCAGGGAAACGCACGGCTAAAGTAGTTCCAGGCAGGTTTGACCGCATTACAGTTCCATATCACTGCGCATAGTTAACTGTAATAACGGAAAATAGGATACAATTCATAACAAGAAAAAACATGCAGCCCAATGCGCTTGATCTGCAATTTTCGATGTCTAACTTCACAATCAATGGACACATACAGTTTAATTTTAATAAATAAAGTATGTAGTCCTATCTATAATCAACAGAAAATTAAACTGAATATATGAATAAATTGATAGTCCTGCTGCGCGGGTTTTCGTAATTATTCCAGATAATATAACAAATAAATAATTATTGATAGGCCTACTTGTTAAAAGGGCTTTGCGTTTCATTTATTAGGCTAGTCTACTGTCAATAATAGAAAAAAAGAATGAACTAATTAATTAAAACGAATTGAATTAATAAATAAATAAAAGCCTAATATTGATGCACATGCTTCTCTCTCTCTCTCTCTCTCTCTCTCTCTCTCTCTAATAACTGCATAAAGCCGGGGACACACTTAATCTAAGGCCAGTTATGAATGTAATTTCATACTTCTGACTGATCATGCCCAAACGCGTGTTCAGCGCGTTCAGTCTGTGTTCACAGTCGGTGTTTAAGACCTGTTACAGTCGATAGAAACAGTCAGTCTTACAATGTTTCAGCAAGTCGTAAGTGTGTCCTCATCATTAGTCTGCTATCAGTGGCTCAAACCTCCGTTACTAACTCTAAAATTACGTTTTGGAATTAGCAATGGAGGCATGGGATTAGATGCGTAAGAAATTAGCCCTACATACAAGTGTGTTTTAATGACAAAAACTTGACAAACGTCTTTAAATGCATCATCTGAACAATGTTTCGAGGTGTGGTAACTGTAGTATAAGCGGAATAATTGACTTCAGGCCGTTGAATTATTAGAAAAACTCGTGACCACATTACCACTTCGGGTCTGCATTATTTTTCTAATAATTCAACGGCCTGTCGTCAATTATTCCTTACTTATATATGAAGTTGAACTGGAAAGACTTACAGACTTTACTTGGTGTTTTCAGGCTCAGGAGAACAGCGGCTCCAGCTCAGTGAAGAAGAAGAACAAGTTTGTGAGTCTGTATGCTAAAGAGGGTGGAGATAAGATGGCTGTTCTGCTGCCGGGCCGTCAGTCCTGCGAGTGTTTGGCTCAGAAACACAGACTCGTCAACAACTGTCTGAGCTGCGGACGCATAGTGTGTGAGCAAGAGGGATCCGGGCCCTGTTTGTTCTGCGGCAGTCTGGTGAGCCTCCTATTCATCAGGACAGTCTGTGTTAAAGGGGAACTTGGCGACTATTTCAACTTAATAAAACCTTTAGAAATCATTTGGATGATTAAATAACCTGTTCTGGTGAGAATGGTGACTTTCCCCGCTCCCCCCAACGTTCCTAGGCGGAAAACCAACCTTGCAACATGAGGATTAACGTCCCGGTAAGTTGGAAAAAGGAAGTCTCGTGAGAAGCGAGAACGAGCGAGAAACACGAACTGCTTTACGGCAATTCGACATAAACACACACGCCGCCCTCAATGTGTGTGATGTATTACCCACCTCGGTAGACACACTCCACAAGATAAAGTTGGCTGGCTCCGATAATAACAAATGCACATGAGCAGCGGTAGAAAGGGGGAGGAGGGGCCGCAAGTGAGTTTTTTTTACGACATTGTTGTGAAATATACGCCTCACAGCTGTAGGGGGAGCTCGCTGAGAAAACTTGTGACAACAAAAGTGAACATCAGTGAAGAAATGGCTTGAGTTGCCGAGTTCCCCTTTAATAACATTAATATCCGTTTTCTGGCGCGTTCGAACCGCAGGAACTGGGAACGATTTTAGTTCGAGGAACTTATTTAGCTCATACTTCAGAGTCGGGTCTAAACCAGCGCTATAGGAACTATCCGTGACGTTAGTGTTCGCTGATTGGCCGAACGCACGCGAAACACCAGCATCCGCCATTTTTAAAAAGACTGTAAACACACAGATTATAGCCTATATAATTACTCCAGAAACTAACTCTACGAACATGGAAAATAGTGATAGATGGGCCACTCAACGTTTACGCTAAAGAGAAAATCTAACGCAACTTTGAGGGGACCAAGAGACACATGGTTATGTGTTTCTGCTCCGCTAGCAACACTGGATATCAACCACACGGTATATGCTAATAACTTTTCATTACTGTCTACTTTATATGTATACAGGCCTGCCAACTCTCACGCATTCAGCGTGAGACTCACGCAATTGACCCAATTCTCACGCTCTCACGCCACACCCCCGATTTCTCACGCTGAAGTGTCAACCCGGTCGGTCAAATGCCTGAAAGATGAGTTTATCTATATATCTACCTGTTGAGCCACTCGTGATCGAGCTAGTTATACCGCAAAGTAGTTAAAATATCCCGTAATCTAGAGCGAGCGTGCATGCGAGACAGATATTGTGCTCCGCCCGCGCGCACGGCAGAGAGGTAAGCGAGCGAGAGACCTTGCGTGTGCAGACCCCCCCCCCTTGGAGAAGTCTCACGCCAAGCTAAACTCAAAAGTTGGCAGCTCTTGCTCAGGCTCTGGTCTGGACGTTCCTGGTGGCTAGTTCCTAGAACCACCTGGTGCAAAAGCCCCTTTAGTGGTAGACCTAAACTTCTTTTGGTTAAAAAAAAAAGAAACATCCTCTCACTTTCAACTGCTTTTTGTTCAGCAAATTTCTTAACATATTTGTATGAATATAAAAAGATTCAACAATTGAGACATAAACTGTACACATTTCACAGACATTTGACGATGGTGAAATGGAATAACGAGTCCCTGAACTAAGGAGGTTTCGATATCAAAAGTAGCAGTCCGTGTTTCCCATTAATTACCTAGACTCTGGCGGCTCACCATAGTCGAATCTGAGCCGCAACAGTTTAATAATGAACCGAAAATATTTTAAAACTTCTAATTATATCATATAAGTTTTCTAACGTTGTTTTGCACCATTGCTTTGGCAAAGTATCTGTCAAACAAACTAAAATGGAAAGCGCGTTATGGATTTCTGCCCTTACCTAATCGCAAAAGACTGATTTAATTTAATAAGTGTATAGCTGGTGTTTCAAAGTGAAGTGCAGACTCGCGCGATCAGCTCGTGATCCAGTGGAATAATGCAGTGAACTCAATCTCTGCTGTGCTGGGAGTTTAGTGTGCATTTGGCAATGTGGCGGGCACCAGTTACACATTCATATATTCACATTTGTACTATTTCCAACATTATTGTGGAAAATAAATTCACTAGATTTGTAATGGAACACCTGTAAACCCGTTCTCACAGAAATGGTAGTTTTCCGCTAAAATAAAAGCTCAACTGCAATTTCCGTCAAAATAAAAGCTCATGGGTTCATTTTTTGCAAGTGTAGAAATTGCTTATTTGGGTTTTTATAAAATTATATTTAAGATGCATGATCCTAAAAAAGGCTAATTTCTTTCTTTGCTGAGTTTATATGTCAGCCAAGCCGATTAATTTGGCCATTTTTAAGATATTTGCATTAAGAGAATTAATTGTCTGAAGTAGTCATTTCCACATGGAAATACTGATAATCAATCATATTATTGGAAAACTGCTTTGTATTTTCGTGTGTGTGTGTGTGTGTGTGTGTGTGTGTGCGCGAATTGAGTAAGTGAATGAGTGAATCTCATGAAAACATGTATGCGTCTCATCTCCACCCATAAAAAAAAAAAGAAATTATATTTTGCACAAAGTAAATGAAAGACTCATTCAAGTTTTGACTTTAATTGGATTATAATGATCATGAAAACGTTCTCATTACCATTCAAATCTTTAACTTTTGAGTTCGTTTGTAGTTTTTAACTGTATTTTTGATCAGGTAAATGAAGCCTTGGTGAACGTTAGACTCTTCTTTGAAAAACATAAAAAATCTTTCAGATCCCAAACTTTTCAATCATAGTATAAATATTGACTATAGATATTTTCACTGGCCATGGAAAAGCCCATACCAGTCAACTACTATTCTGTATCTTGTCTAATCTTATGGACCTTGCCAATTTGATTATGATAGTGATTAACAACTGTTTAACAAGCCTTCATTATCATTGTTTAACATTTTTCACACATAATTCAGGTCTGTACAAATGAGGAGCAAGAGATACTGCAGCGAGACTCCAACAAAAGTCAAAAGCTCCGTAAAAAACTCATGGGAGGTGAGACATGAAGTGATTGTACAGTATGTGTTTTCCTTTGACTTTGACACTGACAGCCTTTGTTTTTCTCTGTGGACCCAGAGGGAACTGAACGGGACTATCTGCCCCACCAAGAGGCCAGGATGAAGACTGGCCTGGAAAAAGCCGTAAAGCACAAAGACAAACTTCTGGAGTTTGACAAGAACAGGTCTGCCTGTCCAAATACACTGTTGTGGTGTGATTGCTAGGGTTAGATTAATTTCAACCTCAATCTAAAGTGCAATGCACTCACAAAGCGTAGACTTTTAAAGTGTCATGAAACCCCAGTATTTTAGCCTGGTCGTTCACACCTCAGAGTTCAAAAAGTCTCAAGAAATGGGTGTGTGTAGTTGTGGAAAAGTGGGAGTGTAGAGGGTGGGAAGAGGGGAGACAACAACCAATACATAGATCTGCAACACACTCATTATACAGACACATGAATATTAAAATATGACCAACTAAAACGGATTTGAGGGCACCTTGATGCATTTTACAAATTTTAACCCTATATAACACACTCACAAGAAATGTAAAAGAACATTTAAAAGGTCTAAATAATAATATATTCATTACATTCACAAGCACTACAGTCTGAACAAATGACACGCGTCAGTTGAACAGAAAGAATAAAGGCATATTACGTTTTTGTCCATTGTTCTTTGAATTGTCGGTCTACATCATTGTCTTCTGTGAATCAGAATAATTCCTCCTGTCATCGCGTTCATGATTAGACGTACGGCTGTATCAGGCCCTGTCCACACGGAGACGCGTTTCGCTGTATACGTAAAAATTTTTTATCGGATCGGCGTTTCGTCCAGACGGATCCGGCGTTTTGGGAGACTGAAACCGCTATTTTTTGAAACCGGGTCCCAGGGTGGATAAATCTGAAAACGACACCCTTGTGTTTTCGTGTGTACGGCCAATCCGTATGTTTTGTGAAACGATGATGTCATCACCCCACGTGTCGACTAGTCAGACACGCTAAATCAGTAACAACAACTGCGATTACTTGCTTGAGTTCATGCTTCAGAAGCTACTGAGCCTCTTTTATTTCTTTATTTATTATTTAGGACTACTTTAATGTATTTTTATTTTATTTCTTTATTTTACTTCTTTATTCATTTATATTTCTTTCTTATGCTATGATGCTCGTATTTTGTCTGATTAAGACATTTCGTATTTTGTAGGGATGGGCATTTCAAGCAAAAATAATATTCGACGATCGCTGGGAATTATTTTATTATTATTCAAAAAACGCACCTCTGCCCCTCACGCTCACCGGTAAAACGGCGTTCGCTCCGACATTACATTTCTCTGTACTGTAGGCCTATATGTTGTAGCCATTAAAGAAAAGTTAGTTTCATATTTATGTTTAAATACTATGTTATTTTTTTCCATTTCATATATGTTGATTATATGAAAAGTGAACAGCGTGAGTAGCCTAATCATAAGATGCGCAATATCGAGACACATAATTTTGACCACTTCATTAAGTTTTGTTTTGTATAAAGCCTTTCTTTAAAGTGAATTTCGTTTTGTATAAATTGTATCTTAATTTTAATCAATGTTTCATCAACCAATTTCCTGGATTTAATAAATAAGAAGCAAATATAGCAGACAATAGCCTATAATCAGGACATGGAGGCGCCGACGCGATATAACTTGCATCGCACGTGAACTGGAGCTTGTCTCATAAATGAACAGAAACTCAGAAATATATCTAAGCTTGAAATGTCTACTTTTAAACAAAACAATTCAAAACGAAAAGAAAAGAAACAGACAACTCTAATAATCCGTATGAAGTGTGCATTTATCTCTTTAAGCACCTTCACAATACTGCGAAGGTGGCGAGTCAGCATCGGCACAGAAAACACTAGTTTATTAATAAACAATTAAAATGTCTCCTTGCTATATTTGACACATTCATAATGATTAGGCTGTTTGCCGGTTCTTTGTGGCAAGCTTTATGCTTTAGCTAACTAATCGAATATCGTGACTCATCCCTTTTTTGTACCAGGCCATTTATGGTTTTTCATATTGTTCAATAAAGTTCTTGGTAAAAAAGAAAAGAAGCTAATGTGCCTAATATTACATACTGTATATTATTGTATACAGCGCGAAAGGTTTATGCGCAAGTCTTCTTCTCTGTTTTTAGTGTATCTGTGTCAGAAATACAGCGCCTCATACTGGTCTGGCATGTATACTACATCGGTTTGAGTCTGTTTCAGTGGTTCGTGTGTACGCAGATATTTCTTGAGACGGCGCCTTGTTTACGGAATTTTTTTTTTGAACGAGGAAAAAAAAGATCGGATAGGGAAAGCTCTGGCTTCGTGTGGACGTGGCCTTATTTGCACATATATTTCATTTTAAGAAGGTATGTGCGCATACACTGTGCTGGTTCATGTTTAGAGAACTAGAGTTCCCGGAAGAACGAAATTAATCAGAAAAACGCCTAAATAACCAATTTCTACTTTATGATCAAATTTATGAGTGCTTTTAGTATTTTCAGTGATGTGTAGCCTGTACATATCTGTTCACTAGGGATGGGCATTTTTTTTAAATATTGTATTCAAATATTCTGGTTCATAAGAATCGAATATTCGTTTATTTAAATGTCGTTTAAAGAGAAATACGTTATTTTTTAAGTTTAAGTTTTATGTCATTATTTATGAACAAGCTTACATTAGGCAATATACACAACAGGCTTACTTTATATCTTACGGTTTTCTTTTAGTTGAAAACATTAAACAATATGTGTAAACAAAAAATATAAAGAACAAAAGCATTTAAGCTAAAGCAGTGCAAACGAAAAGAAAAAAAGCTAATAAAGTAGACTGCGCAGTTATCGTACAGAACGTACATGCACTCGAGTCAGCATTATCGTGTTTATATTGTTTCACGTTCATGTTGAGAAAAACAATATCCACATGCTCGAGTGAGAAAGCACGCCGCGCTGACAGACGTTGCTGAGACGCGCGCGTGTGTGTGTGTGTGTGTGTGTGTGTGTGTGTGCAAAGTGAAGTTACTAACAGCACTTCGCGTTTTCTGTTCTTAAACCTGTCTCCCTCAACAAAACTTAAAGGAAGCATATGTCTCAAAATCATTTAATAATTGATTAAAAGTAATTCCATTTTGTAATATAATTTTCATCTAAGTAATTCCAAACTTCGCGAGGCAGACGACAACATTGTGATCAAATACAATCCACTTGTTAAACACGCTCCACAGCGCCACCCAGTGCATTTAATTATAACTGCCGAAAATTCGAATAGTATTTTATTTTTCGAATAATAACTACAGATCCCTACTGTTCACATCTCAAAAAATGTGTTTTGGGGTTTCATGACCCTTTCAACAATTTGACCTCTTCCACTTTCTTTTAGTGTTAAGAGGACACAAGTCTTGGATGATGAATCCGATTATTTTGCAACGGACTCGAACCAGTGGCTTTCTCCAGGTGAAAGGGAGGCCTTACGCAAGCGAGACGAGGAGCTCCGGGAGCTTCGGCACGCCTCCCGCAAAGACCGCAAGATCACACTCGACTTTGCGGGTAGACGAGTGCTGAATGAAGGGGAGAATCTGACTCCGTACTACCAGAAGTAAGAAGCCAGCTTCATAATTAGTTGTTTCAGTTATTTCATTTTTGATGAGTTTTATGCCGGGTTCAGACTACACGATATCAACCCAATTTTTGCGTGATCTGTTTGACGCACGGTTTCATGGTGATTCGTAAACGACAATGAGCGTCAGGATGCAAGAATCGATCGTTTTATCTCATATAGTGCGTCATTAACGCGACAAAAAGACTAGGATGTTTAAAAAAAAAATTTCTGACCTCATAATGGTTTCCGCCACGTGTGTATGGAAGCTTGTTTCCGCCAAAAATAAAAAAGTAATTGCGACTTTTGATCTCACAATTCTGACTTTTTATCTCAGAATTGTGTGATATAAAGTCGCAATTGCGTGTTATAAACTCAGAATTGTGAGGGAGAAACTTGCAATTCTGAGGAAAAGTCTTTTATTGGACAATTCTACTTTATATATCACAAATATGTGAAAAGATGTTAGAATTGCGAGATATAATGTCGTAATTGCGTGCTATAATTGCAAGAAAAATTGCGAGAAAAAAAGTCAGAATTGCAAGTTTATTTCTCACAATTCTGACTTTATTTCTCGCAATTCTGACTTTATATCTCGCAATTCTGAGGTAATCTGAATTATCTCGCAATCTGAATTGCGAGATGTTTACTCGAAATTGCGAGTAAAAAAGTCGCAATTGTCTTTTGAAATGTTTTATTCTGTGGCGGAAACAAGCTTCCATACATCTGTGATGCTGACCAATAGGAGCACAGAAGCTCTTCCGTACACACCTTTCAAACATGATGAAACGAAAATGAGACTATGATATTGGTGCTGCTAGGTGTAATTATGCAATAGAGGAAAGGCTTGTGGAGCGATGGCAACAATATTCCTGCCTTTATGAGGTTTCCACGAGTGACGACAACAATAGAGTTAAAAAAGATAAATGCTGGCGAACTAGCCTAATGCTAATTCTAGTTGTCACCGGGTTGCTGAACGCCTCGTTCAGCAACCCGGTGACAACTAGAATTAGCATTAGGCTAGTGTAACCATTGTTAGTTTACGCTCTTGTTTCCGTAAGTCAGTTGCTAGTTAAAGTAGCATAGAGCATGTTAGCATATTTTTTTAAGTATTATGCTGAAGTCCTCGTGGGAGGTTCCTACTTAATAATTCAGAAGTCATTATTATGACGTGAGATGTGTTCAAGTGATTTCTGGTTGGGATAAAATAAGACACATTGGTCAATTTTTTGCCAATAAACTTTTTTTCTGCCATGATATTTTAATTGACACGTCTCCAACTCAAGGCTCAGAGTTAAAGGGTTAGTTCACCCAAAAATGAAAATTATGTCATTAATGACTCACCCTCATGTCGTCCCAAGCCCGTAAGACCTCCGTTCATCTTTGGAACACAGTTTAAGATATTTTAGATTTAGTCCGAGAGCTTTTTGTCCCTCCATTGAAAATGTACGTACGGCACACACTCTTTGTCCAGAATGGAAATAAAGACATCATCAAAGTAGTCCATGTGACATCAGTGGGTTAGTTAGAATGTTTGGAAGCATCGAAAATACATTTTGGTCCAAACATAACAAAAACTACGACTTTATTCAGCATTGTATTGTCTTCCGGTTCTGTTGTCAATCCGCGTTCATGAGTCCGCTGACGTAAGACACGCTGTAAACAAAACAATCTTCGCAAACATGTCTAAGGATTTCGACACAGGGGAAGACTTGCATTTTTTTTTAACCAGACATATTTATTTGAACCCGAATACACGGACGCACCAGATAACACGTCAGCAGCATCTTACGTCAGCAGCGTCACTGGCCTCGTGAACGCGGATTGACAACAGAACCGGAAGAGAATACAATGCTGAATAAAGTCATCGTTTTTGTTATTTTTGGAACAAAATGTATTTTCGATGCTTCAAAAAATTCTAACTAACCCACTGAGGTCACGTGGACTACTTTGATGATGTCTTTATTTCCATTCTGGACAAAGAGTGTGTGCCGTACGTACATTTTCAATGGAGGGACAAAAAGCTCTCGGACTAAATCTAAAATATCTTAAACTGTGTTCCAAAGATGAACGGAGGTCTTACGGGCTTGGGACGACATGAGGGTGAGTCATTAATGACATAATTTTCATTTTTGGGTGAACTAACCCTTTAAGATAAATTAAATATTTGGATGCTGTTCAACTGCCCCGATATGATTGCAAAGCGCTTTGGGTGTACAGTAGTACATAGTAAAAAAGCCATTCGTTCAAACTATGTTCATTTCATAAATGCAATCAATTCGACGTGACTTGAAGGCAGCATTAATTGCAATGCATGATTGGCAAGGTATAATATGATTATGATTGTTTGGTTGCAAAAGGTTTGACGATACAGTCAAGGACATCCACACTGGTTCTTTTGGTCGGACATCAAAACATTCTGTTTCCACGGATCGACAGCACCTCAGAGAGCTTGTCAACCCCAATATAGTACAGGCCGCGCCAGAGGTGGGTGCAAATAATCTGCTTTTGAAGAGCTTAGCTATATTTATATTTAGTTCACCCAAAAATGAAAATTAGCCCATGATATACTCACCCTCAAGCCATCCTAGGTGTATATGACATTCTTCTTTCAGACGAACACAATCAGAGTTATATTAAAAAATGTCCTGGCTCTTCCAAGCTTTATAATGGCAGTATAATTGGACAGAAGCTAGTTATTTTACTTCATAAAGTTTTAAAAATTAATCTTTTTCTTACACAAACGCATTGCTTCGCTTCAGAAGGCCTTTATTAACCCCCAGAGCCATGTGGAGCACTTTTATGATGGATAGATGCACTGGATAGATGCACTTTTATTATGGATAGATGCTCTTTTATGATGGATAGATGCACTTTTATGATGGATAGATGCTCTTTTATGATGGATAGATGCTTTTTTATAATGGATAGATGCTCTTTTATGATGGATAGATGATCTTTTATGATGGATAGATGCTCCTTTATGATGGATAGATGCTTTTTTATAATGGATAGATGCTCTTTTATGATGGATAGATGATCTTTTATGATGGATAGATGCACTTTTATGATGGATAGATGATCTTTTATGATGGATAGATGCTCTTTTATGATGAATAGATGCTCTTTTATGATGGATAGATGCTCTTTTATGATGGATAGATGCACTTTTATGATGGATAGATGCTCTTTTATGATGGATAGATGCTCTTTTATGATGGATAGATGCTCTTTTATGATGGATAGATGCACTTTTATGATGGATAGATGCTCTTTTATGATGGATAGATGCACTTTTATGATGGATAGATGCACTTTTATGATGGATAGATGCACTTTTATGATGGATAGATGCACTTTTATGATGGATAGATGCACTTTTATGATGGATAGATGCACTTTTATGATGGATAGATGCACTTTTATGATGGATAGATGCTTTTTTATGATGGATAGATGCTCTTTTATGATGGATAGATGCTCTTTTATGATGGATAGATGCTCTTTTATGTTGATAGATGCTCTTTTATGATGGATAGATGATCTTTTATGATGGATAGATGCTCCTTTATGATGGATAGATGCTTTTTTATGATGGATAGATGCTCTTTTATGATGGATAGATGATCTTTTATGATGGATAGATGCACTTTTATGATGGATAGATGATCTTTTATGATGGATAGATGCTCTTTTATGATGAATAGATGCTCTTTTATGATGGATAGATGCTCTTTTATGATGGATAGATGCACTTTTATGATGGATAGATGCACTTTTATGATAGATAGATGCACTTTTATGATGGATAGATGCACTTTTATGATGGATAGATGCACTTTTATGATGGATAGATGCACTTTTACGATGATAGATGCTCTTTTACGATGGATAGATGCACTTTTACGATGGATAGATGCTCTTTTATGATGGATAAATGCTCTTTTATGATGGATAAATGCTCTTTTATGATGGATAGATGCTCTTTTATGATGGATAGAGGATATTTTATGATGGATAGAGGATCTTTTATGATGGATAGATGATCTTTTATGATGGATAGATGCTCTTTTATGATGGATAGATGCTCTTTTATGATGGATAGATGCTCTTTTATGTTGATAGATGCTCTTTTATGATGGATAGATGATCTTTTATGATGGATAGATGCTCCTTTATGATGGATAGATGCTTTTTTATGATGGATAGATGCTCTTTTATGATGGATAGATGATCTTTTATGATGGATAGATGCACTTTTATGATGGATAGATGATCTTTTATGATGGATAGATGCTCTTTTATGATGAATAGATGCTCTTTTATGATGGATAGATGCTCTTTTATGATGGATAGATGCACTTTTATGATGGATAGATGCACTTTTATGATAGATAGATGCACTTTTATGATGGATAGATGCACTTTTATGATGGATAGATGCACTTTTATGATGGATAGATGCACTTTTACGATGATAGATGCTCTTTTACGATGGATAGATGCACTTTTACGATGGATAGATGCTCTTTTATGATGGATAGATGCTCTTTTATGATGGATAGAGGATCTTTTATGATGGATAGATGATCTTTTATGATGGATAGATGCTCTTTTATGATGGATAGATGCTCTTTTATGATGGATAGATGCTCTTTTATGATGGATAAATGCTCTTTTATGATGGATAGATGCTCTTTTATGATGGATAGAGGATCTTTTATGATGGATAGATGCACTTTTATGATGGATAGATGCACTTTTACGATGATAGATGCTCTTTTACGATGGATAGATGCTCTTTTATGATGGATAGATGATCTTTTATGATGGATAGATGATCTTTTATGATGGATAGATGATCTTTTATGATGGATAGATGATCTTTTATGATGGATAGATGCTCTTTTATGATGGATAGATGCTCTTTTATGATGGATAGATGCTCTTTTATGATGGATAGATGCACTTTTATGATGGATAGATGCACTTTTATGATGGATAGATGCACTTTTATGATGGATAGATGCTTTTTTATGATGGATAGATGCACTTTTATGATGGATAGATGCACTTTTATGATGGATAGATGCTCCTTTATGATGGATAGATGCATTTCTATGATGGATAGATGCTTTTTTATGATGGATAGATGCTCTTTTATGATGGATAGATGATCTTTTATGATGGATAGATGATCTTTTATGATGGATAGATGCACTTTTATAATGGATAGATGCACTTTTATGATGGATAGATGATCTTTTATGATGGATAGATGCTCTTTTATGATGAATAGATGCTCTTTTATGATGGATAGATGCTCTTTTATGATGGATAGATGCTCTTTTATGATGGATAGAGGATCTTTTATGATGGATAGAGGATCTTTTATGATGGATAGAGGATCTTTTATGATGGATAGATGATCTTTTATGATGGATAGATGATCTTTTATGATGGATAGATGATCTTTTATGATGGATAGATGATCTTTTATGATGGATAGATGATCTTTTATGATGGATAGATGCTCTTTTATGATGGATAGATGCTCTTTTATGATGGATAGATGCTCTTTTATGATGATAGATGCTCTTTTATGATGGATAGATGATCTTTTATGATGGATAGATGCTCCTTTATGATGGATAGATGCTTTTTTATGATGGATAGATGCTCTTTTATGATGGATAGATGCTCTTTTATGATGGATAGATGATCTTTTATGATGGATAGATGCACTTTTATGATGGATAGATGATCTTTTATGATGGATAGATGCTCCTTTATGATGGATAGATGCTTTTTTATGATGGATAGATGCTCTTTTATGATGGATAGATGCACTTTTATGATGGATAGATGATCTTTTATGATGGATAGATGATCTTTTATGATGGATAGATGCTCTTTTATGATGGATAGATGCTCTTTTATGATGGATAGATGCTCTTTTATGATGGATAGATGCACTTTTATGATGGATAGATGCACTTTTATGATGGATAGATGCTCTTTTATGATGGATAGATGCACTTTTATGATAGATAGATGCACTTTTATGATGGATAGATGCTCTTTTACGATGGATAGATGCACTTTTACGATGGATAGATGCTCTTTTATGATGGATAGATGCTCTTTTATGATGGATAGAGGATCTTTTATGATGGATAGAGGATCTTTTATGATGGATAGATGCTCTTTTATGATGGATAGATGCTCTTTTATGATGGATAGATGCACTTTTATGATGGATAGATGCACTTTTATGATGGATAGATGCTCTTTTATGATGGATAGATGCACATTTATGATAGATAGATGCACTTTTATGATGGATAGATGCACTTTTATGATGGATAGATGCACTTTTATGATGGATAGATGCACTTTTACGATGATAGATGCTCTTTTACGATGGATAGATGCACTTTTACGATGGATAGATGCACTTTTACGATGGATAGATGATCTTTTACGATGGATAGATGCTCTTTTATGATGGATAGATGCTCTTTTATGATGGATAGATGCTCTTTTATGATGGATAGATGCTCTTTTATGATGGATAAATGCTCTTTTATGATGGATAGATGCTCTTTTATGATGGATAGAGGATCTTTTATGATGGATAGATGCACTTTTATGATGGATAGATGCACTTTTACGATGATAGATGCTCTTTTACGATGGATAGATGCACTTTTACGATGGATAGATGCTCTTTTACGATGGATAGATGCTCTTTTATGATGGATAGAGGATCTTTTATGATGGATAGATGATCTTTTATGATGGATAGATGCTCTTTTATGATGGATAGATGCTCTTTTATGATGGATAGATGCTCTTTTATGATGGATAAATGCTCTTTTATGATGGATAGAGGATCTTTTATGATGGATAGAGGATCTTTTATGATGGATAGAGGATCTTTTATGATGGATAGAGGATCTTTTATGATGGATAGAGGATCTTTTATGATGGATAGATGATCTTTTATGATGGATAGATGATCTTTTATGATGGATAGATGATCTTTTATGATGGATAGATGCTCTTTTATGATGGATAGATGCTCTTTTATGATGGATAGAGGATCTTTTATGATGGATAGAGGATCTTTTATGATGGATAGAGGATCTTTTATGATGAATAGATGATCTTAGATGCACTTTTACGATGGATAGATGATCTTTTATGATGGATAGATGCTCTTTTACGATGGATAGATGCTCTTTTACGATGGATAGATGCACTTTTATGATGGATAGATGCTCTTTTATGATGGATAGATGCACTTTTATGGACTTCAAAACAAAAACAGCAATTCAATGCCATTATAAAGCTTGGAAGAGCCAGGACATTTTTATTTTAACTCCGATTGTATTCGTTTGATAGAAGAAAGTCATATACACCTAGGATAGATTCAGGGTGAGTAAATCATGGGCTAATTTTCATTTTTGGGTGAACTATCCCTTTAATGCCAGTTGTATATGAGTTGCATCTGTGTACATGTCTATTCATTCATGTGTGTTTGTGTTGTGTCAGTGGGTTGACGTGGCCTGTAGCGACTCCTCGCGCAAGTCTTCATCAAAGGCTGTGAGCAATACACAGAAAAGTGAGCGCAGCCGACTCAGACTGCAGGACAAAGAGCTTCAGGAGATGTCAGATGGAGGCTGGTGCCTCAGCATGCATCAGCCATGGGCTTCACTGCTTGTAAAGGGCATAAAAAGGTACAGTTCACTTGAAGACGACATGAAATCCTGCTCGGGGTGCATACAATAGCCTAAAATAAGAATATTCTTCCCCCTAAAATATAAATACGACCTGCGTCTGTCTAGCAATAGCGAGAAGTAAATAGTTTTTGACATGTTTATGTAAACTTAGAATGCACCTATATTAACGCTGGACGATAGCAATATTTCAATAATAATTTCACTTTATGGCTGTACTATTTTGTGTAAACAAATTTTAAGGATATAATAAAAAATTGTACGACCGACTCAAGTAAATTGAAGATGAAGTATTTAGTTTCTGCAAAACTAGTGTCACCTAGCGAAGTTACAAAAATAAAGCACATTTTCAAACAACCTTGTTAACACCACCTTCGCGCGTTGCACCTCCCCCAACTTAAGCATCACAAACACAGCTCTTTGGGTGCTTGTGAAGGCATGTATTAACAGGTAAAAATAGGCTACTGTCAATAAAAGGTCCAAACATATTAGGAATACTATATTAGCGGTCTAGAATAATATAACAAACTTATCCAATGTATCTGCTTAGGGCATGATGCGCCATAACTGTTTGAGTCTGTCTACATTGGACATGTCAAAGTTAATATTATAAACTGGTAATTTGTCTTTCTGAACAGGTGCATGGTGATTCTGTATGGTATCGAAGTGTCCATTGTAGCGCGTTGCATTGCAAAGCCTTGTTTACTTTGACATGTTCATATTACAGTAGCCACGCCCCAAACCCGCCTCCTGCTACTGTAGTCACGCCCCAAACCCTCCTCCTGCTACAATAGCCATGCCCCCAAACCGCCTCCTGCTACAGTAGCCACACCCCAAACCCGCCTCCTGCTACAGTAGCCACGCCCCAAACCCTCCTCCTGCTACAGTAGCCACGCCCCAAACCCTCCTCCTGCTACAGTAGCCACGCCCCAAACCCTCCTCCTGCTACAGTAGCCACGCCCCAAACCCTCCTCCTGCTACAGTAGCCACGCCCCCAAACCCGCCTCCTGCTACAATAGCCACGCCCCAAACCACCTCTCGCTACAGTAACCACGCCCCAAACCCTCCTCCTGCTACAGTAGCCACGCCCCAAACCGCCTCCTGCTACAATAGCCACGCCCGAAACCCTCCTCCTGCTACAGTAGCCACGCCCCAAACCCGCCTCCTGCTACAGTAGCCACGCCCCAAAACCTCCTCCTGCTACAATAGACACGCCCCAAACCCTCCTCCTGATACAGTAGCCACACCCCAAACCCTCCTCCTGATACAGTAGCCATGCCCAAACCCAGGAAGATAAACCCATGAATGGCATATTACCTAGGTATAAACAGGCTAAGAGAATGTATTTAACTTTAAAAAAATTCGTACATATTTAACCTTTATATATGACTTATTTGTGCCGATAACTGGATGTGGCACCAAATATTATGGATTTCTAATGTGAAATAAAGTATTCAGACTAAAGAAAAGCTTGCCTCATTCCCACTTCCTGTTCATTTAAATGCATAACATGGGGAAGAAATTGCTTTGTGTCAAACCATTTAATGTGATCCATCTTTTCATCACTGATATGTAGTTTGTTGTAAACATTTGTTGTGTTTGTGTAGGGTTGAAGGCAGAACGTGGTACACGTCCCATAGAGGGCGCCTGTGGATCGCTGCTGCTGCTAACAGAGCGACTCCTCAAGAGATCGCAGGGGTGGAGGCCATGTACCGACAGATTTACACAGATCGTATGTTTGCAGATTTATAACAGTAATACTAGACCTATATATGCTTTTAGGCATGTCTGTAGAATGTAGTGTATGTGAATGTAATTTCACCGGTAACACTTTAACTAATGTTAACTAATGAACCTTTTTGTAATGTATTAAGTAACATGAACTAACAATGAGCAAAACATAATCTTTGTTAATGTTAGTTAATAAAAATACAGCTGTTCATTGTTTGTTCATGTTACTTCACAGTGCATTATCTAATGTTAACAAATACAACCTTTGATTTGCATAATGTATTAGTAAATGTTGAAATTAATATTAACTGGGGCTGCACGATTTGGGGAAAATGTCATATTGTGATTATTGAGGTCAATATTGCGATATGCGATTGCGATTTAATAAACAAATGGTTTCATGAGTCAACTTGCTTGATTCTAAAGCAAAATGCACACACAGATTAGTGATAATTCTGAAATGTGTATTTCTCAACTCAAACTAGCAACAACAACTAAATAATTGATAACATCTATAATGATCAATAAGCCATTGAGGCCTGGATAAAAATTAATCCATCCCCATTTAAAACATTAATTATAGCCATCCACCATTACAGTGATTCCACAATTGAAAGCTATAATTTTTTCAAAAACATTTATTAGGCTTCAAAAAATATAACAGCTTTTAATTTAAGTGAACTTAATAATACTCACATAAACCCATAAAAAAGTATTATTTACCTGTGCCCTTCCTGTCATGTAGGACATATACAGAAATTTAAGTTATCAAACAGTCTGCACTGCATAAATTATAAATTATATATAGACTAATCCTTATTAAAGCTACACAAGTTCTTTAGTCAAGAGCAGTGAGTAATTTTCTTTGTTCTTTGATTAACTTTACTGACAGAAAGCTTTGGCTGCTGGCCCTTTAAGAGCAGCCGTTATAGAGACGCGGATCTCACACGCGCCTCATTCTCTCACAACTCTTTAGGTCCATCATAAGACTGCTCTTATGTTATGAAGATACTCGACAAACGACATTTTGGCATAATTGTGTGTGTTATTGTTCGTTCAAGCGGAAAGATAACTATTCCGGTCTGTCCATGCGCATGGGCGCGCGTCTTTCTGTTCTGTGAGTCACAGTCGGACATTCACAGGCTCCACGCTCTCTTTTGATTTGTCGCGCATTAATGGTTTGAACTTTAAAGCATTCGCACGAATAAGAGCGGGATCATGTAACACTAGCCAAAGGATGACAAAAATAACAGATGCTGCGTTAATTGCGTTAACAGCCCTAATTTGTTTATTTTACATAAAATCGCAGCATTTTGCGTCATATAATCGCATAGGCTTGACATCGCGATTACGATTGCGATATGATTAATCGTGCAGCACTAATATTAACTAAGATTAATAAATGCTGTAGAAGTATTGCTCGTTCTTAGTTCATGTTAACTAATGCAACTTATTGTAAAGTGTTACCATTTCACCTTACTTGGTTATTATTATTTTTTTATTAAGAAAAGCATCTCAAGCACAGTACAAGCATCAGATTGTTACATAATTAAATGTTACATAATAAAAATAAACAAGCATAATAAATGCTCACATACGAATGAACATATAATCACAGTAATATATGGATATACATATAAACAACTAAATAAACCATCAAAAAAATTATAAATAAATACGTTTTGTAACTTAGTTATTTTTCTGCAGAGCCCCAGTTTCCTGCGGAGTATCCCACAGGCTGTCTGTTGGGCTGCGTGAACGTCACAGACTGTCTCTCTCAGGAGCAGTTCAGGGAACAGGTCAGTGGCTGTCGGTGTCCCTGTTGGTATTCATCCATACAAAACATTGTTTATATTAAAGGGTTAGTTCACCCAAAAATGTAAATTCTGTCAGTAATTACTCTCCCTCATGTAGTTCCAAACCCGTAAGACTTTCGTTCATCTTCGGAACACAAATGAAGATCTTTTTTGATGAAATTGGAGAGCTTTTCTGTTCATCTATTGACGCCACTATCCATTTTTTCCCATTGAAAATAATAATTGCTTATATTTGTCATTATTTGTCAATTATATCATACTATTTTCAATTATTAATATATTTTTGTTCAATAATATTTTTTTTATTTTTGCATTTTGAGATCATTTTATGGTACTAATTCATGTATATCCAATAATTAGGATCCATTTTTCCCCATTGAAAATAATAATTCCTAATATTTGTCATTATTTTTCAATTATATAATATTATTTTTCAATTATTAATATATTTTTGTTCAATAATATTTTTGTATTTTGAGAATTTTATGGTACTAATCCATATGTATCCAATAATTATGATTCATTTTTTTTCCATTTTAATTATGATCATCATTATTTTTCATTTAATGCAGTATTTCAGGTTTAAATAGAGACTAGGCCTTTAAAATCCAATTTTTAAAGGCAGATTAGCACAATCTGGTGAGAGTAAAGAAAAACATGTAATATTATGGCGTAACCACTAGATGCCTGTAGAGCTCTCTATAGAGAGGCTTGTGAATTCACTAGTTGTTTTTGGACATATTTGCTTTTTTTTTTTAAGGTTGTGGATTGTAATATATATTTAGACATTCTCAAAGACTGCATTTTGTCAAGGTTTATATACGTATATATATATATTATATATATATTTTAATTAATTAAAAATTTTTTTTTAAGGCATCATACCTTCTTTGTATATACACTTTTCATAGACAACATTTTTCATACACTTACCCATTTAGCAAATGCTTACAGAGAAATACTGGGCATCATACACTTAGTATGATCTCTAAAAAAATCACACACTGAGGAAGGATCAAACTTTTCACCTTCTGAACACAACAAACTCACACAGAAACAAATTGGGGGGAAATCGGTGTAAAAGTCAGTGTTTTCCATCCTCTACCCCTCAACAGCATTGCCTACTTTAGGGCCAAGACTTTATGTTGGGTATCCATAGAGAAATTGAAACCCTGAGAAATATTCACTGGAGTAAATTGCATATTACAAAATATCTCATAACCAACCAAACGTTTCACAAAAAGAGGTTATAAAGCAATAAATATACTGTTAATGAAATGTTAGTGGATCATGTTCATAGTTAATGTGTTGAACTGCACATGTGGTTACACGGGTAGGTGAACTTGAGGAGAACTTCATGCATTCACTAAAACACTAGTAGGTTTAACCTTTTAACTATCAACCCCCCCCCCCCCCCCGCTTTTTTTCCGCATAGACATAAAAATCACTATCCAAACTTAAATGGTTGTAATTCAAGAATGCTTTGGAATATAGACCTATGGTTGGTCTTGTTTTAAAGAAGACATTTGCCAGATTATTGTAGAATCGTTTAAAGTTTGAGTTTATGAAAATGTACAGTGTCAAAATATAATTATTTAAATTTTATATAAAATATATATATTACAAAATATATTTTACTTTTAAAACTGCAAGAAAATGAAAGCCAAAAATCTGAACAAGTTGTATTCCAAATTTTGAGGTTTAAGTAAGATTTTATTTGGGCGGAGTATCAAACTTTTTCACTATATGGACAGCCAAGCTTCCTTGCTGGCCATATAAGGGCGCCTCCATTTTCATATATGTTTTGAGTGATCTGAACCATGTATTTCCATAATTTTCATACAATTTATGAGGTAGACATCCTATTCAAAAGTATTACGGGTGGTTTGGCAGTATTTGATTTGTATTCAACCTCTAATAAACGCATAAAAAGAGCACATATGTGCGTTATAGCTTGCTGCCTTATCACAAATCCATAATCCATAATATTTTTCTTTATATTTAAAACATTTTTAGGCCTTTTTTTCTCATAAAATTTAATTGTTGTTCTCTTTTGAACTCTTGGCATGAAAACAAACTGAGGTTTTTACCAATCTTTCATGATTTTTCATGTTCATTGCTATTTCAAAATAAAGGCCTAAACACGCCTAATGAGTATGAAATATTCTTGTTGCAAATTGTTAAATTACTAATTATTAATCCTCTGTAATTTATTTTAAAAAACAGCCCCCAAATATGAAAACTAGAGATTGTAAGCTTTCAAATGATATATAGTTTGGAGAAATAGTAAGAAATTATTGTTTTAAATATATAACGGCAGTTGGGGCGGTGACGGTTAAAGGGTTAAAAAGAAAAAACTATAAAATTAAATGGAAGTGTTTCTAAGAATCTGAGAAAAGGTCTTGCATCAATTGTTTGCAGTTGGTGCTTGGTTTGATATGTATTTTGTATCGGTGACATTCAGAAATATTTAAGTGTGACTTTAATGTCCACATACGTTTTAGTACGACTGTATATGTGCATCAGATGGAGGTCTTGATGCATCATCCTAAAACGGCAAGATGTGACAAGTTAAAAACAGTTTGCGTCTGTGGAGTCTGTTCTGTTCACTGCTCTCTGTCTGTCTAGCTGATTTTGTATTTAATAACATCTCTTGTGTGTGTGTACAACCCCTTAGGCTTTACATGAAGCAACATGATTTAAAAGCCATTATAAACAGATCAGATTGGATGCGCCGCACTGGAAGCTGTTGAGTATCCCATATACCCACACCTGTGACCGCACTTCGGTTCAGTTTTATTCTGGTACTGATTTGGGTCACCGCATGAAATCAAATATAAAATTTGGGTGCCTGAAAAAAACAGTATAAAAACAGTTAAGAACCAATGAGAACTATATACGTTTTTTTTATGAATGTTTTTTTTTTTATGAATTTAAATGTAAATATTGGTGTTTTTTCATTGCTAAAGTTGCTTTTTTAAAATTGCTTTTTTCATTGCTACTGAAAAAAACTGTATAAAAACAGTTAAGAACCAATAGAGAACTATATACGTTTTTTTGGATGATTTTTGTTTTGATGAATTTAAATGCATGTAAATATTGGTAATGTAAATATATACTTTTCGATAGTTACTCTACATTAAATAGGACCTATTGCTTTATGCTTTTTTTTTATGCGTTCAACATTCTTTAGTGTGTATCAGTGATGCGCGGGTCAATGTATAACCAACCCGCACCCGACCGACGTTTTCAACTAACCGCCCGCAACTCGGACCGAAAAAAAAGAAAGAAAATATTGTACCCGACCCACTTCCTGACCCGCATTTTTTTAAAAGTAGTCAGTGTTGTGCAAGTTACTTCCAAACTGTAATACATTATACATTACTTGTTACTGTTATTTAAAAGTAATGCATTACCTTACAATATTACTGTCTCAGAATTGTAATGCGTTACATTACTCCTGTACTACTTTTGAGTTACTTTCACCAAAATAGCTATACAGTAGTAGAACTTAACATTCTAAGGCTGTAACGATATGCGATATGAAACCGAAATCGCGACACTCAGATCCACGAACCTGCAGAATCGCCACACCAAGAGTTCCAACTCCAAGAGTTATCCTTCCCGTCCAGATCCAATGCTACCACATCTTTAAATTACTAGTTGTATTATTTGAATTTTAAAGTTAACATTATAAAATACGTAGACCTACACCACAAAACTAGTTGAGGATAAATTATTTAAAATTGGGGAATTCCAGCGTTATGGACGTGACATTTGCAGTCAAAACTTGAAATATAAATTCTTAGAAAATGCATTTAATAGCATACCAATATATTGAAACGTCTGTTTATCCATAGGCTACCCCTTAAAGGAGTCCAGACATTAGAAAAATATCAGTCTACACATGCGTTTTATATTTAATATGAGGGAAATACACACGCATTCATGCGTGACAAAACAAATAATTAACTTTTAGGAGGCAAAATATTTTTTTGTAATTCTATGAATTACACTGCGCAAATCAAAAGTAATACTACCCACCGGATGAAGAAGGGTTGGCTCTCCACAGAACATAAAATATTCATTTTGTTTTATTTTTCGTGTTTGCATTTATGAGAAAAAAACAATGTAAGGACGAGACAGTTCTCCGTTACGGACGCGACCGCTCTGAAGCGGCACTAAAAGACTGTTTTAAAACTTTCCCAGAGACCTCAAACAGAAGACACAATGCCTTTCTTTAAAGTGAATTTCGATTTGTACTAATTGTATCTTAATTTTAATCAATGTTTCATCAACCAACTGCCTGGATTTAATAAATAAGAAGTAAATATAGCTGACAATAGATCACGACACGGAGGCGCCTGCGCGAGCGCGTCTCATAAATTAACCGAAACTCAGCGTATAAGATAGCCTACTTCACAGACCTGAAAAATATATTTCAATCTATATTGAAATTTCTACATGTAAACAAGTCAAGTCAAGTCAAGTCAAATATATTTATATAGCGCTTTTCACAATACAGATTGTATCAAAGCTGCTTCACAGTATCAATCAAAACAACTTAATGTTTGTTTATTACTGGAAAAAAGACATCCAAGTTTGGTAGAGCTGATCAATGGTATGATTGGTTAATTAATTTGAATATCCCCAACTGAGCAAGCCTAAGGCAACAGTGGCAAGGAACCGAAAAAACTCCATCCAGTGACCTAATGGTGTCCTAACACCCCATCAGATGACCCAATGGAGAAAAAAAAACCTTGGGAGAACCCAGGCTCAGTCGGGGGCCAGTTCTCCTCTGGCGTTTATGAACTAGAGGCCGAATTTACAGTAACTGTAAGATAAAAAATTTATATGAATGCCTGGCTAAATAGATGCGTCTTCAGTCTAGTTTTAAACTGGGAGAGCGAGTCTGAGCAACGAACAATATCAGGAAGGCTATTCCAGAGCTTCGGTGCTAAATGTGAAAATGCTCTGCCTCCTTTGGTGGATCTGGATATCCTAGGAATGACCAGAAACCTCGAATCTAGTGATCTTAAAGAGCGCGATGGATTGTAAGGCGATAGAAGATCCGTTAAATAGACTGGAGCTAAACCATTTAGAGCTTTATAGGTCAAAAGCAATACCTTGTAATTAATACGGAACTTTATAGGTAACCAATGAAGTGATGATAAAATCGGTGTTATATGATCATATTTTCTTGATCTAGTAAGAACTCTAGCGGCTGCATTTTGGACTAACTGTAGCTTGTTTATTGAAGATGCAGGACAACCAGCTAATAAAGCATTACAGTAATCTAGTCTCGAGGTCATGAATGCATGAACTAACTTTTCTGCATCAGAGACTGATAGCATATTACGTAGCTTAGCAATGTTTCTAAGGTGGAAAAAGGCTGTTTTTGTAACATATGAAATATGCTTTTCAAAAGACAGGTTGCAGTCTAATGTAACACCCAGGTCTTTTACTGTAGCGGATAGAGTAAAAGGGCATCCTACTATGTTAAAGTCGTGCTGTGAAAGGTTTTGTGGATGGTTTTTAGAACCGATAAGTATTACCTCTGTCTTGTCTGGATTTAATAAAAGAAAATTATGCGTCATCCAATCTTTTATATCTTTAACACAATCTGTCAATTTGGATAATTTAGCGTATTCATCTGGCCGTGAGGAAATATATATTTGAGTGTCATCAGCATAACAATGGAAACTAATTCCATGTTTCCTTAGAATATTACCAAGTGGCAGCATATATATTGAGAATAATAAAGGGCCTAACACAGATCCCTGCGGCACTCCATAGTTTGCCGAAGTTATAATCGATTTTTCTCCATTTAAGTAGACGAAATGGTAGCGGTCAGATAAGTATGACCTGAACCAGCTTAATGCTTGTCCTTGAACACCAGTGTAATTTTGTAGTCGATCTAAGAGTATTGTGTGATCTATAGTATCGAACGCAGCACTAAGATCAAGTAAAACTAGTACTGAGATACAGCCTTGGTCCGAAGCTAAAAGTAAATCATTTGTGATTCTAACAAGCGCAGTTTCAGTGCTATGATGTGGCCTGAATCCAGACTGAAACTTTTCATAGATGTCGTTTTCTTGCAAGAAAGAGCCGAGTTGAGCGGACACAACTTTTTCTAATATTTTTGACATAAATGGAAGATTCGAAATGGGTCTGTAATTTGCTAGGTTATTTGGATCTAATTGTGGTTTCTTAATAAGAGGTTTTATAACTGCCAGCTTGAACGTTCTTGGAACATGACCTAAAGATAAAGATGAGTTAATAATATTGAGAAGAGGCTCTTCCACTACAGGTAACACTTCTTTCAATAGTTCAGTTGGTATAGGATCTAATAAACATGTTGTTGTTTTAGATGAAGTGATAAGTTTATTTAACTCTTTTTGTTCTATGGTTGTAAAGCATTGTAATTGTTCTTGCGGGGTGATAATTGCGGCCGAATTATAAGGCGCGAGCAAAGATCGAACGTTTACGATTTTGATTCTGATGCTTTCAATTTTCTCGGTGAAGAAGTTCATGAAATCATTACTACTAAACTGTAACGAGGTATTTTGTTCAGACGACGTCTGTTTATTTGTTAGTCTAGCCACGGTATTAAATAAAAACCTTGGATTATTTCGGTTGTTTTCTATTAATTTGCTGAGGTGCTCAGCCCTGGCCGTTTTAAGTGCCTTTTTATAAAGTGACATACTGTCTTTCCACGCGATTCTAAAGACCTCTAAATTAGTTTTTTTCCATTTACGCTCTAAATTACGGATTTCTCTCTTTAAAACATACGTAGTATTATTGTACCATGGTGCTATACTTTTTTCTCTGACCTTTTTTAATCTAATGGGTGCAACAATATCCAATGTTCTAGAGAGAATGGTGCTCATAGTGCTAGTTAGTTCGTCTAATTCATCTGTTTGTTTGGGTTCAGAGAGCAGCTGAGACAGATCAGATAAGCTATTTGAGAAATGATCTATGGTGGATGGACGAATTGTTCTACCTAGTCGATAACGTGGCGCAGCATGACATATTACAGCAGTGCGTAATATGCAAGTTACCAAGTAGTGGTCAGTGACATCATCACTTTGTGGAACAATATCTATATCGGTTGGATTGGTTCCATATGATATAATTAAATCGAGTGTATGATTAAGACGATGAGTTGGTACGGTGACGTTTTGCTTGACCCCGAAGGAGTTTAATAAATCTGTAAACGCAGCCCCTAACGCATCATTTAAATTATCTACGTGTATGTTAAAATCTCCAACAATTAATGCTTTATCGACGTTGACCAAAAGATCTGATAGAAAGTCAGCAAACTCTTTTAGGAAATTGGCGTAAGGCCCTGGAGGTCTATATACGGTAGCCAATGCTAGAGATAATAGGGATTTTTTTCTTACATCTAAGAGCGTAACATTTAGCACAAGTACTTCAAACGAATTAAACCTATGACGAGTTTTCTTAGTAACATTCAGGATATCTCTGTAGATTGTTGCAACACCGCCGCCACGACCGATCAGACGGGGCTCATGCTTATAACAGTATCCTGGTGGAGTAGACTCATTTAGACCGAAATAATCATTTGGTTTAAGCCAGGTTTCAGTAAGGCACAGAACATCGAAATTATTATCTGTGACCATTTCATTTACAATAACCGCCTTAGGTGTGAGCGATCTAATGTTTAGAAGACCTAGCTTTAGAAATTGTTTTTGTTCACTAATAGCGATATTTTTTGTTTTAATAACAATTAGATTTTTTCTAGATCCTGCAGTAGATTTATTATTTGATCTTAGTAAACGAGGAATAGACACAGTTTCTATGCAATGTTCTACACTAGTATTAATATCAATTAAATTGGTGCAGTAGAGACTGTGATTTGGATTTTTGGTTACTAGTCAAATGGTATTTAACATCTTGGAGATGTTATCCGACAGAAGATCTGCCCCGATTCTACTTGGGTGTAAGCCATCAGCGCGGAAGAGCCTTGGTCGCTCCCAAAACAGATTCCAATTATTTACAAAAATCAATTTCTGCTCATTGCACCATGACAATAACCATTCATTTAGAGCGAATAATCTACTGAACTTTTCATGCCCTCGTCGGTACGTAGGAAGCGGTCCAGACACAATAATCGATGTTTCAGGCGATGTGCTGCGTACCGTATCGATAAGGCTCCTGAAGTCTTTCTTCAGAACCTCCGTCTGTCGCAGCCTAGTGTCGTTAGCTCCCGCATGCAGCACAACAGCTCCGACGCGCTCGTCACCGTTCAAGATCTCAGTTACCCGCGCAGTGATATCGAGAACACGAGCACCAGGAAAGCAGTGACTGTGCACCTTACTTTTACCTAACGTAGCATGGACGTGTCGGACGGTGGAATCGCCGATGATCACAGCATCGCGTTCCGTTTCGCGAAGAGGGGAGAAGCGGTTCTGAGTGGAGATCTCGAAAACCGGGAGGGGCGAAAAGATTCTTGTCCTGGCTCGCGGCTTCCGCGGAACCACCCAGGCTTCGTGGTGGTGTGTTGGAGCCGGAGTGAATGAAATCATGGCTGATCGTGACCTGGACGCTCGGGACCAATGCTGAGAAACGCACGGAGTAGACGAGGTCAGCGTCAGCGGGTTACTAACGTTAATCACTGATCCGTGTGCATCAGCGCGTGATGTTTCAAGAGCTAAACGCCGGTCTCTCAGCTCAGCTTGTCTCTCTAGAAGGTCAAGGATCTGCTTTTCTACAGCTTCTAATTCAGACTGCACCGCAAGCAATTCAGATTTGTTCTCATCTGCACCAAAAGGTAGATAACATACACCTGATATATTCGCCATTTTAACAGATGGACAGTAAGTTAGCAATGATGCAACCAGTGATGCTATTAATATTTATACTAATTTATGACTCAAGTCTTGGGTATAACCGTCTTTTTAGTGGTATGGGTGTAATATAGACGCAGGATAGACGGGAAAACAAACAAACTCACAGCAGGCAACGAGGCTGACAAAAGCAGTCGATCGCAGGGCGAGCAGCAGTGAAGCGGTGTCTCGCTCTACGACCAACAACCAATGTTCAAACCGTATTTGCGCAAACAAACAAACGCAAACAAACAAACTCACAGCGGGTAACGAGGCTGACAAAAGCAGTCGATCGCAGGGCGAGCAGCAGTGAAGCGGTGTCTCGCTCTACGACCAACAACCAATGTTCAAACCGTATTTGCGCAAACAAACAAACGCAAACAAACAAACTCACAGCGGGTAACGAGGCTGACAAAAGCAGTCGATCGCAGGGCGAGCAGCAGTGAAGCGGTGTCTCCTATAGAAACAGTCAGTGTTCGAGGCGCGCGCTTATGACTGCACATGCGCTAAGAAACAGAACAATTCAAACGAAAAAAAACGGACTGCTCTCTGCTTAGCCTATCTGTATGAAATGTGCATTTCTCTCTGGCGCATTCACTACTGCGAAGATCGCGAGGCAGCAACGTCAACTTCATCTTTATTAATAAACAATTAAAATGTCTCCTTGCTATATTTGACATATTCATAATCATTCATTGCTTTTTCCGGTTCTTTGTGACAGCTTTTAGGTGCTTTATCGGCAGCGCCGCCGCCACCCTCATCATGTTGTTATGTGAACGCGTCACCACCGCATCAAAAACATGATTGCGTGATGAAAACATGAAAAATACCACATAAACATAGCCTAACTGTTTAGAAAGAAAACAGAACAAATAGAGTAGCCTAATGCGCATACGTCCATCTCGCGAATGTACAGTCTTCTTCATGCCATCTTCACCCATTAGCCGCTTTTCCACTGGCCAGCGCGAGCACAGAGGCCGAAATCATGCCTCACGGCACTCCTGAATAAATCGCTATACAAATATATCAGACGCTGCCATTTAGTCTTTATTTACAAACTTGGACACCACACGCGGCTATTGACTGACCACGAACAGGCATACTGAGCTCGTGCGTCATCTTCGTGCCAGTTATTCAGCCAATAAAGTGTAGGCCTATGTATTTCATAGATAATTGTGTCTAGTACTAGGCTATATAAATTGCAAAGGTTTAATTGGAATCTTTATTTCAAACGACCCGACCGACCGCGACCCGAATATCTTTAAAAATATTTTTGGATGACTCGTAACCGCGGGTGACCGCAGGCACCCGCTCATTTTGGATCAACTGGTGTGTATTGTTGCTGTTTGAGCATGAAAAAGCTCTGCAAAGATCCAAAGGGAGTTATTCTCTATTTCAGTGTCAGTGTTTGATCTCCCTGAAACGCCTCCATTGTAGTCTTGAGTTTTCTTCCGGGAATGAACACGTCACAATATTCCTCATTTAAATAATTAATACGCAGAATAAAGGGGCAGGGCCTGGTTGAGTTAGTTAGTAGTGTGTTAAAACTGGGGGTTATGGTAAGAGCAGGACATTTCCCAAACACACTCGAAGCGCTCGACCAATCAGAGCACAGTGTGTTTTTCAGAAGGAGGGGCTTCATAGGCTACGTTCAGACTGTCAGTGAAAAGCTTTTTTGTGCATATCCGATTGATATCCGATCAGATTTAGCAAGTGTGAACGACAAATCACATGAAATGTGATTTTTACAAATTCGTTTCAAGCTACATTTATATGTGGTTTGAAATCCTATTCAAATCACATTTCTGGAAACAGTTTCAGTCTGACTGATCTGATTGGATTTCGTGGATCTGAACAGTTGTGATTACACAATGTGGACAACAATAATTTTAGATCAGATTCCAATCGGATACACAAATAATCGGATTCGGACTGACAGTGTGAACATAGCCATAGTAGCCATTAATCAGTCTCTTTTGTCCACTTTTAACCATTTTCTGATTTCTTGAAGTGAAGGGTAAATGTTTGGGCTTTTTCAGATCTTTCGATCTAATGGACAAAATAAGCTTACACAATTGACATATGAGCGCATGTAGGATGAAAGGAAAGGAGTACGGAGGAATCGAAGGAAAGCTTATTTACACATTGGAATACTTGATCACTCGAGTGTCACTTCACAGCGTCATCAGCAGCGCTCAAAAGATCTGCACATATGTTGTTGAAGTTTGGTTATTTAAGAAATTCATAATAAATAATAAAAAGCAAGATACCCTGTTGAAATATGCGAGATGTGTGGTTTATTTAAACTGCAAAGGTAAAGTATAAATTAAAATGATTGTGACCGATGTGAAGGGGGAGGAGATTTTATACGTGCGTCACGTTTAGTCGATAAAACGCTTCCGCATAGGATACACCTGTGTATCCTCGCTCACGACTCCTCAGGAAGCTCCTCACGCCTCGATCCTCGCGGTGCAGTTAGAGAATTGAGATGTCCTTCAAGATGACTGAGCTCGATCGGTTTCTGGGTCATAGGATGGAGGAGCGAGGAAACAAGGAGGGATATTGAGAAGCACCCTTTCTGTTCTTACTTCCTGTCTCACTTCCTGTCTGACTTCCTGCATCACTTCCTGCCTCACTTCCGGTCTCACTTCCTGCATCATTTCCTGTCTCACTTCCAGCATCACTTCCTGCATCACTTCCTGTCTCAATTTCTGTCTCACTTCCTGCCTCACTTCCTGCCTCATTTCCTGTTCTCCCTACATGGCAGGCTCCCTGTAATAGAGGTGTAATTGAGAGATGAGCTCATTTGTGCTTCCATTTCAGGGTCATATTTCACCACAAAATCAGAAGTTAAAACAAAAAAATAATGGGCCTTGAAAAATTAAAAAAGATTTTTGTTTTGTGTGACATTAGTCGCTTTGAGGGGTGAGAAAATCATGGGCTAATTTTCATTTTAAAGTGAACTACTCCTTAAGGACATTTCCCTTCATAACTGGATGCTTACAGGGATGTGAACAATGTGTTGTCAAAGTTCTTTTTGACTGCTCAGAAAAAAACAAGCAAGAAGTTTTACAGATTTATGTTTTTTTTTTTTTCCCTGAAAGAAAATATAGTGTTAGTTTGAATACAGTGATGATTTGTAATCTCTTGAATCAAAGAATGTCTGCTAATGGACAAACAGACAGTGCATAAACCAGTAAAATGCTCTATACCTTTCACAGAAACCAAGATTAAATACATACACCAAAAATAAAAAGCAGTTGGAATGGGATCGTTGATTAAACAAAAAAATATGTAAAATAAATCTTGCATTAAGACGTGAATTTCATTTTAATAATTGCAGGGATCAAGTTATTTTCACATGATGCCGGATTGGACACTCAAGACTCGCACATAAACTGTTGATACTTTTGAAAAGGTTTTTAACCAAGTAATTCTAAATTTTAGTCTTAAGGCTTTCAAAAAAGTGAATCTTAAACATCTTATTTAGTTTTATTTTTGAATAACTAAAGCTGGCTCTCACCATGAATATAGCCATTAAAAATGGCATGGCGTTAAGATGTAACTTTCTTTCTGATGTAGACATTTGACCCTTTGTAACAGGAATTAAGATAGGACATATCGAATGACGAAGTGGCTTTTAGCTCACTTCACAGCCTAGAAAAATGAAGGGGTCAAAGTTCGACTAGTTGGCATATGGTCCATTTTGACCCTATGAATCATTGAACCCGTAGTTCAAGCCAGGGTTGCCAAGTCTGCAGTTTTTCCTACACCAAACATTATTTGTAGTGCTTCCCATTGAATAATTGCAAAATTCTGTCCATTTTATCACGAAGTTTTGATGCTGTTAAATGTGTCGTGACAGATCGCAGTAGCGCCTCATTTTAAGAGTCTTTACTTCCACTTTAATACAAATTATAGCATTAAAAAACATGCATTAAAATCAAAAGTAATGTTGAAAGGTACAGTACACCCTTGTAATCGCTCAATCGGCGTTTCAACAGCAGAAAGACTTCAATAAAACTACTTGTGAACAATGACACTTAACGTTGGGTTTATCTCAGGAAAGTTATTCGATGTTCACAGTTCATTTGTTAGCTATAAAAACACTAAAAAGGAGCTTATTTACTGTTAATTATATATGTATGTTTGAATACAGTTATCAAGAAGACAAGTGTTTATGAAAACTACCTTGTGTGCAACTGAGTTGTATAGAAACATTTCAGCTTTTATTTGAGTGTAATTGTTAGATCTGAAAATAAATAGCAGTTGAATATGATAGTTTGGGCTTTGTTGTTAATTTTAACCTCTAATATTATACTAATGTTACAAATGAGATGGTTTCCCTGTATAGTTTACAGCATTATTATTGGTATCAGTGTGTATATATATATATATATATATATATAGTATCGGTGCATCTCTAATATAATATATTTAATCTCTCTCTATATATATAGAGATTAAATATATATATATCTATATATATATATTTAATCTCTCTCTCTATATATATATATAGAGAGAGAGAGAGGGAGGGAGAGAATTTTATAATTCGATTTTTCTTTTTTTGCTACTTGTTTCCTGTCAGTGGCACGAGTTATTAGAGGGAAATAATAATTATTTTTATAATAATTGTTTTTTTTCCCCCTTAACATCAAGATTGTAAATTTAGATAAATATTTATTTGAGTAATTTTTCGGACTGTGCTTGCATACAGAGTGCCTCAAAGCTAACAGACGTGGACTGAAACCCACAAAATAGTTTTGATGTAATAGCCTTTAATAGTTTTGAAAGTGTTTAATTCTCAGCTCAGCCTGCAGAGGGCGCAGTGCATCATCAGCTCCTCAAACTCCACATTACTGCCATTTTGACTGAAGCAAAGCCTCAGAATCCTTTCATACTGATTCATGTCATGCATTTACTTTCATATTGCACTCTTCCACTATTGACAGTTGTATGTTTGAAGCGAGCATCTATTCTCCTAGTTTCTATGATGTCAAGCAGAGGATTTAAAAGGATTCTGTCCAGGTGCAATATCGCAACCCGGCTCTGTCCTTGATTAATTATAAATCAATGAAGTCTGTTGCAGCTCAGAGGGCTCTAATCTTTCCTCTTTCATCCAGTGTAAATGTTGGCGTGCCTCAGCCACTCTGTCTGCTTTAACCTGAGCGAATCTGTCCACCTGAGTGCTTTTCATAAACCTAACACCTCTTGACAAACCATGCACAGAATGAATTTGCTCAGAGATGTGAAGACTTCTGTCTGATGCCTCTGGTCAGACTGCAGATGCTTCGAATTAGTATTCTGCGTTTAAAACCATTGATACAAGCAGAATTCTGTCGGCCAAACATTCAAAATGGTTGTAATAGGGGTGTAACAATAGAAAGATGCATCAGTATGTGTCGTGGATAGTGACAGTATGTATTGTGGATAGTTCACCCAAAATGAACATTTCTGTGTGAGAAAAAAATTCACGTTTACAGAGTTTTAGTGTCAACACTTCATTAAACTGCTATATATAATGTTGGATATAATGTATAATAATGCAATGGGGGAATATTTGTGGGTCCTGATAATGCCATAATATCTTATGTTAGCAGTAAAAAGTGGCCTAAATTATTTTAAATAGGCTGTATCTAGTCAGTGAAAAGTCAGTGCAAGCGTGCTCGTCTAAAATAATTCTGTATTTTCAGCTTCAGAATCATGAATATTTTTATTCTGGTGTCTCTATTGTCCTGTGCTTTGGGTTTCAGCACTAAATCCAAGCCTATTCATTTACACCCCAATGTAATACCAAATGTTGCATTTTATTTATCATATGTCGTGGAGTATCGCAATAATAATGTATCGTGATATGTATCGAATCGTGACATGAGGGTATCTTTACACCCTTAGTTTGTAATAATATTACATCTTACGTTGTTAAATTGAATGTTGAATTCATTATTTTAGTCTCGTGTGTGTTACCATGATGGTCTCTGTGTTGTAAGCATGACACTGCACACACCTTCTATACATTAGTATTTACTTCAGCTTGTGGAGAAGCTGCTTGTGATGAATTATGATTCATCATGTGGCTTTTCTCTGTGTTATTATGGTGGTTGTCAGTATATGTTAAAGCTACAAAACAGATTTTAGTACCAGTGTGGCTTTGCTAATTCAGCAGGTTTAAAATGTATTTTTATTTTTTTGTGAATTACAGTGTTAAAACTGTCAAAATTACAGGTTGATCTATAAATGTTTACTTTAAAGTGTACACATATTTACAGATCACCCTGTAAATTTGACAGTTTCAATTCTTGCAAACACAGCTGCCAGATTTTTTTCTTTTAAAAACGACAGGATTTATTTAATAGTGGATATTCCCAATTAATCTGGTATGTTTAGAAGGATCGTTTGGTGAGTTAATCAGCCCACTAGCAAAGTGCTTTAATTTACTGCTGTTGAATTATCAAGAATAAGTCATATTCATGCATTATTTTTCCCATAATTTTTTAGCAGTGGTATGTTTTAATTAAAATCATAATCAGTGCCCATTTGTCATGTCAACTTGGTTATGGGTTTCAATTTTAATTGTAATTGTGTATTATTGACATGGAAAAAATAAACTGTACATTTGTATTGCCAAAGCAATGTGTTTGTGCGATGTAAACTACAATAACATTAGTACAAATACGTAATGTTTACAAAGAAAAAGTAATGCAAAATTAAATAGAGGCAGTTAAAAAAATTAAATAACAGAATAAAGAAGTAATACTATATGTTATACAGTTGAGCTACACATGAGGGAAACATTAAGTCAGGGCGGATCATTCACTGTCTCATTAATATTGTGGCAGGCAGACTCATATTGCCCTTGTTCTTCTAACAGGAAGGGCATTTTTTCATAGTTTGATAGTGTTTCAGATGCGTGGTGTATGCACTTTATTTTTTGATAGAGCAGTGTGCGAATATCTTTGTATTTTGTGCATTGTGTTAGAAAGTGCAGCTCTGTCTCGATGTGGTTTAGATCACAGTGTGGACGGAAACCCCTCTTCCTGTGGCAGCCATGTTTTTTTCCTGTGTCTGCCCGTCTCTATTGAGAGCTTGTGTCCACCGAATCTGGTCAATGTGTCTGTCAGTTTTTTTTTTAGTTTTTTTTTTAGTCTCTGTGTACAGATGATAAACGGGATTTCACCAAGTCTAACATGTCCCTGGATCAACACCTTTGTTGATCCTGGAACAACATTTCAATCAACTAATCAGATTTGAGGGATTTGTACGTTTACAGCTTACAACCAGGAGTTGATGCTTCTTCATCAGTGTTTTTCGCCTATAATTTCCCTCTGGTTTTAGGGATAACTTATGGGTAGTGTTAAGTTTAAGGGTTGGGATAGGGTTAGAACTAAATTTTTTAGACTAAATATGTTGATCCATGAGCGTGTGTGAGTTCGCAGACTATCTGTACACAGTCACTGTTATTGTGCCATGGTGTATTCTCTCTTTAGGGCCAAATAGCATTGCATTTTACTCTGAAGTTGTGTTTGAGTGATGTAATTGTGTTATATTTATGCTCAAATTTGGTTTAATCTAATAAATTTGTCAGTATTGTTCTGGTTCAGAGCATCAGTAGCCACGTTTCAAATTGCAAATTGAAAATATGCCCAATGGAAACATGTAAATTTCGCAAAAACTCCCATATATCGCAAAAAAAAGTATTACGCTCGCATGAGGTGGTTTTTCAGGCAATTCAAAAAAGGAATATTTCGTAAAACTGCAGTGGAAACAGTTTTTTCACATTTAAAGGTCACCTGACGTACGCAAAAGTCGATCATTCTTTAAAGAAGGCGCTGTGTGTTTGGACAGAAGACGAGAGTTCTTCATTAAACTCATAAAAGATTCTAAACAACAAAGAAATGACACAATTTATCAAGATCTTGAAGCAGAAATGAGGGAGAAACACCCTGAAACACCTCATATGTGCCGCTCCCAGTATAAGGGGCTTTCCTTGCCATTAAAGGGACTGTGTCGTTTTTTAGGTATTTTATTATCTAAAATCAATATTTTTATTCATAAATATGTCCTCAATGGTGTACAAATACCTCTGCCAATTATCTGACTTATCCTCGTAAACGAAGAATTTATTATCTTTATATACATGTGACGGGTAGGTCCACGGAGGCTTCCATGTCGTTCCGCCATCTTGAAAAACTATAATAGCAGAGAGGGACAAAAAGTAGTAGGCCAACGTGTTTCCACAACGCGTTTTCGTTAAGAGCCAGCGTCACGTGACTGAAAGCAGCAGAAACGGAGGAGCAGAGCAGTGAGAGGCGCTTCACGGCCCCGGCAAGTTTGAAAGGCTGCATTGCACTGTTATTATTCATACTGTAACATTCGATTGTTAGCTGTGACAAGTTGCAGTTTGTTTGAAATAATGACGAAGTGCTGTTAGAAGACATCCTGTCATAGCTTTTTGGTACATAACAGCTACCGTAGATGCAACACGCATTTGAAGAAGTGAGGCGCTCGAGAGCACAATTCGTTTGAATGCAAAATACAATTTCACCGCTAGATGGGAGAAATTCCTACAGAATGTCCCTTTAATGCTTGAATAACACGCTTACGACTCCTTCCATTAAAAATACTGGCTAGAGCGGCGGCTGAGATGCACGTAAACCTACTAACATCCGTTGCAAGGATTTTTGGAATGACTTATTGCGAGAGAGAAAAAAATTACGTTTTAGTCGCATAACATCGATTAATGGAAACGCCATCATGTCGCAGTAGTTTTTTAATTAACATTTAGAAAACATCGCAAAAGTTTCACGTAAATCTTTAATGGAAACGCGACTTGTGTGTTCGTGTTGGGGGTCAGTAGATGTTGGTGAGACATCAGAATTGAATCTAGAGGATTGCTTAGCTCTTAGTATTACAGAATTAGGGTTAGGTTGTTATCATTATTATAAGTCCCCCTGTGGTGAAAATCAAGCTTTTAATGTTGTTTATATGTCTATGTGGAGTTTTTAATATGCTTTAAGACAAACCATGTGTAAATCCATAAGTCGACAGCATTGCTGAGCATTTTCTCCTTAAAACTGCAGTGAACCAAAGACAGTCTCAAAAACACGGTTTGAAATCGCTGGCGTTTCTGACGTCACAAACTACCTTGTAACCAATCAGATCAACGTGTGATCGTCAACGAGTGGATCTCTGAGCTGAGTGAGTGAGTGGAGGCGGGGCTCATTTGCAGATTCATAGAACCGCGCATACTAAATGGGACAAGGGTGTTACATTCAAGTCGTGGATTTTTTTTATAAAGGAAAAACCGCTTAAATCTGTCATTTTGGTGATAAAAGATGATTTTTAAGGGATAAAATGATTGACTACAGGGGGACTTACACAACCATTTCAGCCATTAATTCTGCTGACAAGATTAGCACTGCCTACAAGTGTACAAGCGGACCAAACTAAAGAGTGGACCAGACTGAATGCTATTAGTCCAGCTACTCAAGGCTGGCGAGTTTGCTGGATAAATTCATCCAACATTCGATAGTGCTTCATGGTTACTGTTTCTTTGTTTGTAGGTCTTATGGATTGTATGACAGCATTAATCTCCAAGCACGAACTGGAGAGCCCCTCTTTTGTCTTGCGGTTTTATTTGAAGACGAAATTGACAGTGCAAACATCTGTGACTGCCACCGCCAGCGTTTCCCACACCCTCTTAGTCTCATTAGCTTTAATGAGATATTGACACAGACACTGGTGTCTAAATTATGCACACTCGTTTTCTGCTGATGTATAAATAGCACTGATGAAATGTAATTGCTCTCCTTTAGATCACTCAGAGGGTGATTATGGAGAGACTTCTCCCCAGTCGTTGGACAGTTCTTACCGAGTCGCGTCCCGACTGCTTTTCCAGGCCTCAGGCTTATAACTGTGGCAATAACAGCGCAAGAGGAATCTGCCTTTCTTGTGTTTGTCTTATTTGCTCGCTGGCTGTTTTCTCTGGCTTTTCAGCGCTGATCATAAAAGCCTGTGTTTGAGGTACAGGCAGTGTGAGCGGCTTTTCATCCTCTGTTTGAGTGCTCACAGCTCGGAGGCCAACCATAAATCCAGTCTGGGAAACAGGAGGGGGTGGATTGGGGGTTGAGCGAGCGAGCGAGAGAGAGAAAGAGAGAGACTGGGCGTAAATAAAGCTGGCCATAAAAGCCTGAACGAGAAGTGTGTATCTCTCCATGCTGTCCTCCTCCACCCCCTTTGAAAGAGAATTAGCACAGGCTATATGGCTTCTCCTGTTGGAGTTTGTTCCCCCTCCTACTCAAAGAAAAAAGGCTCGACTGGCTTTTGGAGGGAGAGAGGGAGGGGAAAGAGAGAAGGGCATTGGTTTTCACAGACACTCACACCATGGCCCATCTGTTTGGAGGCATTATAACAGTCTTGCAGTATTAGTGCATTGAGATATTGATCAACTACCCCCCACTCTCAGAATTACTGGGAAGGCACTGTCATCTGCCATATTGCCCCTCCTGTGTTATTTGGGAGATTAAGACATAAATTATGTGGCTGAGTCGCAGATTTCATTTAGACGCCTTTCTAGGCATTTAATGTAACGGTTCAAATGTCATGCGTCTACAGACAGGTTTCAAAATGAACGTTTTGCAGAAGATTTACTGGCCGTAATACACTCTCAGAAAAAAAAGGTACAAAAGCTGTCACTGGGACGAGACCCTTACAAAAGGTTCTAATATGTGCCATTTAGGTACTAATAGGCACTTATTTGGTACCAATATGCACCTTTGAGGTACTAATATGCACTTATTTGATACCAATATGTACATTTGATGTACTAATATGCACTTATTTGGTACAAATATGCACCTTTTGAGGTACTGATATGCACTTATTTGGTAACAATATGTACATTTAATGTACTAATATGCATGTTGTTTTGAAAGGGTACTGCCCCGGTGACAGCTTTTGTACCTTTTTTTTCTGAGAGTGTATACAATTTGAAATTTACCAGCCATCGAGATTTCTTTCCAGCCAAAGCAAAGCATTTTGCATGTTTCATGATGTTGTTCCTGGGGCAAATGAATTGTCTAGCTGTTTTTTTCCAAGCATATTTGTGGTAGAGAGCGCAAACCACCGTGACTTTTGTAAACATACATTAGCCAGTCTCAGCGAAACAACACTTGAGACATGCCATTTTTGTTTGTTACATTTTTGTTTTGTTTGCTTAATGCCAAGAATATCCCACCACAGTTTTGAGCTTTCATTTAGTAGATGTTTTGTATGTCTTAAAATGGTTTGCTTACAACAGGGATGTCTGCGTTCTTGCAGTTGTCATGTATAGGTATAAAAACAAACAGCCTTTTCAACCACACAGTATCATTATTTCTATTGTACAATAATTCAAATCATCACAGAAGTACTGCGATTAAACGTTTATAGTTAGGATATAATCAATGATGTTTACAGTAGTGATCAAAAATAGAGTAAATCACCTTTTGAAAGTAACTATACTTCAAATCACAATTACATCGTTACACCAGTAGGTGGCGACAAGTGACTGTTAAAAAATGTATTTGTCATTTAATCATTCACTCAAGAGATTCGTTCACAAACGCTGATTCATCCAGTAATGAAACAAGTTAAGTGTTTATGAGTGAGTCGTTGAATCATTCATTCAACCCAATAAAAAAATAATTTAATATTTTTCAAAAAGACTGCAGCAATTAACATTTTGTTAGAACCTTTAATAAATACATGTTATTTTGTTTATTTGTCTACTCAGAATCGTGGGAGAATCATGATCTCTATTTTAAACAAAAAAAAATGTGATTCTCAATGTATCCAGAATTGTGCTGCTCTACTTGGTATCCATTTGCATTCCTATATCTCATACTTTGATTGAATTGATCTAAACATTGAACAGAGCCCTTAATATCTCTGTCAGTCCGGTGCTGTTTTGTAGGCTGCCCTGTCAGGGTGATTTCAGACGCCTCCATTTGCCTGTCAACATGGCACTTTTTTAGTCAGCCAGATATGAACAGGGAAAAAAGAACCAATTTCCCCTCCACAGTAGCCGAGTGCTGTATTGATCTGTATTGACTGAGCATGGGCAGGCTGTCCTGCCATAGAGAAACTGTGCTGTTGTTGTGGTACTCCATCATTTGCAGTCTCTGTGCGTAAATGTAAGGGCTTGGCTCTTCATTGATTTAACAGGTTGAATTTTTGCCATATTTTGTAGAGAGTTTAATAGGGATCTAATGAAAAGGTATAAACATTTCGTATACTTATCACATATAATAAAATGCTAAGTAAAATGCTATGTGATTTATTGTGTAATGATTATTTAGATACAGTTTTACAAAAGAAAACAATAAAAGTATTATTAATTATGCGTTCTCCATATTGTTTATTGGACACGTAAATGCAAAAAATATCAAATTGGTTGTAAAAAAGAAAAGAATTGGCCAGTCTTTAGTGTTTTAAATCTAGGAGTTTTGAAAACTAGAATTAAAAAATTTAACACAATCACTGTTGATATTTTTCCACTACATAGAGACTGTAAGTAACTATTCATTCTGTTCTGCAGGCTGTCTTGCCTTACAAGAAGCTTGGTGTCATTTTGATAGTGGCATCACCTTTTTTTTTTTTTTTTTTTTTTTTTTTGGAGGGGTACTCTGATGCACTAGCTGTGATTTGAGCTAAAGAAGCAAAATCATAATGCAATAAAACTGCATTTCCAGCAAATTCAAAACGAGAGGTTAATCGCGTTAACCGCAGAAAATCATGAATTGTTTTAAGATCCCAATCAGAAAATTGGGATTATTTTAATCTATTAGCCCTAGTAGTTATTTATAAAAGGTGCTTTGTCTACTGAGTTGCAGAACAAAACCGTTAAGCTGCCTGTTATGAGAAGACAGTGTCCTGTTGGCAGGGGGCAGAAGCCCTCGTTAGTGCAGGTTAGGAGGCCAGCTGAGGCCTGTGTTTCCTTGTGTGGTAATGTGATATTTATATGCTGGAAAGCCCTCTTCCGGTGGGAGAGACTCTGAATCTGAGCCAAACCGAGACAGCCCTTTTTCTCTTTCACGCTATCTTATTCTCTCTCTTCCTATCCTCCCCCCACAGACATTGTTTTTGCCTGTCAGTGTAGTGTGTAAGGATGTGGTTGTTAGGAATTCAATTTCTCCAGTAGCTGCCTTCATTATCTGCTGTGTGGAAAGATGCTTTTAAGCCCCCCCCCTCTCTGTGCCGAGCGTTTTGCCCTTCTGGAGAGATCAGACCGTATGTGATTGGTCTGGACACACCGAATGACAAGCTCAGACACACTCGTGACATACACAACTCTTCTGTTGAGATGAGAATTGAAATGAAAACGAATGATCCTCGTTCTGATTTCTCTTAACAATTCTAGTACCTTCATGGAAGACATAATTAATTATTAATTATATTAAAAATGATTTATGTCTTACAATAATTCAAATCATCTCAGAAGTACTGCGATTTAAAAGTGAATTATATAAAAAATACATAAATATTATGTTAATTATATTAAAAATTGTTTCTGTCTTACAATAATTCAAATCATCTCAGAAGTACTGCGATTAAAAGTTAATTATGTAAAAAATACATAAATATTATGTTAATTATATACAAAATTATTTCTGTCTTACAATAATTCAAATCATCACAGAAGTACTGCGATTAAAAGTTAATTATATAAAAAATACATAAATATTATGTTAATTATATACAAAATTATTTCTGTCTTACAATAATTCAAATCATCACAGAAGTACTGCGATTTAAAAGTTAATTATATAAAAAATACATAAATATTATGTTAATTATATAAAAAATTATTTCTGTCTTACAATAATTCAAATCATCACAGAAGTACTGCGATTAAGTTTATAGTTTGGATATAGTCACTGATGTTTACAGTAGCAATCAAAAATAGAGTAAATAACCTATTGAAAGTAACGACGCTTCAAATAAAGATCGTATCATTTACATCGTTACACCAGTAGGTGGCGACCGACAAGTGACTGTTAAAAAATGTATTTGTCATTAAATAATTCATTCAAGAGATTTGTTCAAAAACGCTGTAATGAAACAAGTGAAGTCTTTGAGTGAGTCATTGAATCATTCATTCAACCCGATTTAAAAAAAAAAGGAAATTAATTTAAATTAATTCAATATTTTGGTAACACTTTATTTTATAGTGCCACTGTTACACATGTTACATGTAGTTACTATAGTAATAAATATAAATTATTCATAATTACATGCAGGGTGGGAAATTAACTTTCCAATCCTTTGAAATTAACTGTGGCTGGTGGATGCCCAATTTTACCAGCCACTTATATTTTTTACCAGCCACTTTTTCCGGAATTCAAATTTATAAAAGAAAGTGCACTAGCATATTTTGAATTGCTTCAATCATTTTTTTTTATTATTAATACAAAATTAATACATAATAAATAGGGATGCTCTGATCAGGATTTTTGCAGCCGATACCGATAGCCGATTTCTTGTCATGGTGATCGGCCGATACCGATCCCGATGCTTAATATACTTAATATAAGACAAAGATAAATACAAACAAAATGGAGCAGTCTGATGCAGCCCACAAGGTTAAATTAAACATTGTCCATTAGTAAACTTTGGAGGACAACATAAACATTTAATCACCTAAAATAGAGAAGTCTGATGTAACTTAAACCTTGTCCAATGAAAGTCTGAGCAGGACAAAAATTAAATAAATAAATAATTTAAACTCCTAAAAGAACAAATTGGAGTAGTTTGATGCTACTCATTAGAAGGGATGGGCATTTCAAGCAAAAATAATATTCGAAGATCGCTGGGTATTATTCGAAAATCGCACCCTTCCCTGTTATGCACGCACACATGTATAGGCCACACACGACAAATGCGGAGTGGTCTGACGTTTAAATATAACTTAAAAACGTAAATATTACATATTTGTTTTATATAATATAATGTTCTTTTTTTAATTTCATCTATGTTGATTATATGAAAAGGAACCACATGAGATAAGATAAGATAGGATCATAAGATGCCCAATATATCAGGAGACATTTGGAGTGGGTTAGACATGATTTTGACCACTTAATTAAGTTTTGTTTTGTAGAAAGACATTCTTTAAAGTGAATTTCGTTTTGTAAATTTTGTATCTCAATTTCAATAAATGTTTCATCAACCAATTGGCTGGATTTAATAAATAAGAAGCGAAATATAGCAGACAATATAGGATACGGAGGCGCCCGCGCGTGAACTGGAGCTCGTCTCTTAAATGAACCGAAACTCAGCGTATAAATGACTTGCCTCTCAGACCTGAGAATGTATAGAAAGCTTGAAATGCTTTAAAAAAAAACATTCAAATCGATAAGAAATGGGCTAATCTCTGTTTATGTAGGCTAATCCGTATGAAGTGTGCATTTCTCTCTATAGGCGCGTTCACTGCGAAGATGGCGTCAACATCGCCAACTTTATCTTTGCAGCCAGAAAACACTAGTTTATTAATAAACAATTCAAATGTACCATGCTGCTTAAACATTACTTTTGCCGGTTCTTTGTGGCAAGCTTTATGCATGCGCTTGAAATGCGGAATAGGCAACATTACGATAACGCTCATTATGGTTTAGTATTTTCTCCCATATATATTTAAGTAATTCAATTAATATAAATATGCGATTAGACTAATGGCTTAAATTAACTACTACTAGTCAACTAGAAAAAAACTTTAGTCGTGCACGGGCAGCCCAATTTTTTTTCACATATTTGCTAACACACGCGTCATTGCGGGCGTTCTGAGCGAGCGGCGCTGTGTCTGTGTGGACTGAGCGAGCGAAGCGCCTCTTCAGAAAGGCGATCTCTCTGGAGGACAATGCTGCTCCACATGAGATTCCTTTGAAACATACATGGCAAATAGTTCATTTTTTTCATTGTTTCTCGACACATCATAGTAATTCCACACCGGCGATGACATGACTGCCAAATCATTTAAGTCCCCACGCATCATACCTTCTCACGTTTTGACGTAATCAAATTGTGATCGGTTTATGTGATCGGCCAAGTTTAGTGAGTACCGATCGAGTCATAAAATGTTAACATCGGCCCATACCGATCTCCGGCCGATCGATCGGAGCATCCCTAATAATAAATCATGGCAGTGCACGTGATATGAGACTTGGATGACTCGTGCTCTTTTATTGACTCTATTTTAAGGTTAGTTGTTCCTCTAACGAACGAATTGTTTGCATTTTCGGACAATGCGTAGGTTCAGTGCATGGACTGTTCAACGGGAAGGTAGGCTAACCATTCCCTTGTTTTCCCTTCGTCATCAATGCGCCACTTGTTCGAAAAGTACCTTCTCTTTTTATTTACTTCGCCCTCAACAGTTTGTACATTCATAGCTACTGCTGACTCCGCGGCGGGCCTCTTAACACCGGGTATATGTCGCCACATTTTTTTAATTTTCCTTTCGTCTGTAGCTCAGCTCAGCTATATGTCACGGTCCGTTCAGCACCATGTCCGTGCGCTGTGTCCGTGACGCACAGCGCTGAAAACCAATCAAATTAGTTACTCGACAAAAGTGCATTATTGTTACTTAACAACAGCATTCTTTGACAAAAGCTGTCCAATCCGTTACAAGGAATGTTTTAAGTAGCAACCAATAAAAATATGTTTTACAATCTACCCGCCACTGTGGCTGGTATACAAGGCAAAGTCACCCGCCACTTTGAAAAAGTACTCGCCATTGGCTGGTGGCGGGTGCTAATTTCCCACCCTGATTACATGCAACTAAATCAAACCAAGCACTAATCCTAACCCTATAGTAAGTACATGTAGCTACTTAATATTAACTTTTCCGGTAAATACACAAGCAATGGCGTTCCGTCTATTCACCGGTACGATACCATTCACCCATCATTATGAAAAATTACCGGTAAACTCTGTGTCAGCCATCGGAAAATACCTTTAAAGGCTGAGCTGTTTTCTTCCACCTGAATGAGAAGCGCTTTAGTTTTTATTTAGTTAGCTATAGTTTTACGGGCGTAATGGGATGATTACACAGAAAAATTGAAATTTTGAAATAATTGAAAAGATTTCATGATTGGTCCAAAACAAACTTCTTATTAAACATATTATCTATTTTACCGGTAATTTACCAGTTAAAACTGTATGTTTGAAAGGGGCTTTCAAAGGGCATTTACACATGTTATTTACGAGTTTTTTTATTTGTCATACAAATCAAGATGATTAGAAATTTGTTAATTTGAAAACCATTAGTTTGAAAAATTCTTCCAATTCTGTTCGGTTTGTAGGATATATATTTTTTGCCATTGCCATAGAAATTTCCATAACATAAAATTTGGGATTGAATGTTACAAGGTTCAGAAAAGTTAAATGATAAATGGATAATGATGACTGTAGCTATAACCACATTATTTACAATAAATATATTTGTAGTTTGTCATAACAGAGTTGAAAAAAATCATTAGCTTTTCATGACTGTATGCGTAAACATTGTGGTCAGAAACACTTGATAAGGATGGTGTTTTTAAATGGGTAAATGCCGTAGTATAAAGGGTTGCAAAGAGAATTACTGGATATCGAAAAATTCAGAAATTCAGTTTTTTTTCAGAACATACACAAACCATTTAAGAAAAAACCTAAATACCATACACCGTAAATACATGAGATTTCATAATCAATAATGAGGAAATTCAAACAGGCTGAAAACAACCTATGCTTGTTATCTTGGACAAAGCTTTTAATATAGTAATTCATCTATGGCAGGGGTCGGCAACCCAAAATGTTGAAAGAGCCATATTGGACCAAAAAAGAAATAAAAAATCTGTCTGGAGCCGCAAAAATTTAAAAGCTTTATATAAGCCTTATAATGAAGGCAACACATGCTGTAAGTGTTATATTTGCTTTATTAGCCCCCTACTATCAAAATGATAAGTAGTAGGCTACAAATTAGAGCTTAGATCGGGCCCAAAAAATCAAGCCCGACCCCGACTATTACCCGAGCCCGTGCACGTTGTGTCCGAGCCCGGCCCGACACATTATTAAACGTAATTATGAGCCCGAGCCCGATTTAAACCCGACCATTTTTTAATACGTGGGTCGTTATAACTGACGTTCTCAACTTTCTATGTTACTTTCTCCCGCCCGCAACATTTATGTTTTGTCCCGCTCCCGCCCGCAAATAGACTTTTTTCTGTACCTCCAAATACTTTCAAGTTAGCCTACGTGTCGCCACCATACACATCAGCATAAATACTCCTGATAAATTATTTGTTATTAAAGAATTAACACACAAACCACTGTTAATTTAACATTAAAGCAAGCAGCTACTGCGTGCATGGTTTGGCATGACTGAATGCGAGCAAAGTGCGCTCCCTTAATAATTCCTAAAAAGCTGACAGTTCATCGCGATCTCACACGTTATTATCAATGAAGCTGACTGCACAATGAATCTTTCATAATATCCACACTTTGTTTGTTATAATTAGAGGATTTGCCAGCATACATAATTCAGCACTCAACAAAAAGTCCGTTTTGAGGGGTGAGGGGAGTCTATTTTAATGCTTCTGATTGGCCATTGCGTTCAGGAAATCAACACATATGACTGTGATTGGCTACATCGCTCAACGCTGCAAACATGTTATGAATAGAAACTCTGGCCTGGAAATCGTTTCTATTTTGTTTTAGTTGTTTCTTGTTGCTTTTCTGCAACAGATGAATAAAAATCGATTCGTTTTTATATGTTTTATTCGTAGATATTTCTAGTTTGCGGGAGTCCGCGAATCGTTTTATTCTCCCGCAACCCGCACACACAGAGTGAGTGCATTACCGCCCGCGCTCGTGCTCGCACTCGGCCATCAAATCTAGTCCGGCGCCGCACTCTATTGCGTTGGGAGTGCTCCTCAGCTATCTTTCTCTTTTTCCCCTTGGGATCCATGGCCCATGGCCATGACACACCCGCCGGTTTGTTTGTTTGTTTGTCAGCCACCGGTCTGGCATCACGCCGATCTGACAGACACGTGTGTCGCAGTCTATGACGTAAATTCTTCGTTGACTGAAATTTTGGAATTAAATATTTATTAGACACATTTTTACAACGTTGAAAAACTTTAAGAATGTTTGTCATGTTTTTCCTCCTACAGAAATTATATTAAAACAAAAAATATTTTTTCCATTTTCATATTTTTGAAAAAGCTCCAGGGAGCCACTAGGGCGGCGCTTAAGAGCCGCATGCGGCTCTAGAGCCGCGGGTTACCGACCTATGATCTATGGCTTTTAAAGTCCCTCTGTAGTCAATCATTTTATTCTTTAAAACTCATCTTTGATCACCAAAATTACATATTTAAATGATTTTGTTCTTGAAAAAAATTATTCATGCCTTAAAATAGCTTGAATGTAACTCGTCACCGTTGCATCATTTAGTATACACGGTTCTATAAATATGCAAATGAGCTCCGCCTCCACTCACTCAGCTCAGAGATCCACTCTTTGACGATCACACGTTGATCTGATTGGTTACAAGGTAATTTGTGACGTCAGAAACACCAGCGATTTTGAACTGCGTTTTTGAGACTTGACAATGGTGTTGACATGAATTTACACATGATTTGTCTTAAAGCATATTTAAAAACACCACATTGACATGCAGTATAAACAAAATCAAAAGCTTTATTTTCTCCACAGATCAGTGTTAACCACAATTGATGCCGCTTTGTCCTGCATCAATGTCGTTTCAGTTGACCAATTGATTTGTCCTTAAATATCATTGTTATTGTCAGTGAGGGGTCGTATTTCACTTGCCCTCATGAATGGGGGCCAGCAGGTGCTCAGCTGGGTCTGTAAAAGCGCTACGGCCCGATCCCCCACCCGACTCTATTGGCAGGTGTCGGTGGTGTTAATGCGTCTGACATTCTCCTCCCTTATTCCTGGAAGCCAGAAGCTGGCAGTCAGAGAAAGACACAGGCAACTCGTCAGCCATACACTCTCCGTTAGGCATCCGTCTTCCTGACAGGCAGAGCTCGGAGACCCGCTGAGGGTGTCGTGGGTCAGAATGGACAAACTCGACTGTGTTATTCTGGGTTCGCATGTCCCTCTAAGCCAACCCCACCCTGATGGATCAAAGACGCGGTGCTGCTTTCATCCTTCATCCTGTTACTCGTCAGGCCTCGCCTTTGACCTGTTAAGCACTATTCTTCAAAAAAACACCTTCCTCTCCTTCCCTAATTAACTTCCCTGATGAACTGGTACTTGTGCTACCATTTTTAGTGGAACGGATCACAAAATTCACAGTTCGGATCATTTATGGTTTTTGAGACTCGGATCATTTTTGTTTTAATATATATAGCAAAAAATAGTGAATAGTCAGTAATAAAACAAGAACAAATACACAAATTACAAGCAGAGATGAATACTAAATAACAAAGTTAAATAGTTTAACAGTAGTATTCCAGTACATAAATTAATAGTTAAGCCTAAATGTAAAATAACACTATTTGTTAAATATAGAAATTAAATAGTTTCATCTTTGTTAAAGCTGTATTTTGTTGTTTTATTTACATTAATGACGCAGATAACAGCAGGAATATTAGGCTGCTGTCACTTTAAGACAGAATGATGGACTGAAAAAACTGACAAACATCTGGTTTCTTTCTCAATTGTTCACTAATAACAAAACCGAGAGAATACTTGCACAGACTGGTATTTTGACATAATTTTGTTGTGTATGTGTCAGAGTTTCCGCTAGAAAAAAATGGTGCCGGTCAAAGTGACCGGCAGAGGTTTCGTTTTACGGACATTTTTATGATATGCCGGTCAAATATCGCCTCTTAATTAGTCAAGTTTAGGAAAACTGGAGGCAGTCTATGTAACTTAAAAAATGACATAATCAGGCCGTATAGAACTTTCAAATAGACGGAAAAAAACATGAACGTCCGATTGGTGTCAATCAACGCCAATTGTTTTGTTTTTTAATGCGGTTTCACACACATTCACTTTTTGAAACATTGAAGCACGGATGTACCTAATACAAATTAATAAAATCAGATCATTCATTTAGTTTGTTATTAAATAAGAGATCTAGCGCTAAAATCTGTTGATTTTTAAATCAAGCTGAGCGCTCGTGTCCACTGCTATCAGTTGCATGGACGACGCGCTGCGCGAGTTGCGCAATCTTCACTCGGACGCGCGTTTCAATCTATCGCCGTTGCGGAGACTCTGTTCATTCCGGTGAAATCACAGAATAAAATGCAAGTCCCTGCTTGATATAGACTAACCACTGATGAACATAGGCTATTCAGTTTTGATGAGAGAAAAAAAAACTGTACCAGTGCGCGGATTAGAACCACTAGGCTATAATGAGATGTTCCTGATTCACCATCGCCTGGCCTCTGAAAAAAGCTTTCAAGGCTAGTCTGCCTGGGCCTGGACATATTTGAAACGTCTCACTCAATCGTTCGTTGTTTAGGTCTATATTACAGCCGTTTTAGGCGTGCGCTTTATTTGAAATGCAGCATGCGATGTTGTTTCATATAACTTTCAAACGGTAGAGCCTGTTCCTTTATAACATAGCCAAAGATCGCTGTATTTTTGCCTTATACATTTTAGGCTTATTCTCAAATTCAGATTGTGTTAGGGGGGCGGGATTATTAGGCAATTTTAATCGGACAATTTGACCGGAGAGATTTAATTTTGTCGGACATCTCATTTTTTTACCGGCCAATGTCCGGTAATTACCGGACAACGGAAACCCTGGTATGTGTACAGTCGAGGGCAAGGACATGCGAAAGAGGAATCAATTCGGTGTTCGAGCTTAGTCTGAAACGCCCCTTTCTCTCTCTCTCTTTCTCTGCGTGCTTTGAGTGTGTGCGGCTGTGCGCACAAATAAAGCGCCAGTCCCGTTTTTCGCCTCATTTTCCACGTTTAAAATTGATTGAATGTGTAAATTGGCGAGACAAAAAACGTCCAAATTATAAACTTTCAATGAAGGTTAAATTTACCAGTTATTCCACGAATCACATGCGTGTCGAACAAGCGTGCCGCACAAGCCCTGAAAAGTGAAGCCGAAGCGTCTCGATCGCCCCCTGGTGGCTGGTCCTAGTATAGGTCATAAACCCCGCCTCCCCGTGTTATTCGACGGGACGTGAGACCAACTAAACAAATAAAGGACACTTCAAATATATTTTTTCCGAAAGTAGTTTCTGTCATTTGCTGTCGTTTTGTATCACGCTGATGTAAATTCAAGTGTCTGTTTTTAAAATAAATTTTTTTTTGGTTAGTTATGTGATGCTATAAAAGCGGTGGTGTGACGTCATGATTGACAGGTTCTCTGAGCGAAGTAGTCACTGAAGCACAACGGACTTCGGGATCTTCGGAGGACTGAGGAGATTGTATTTACTTTATTTTAACAAGCCTCTTGTCGTACTGCAATCAACATACATAAAAATTGTAGCGGAACGGAGCAGACATAAGCCACTTAAAAAAAAGTGCAGAGTGCATTCGGCGAGAGTGAGGGCGGGGCGTTGATTTCGCGGCTTTACTTCCTGCTCACTACTGCGCGGGTCTGGTCCCGAGATCGCAACTGCGCAGACTCAAGTCCCAAGATGTCAGCGCTATATCGGGACACTGGCGGCTTCACTTCTCACCAATAGAAGAGAGCGAAGGGGCGTCGTCCATCTTTTTTTACTGTCTATGGTGTCGAAATGTGGGGCCTGATCCGTTGCACCCCTAACCGTTTCCCTGTTCAGCTGATCATGTTATGGCTGAATCCTCTCCTCTCTTTCCCTGCCATTTCTCCAGGTCTGTTTTAATGAGGTGTCGGGAGATCCACGGGGGGTCTGGATGAAAGGCATGCTCTCGTGGCCAGTTAGTCTCCCTCTAATGGGACTTTGTTGGAGCAACTGGTATTTCACCTTGGGGCAACGGCTTCCAGCAGACATAGATGGGCTGGTTTCCAAAACCTCAATCAAAGCAAACATTCATGTCTAGCTACCGACAAACTCATAAACATATCTCTTATTTCACGTCAAGACCTCTGGGTGAAGAAATACTTGTTGACATGGTCTATGCTGACAGACAAGGTGAGATTTGTGGAGCTGATAAGATTTATTCCTAAAATGCATTGAGTTTAACTGCATAATTTCCTGCTGAGCTTTGATCCAGACGGAAAGCCTATCCTTTAATAACGCTCTTGAGAAAAACCAAGTTGTGATTTTTATTGGGTTTCGATGTTAAACCCTCTCAGAGGCTTGAGGTTTGCTATGTTTCCAGTTTAGCAGTTATCTTGCCTTGATAGAAAGATAGTTCTTTCTTTTTTTTTTTCTTTTTTATGTGCCTTTGATTTGTAAGTTTAACTCTTCTTAACTGTCTACGTTGGAAGTCTAAAATTTCACTGCATCCACACAGTATGCACATGTAGGGTTAAAACGGCAAACTGAAGCCTGTATATTCAAGAAAGCGATTATAACCATCAAATGACTGTGCCATTAAAACAGATAGCTATTGTTGACAGTTTATAGGGCACATAACACACGGTTTTTGCCAATCTCATGTTAATCTTGATTACCTACAGAGTAGCATTGCATCCTTCATATCTCAGAAGAGTCTTTAGTTTGATCAGATTTATAAAAGAGAGATACGCTGTACCGATTCTTTCCGAAAACAGTCGAGCTCCTGGAGCTAAAGAGTCACGCACTATCCCTTGATGACTTTTGATTCTCTATACGTTTGTGTGGTTTACATTATATGCACTTACATGCCGATTGCTAACAAAACACAGACATTTGACGTTATTTACAGCTGCACTTCCGACTCATGACCAGGATCTTTTATTGCTGGGACCGCTCCATCTTTCAGTTTCAAATGATCTGCAAATCCAGCGTTGAACTGGGCCTTGTTTATAAAACATTCGTCACCAAAATGCCGGGAACAAACAAACACACTTTCACAACTCCGTTGCTGCCCTGGAAAAACGAACTGCATCCACTGTTCCCTTAACGCTGTTTTTTTTTGGGAAGCTGAACAAGATTATCTTTCCATCACGACCAACAACACTGATTTCGTGGTCTAAAAACAAAATGGCAGCGCTGCCGACGACTTCCATAACCTGAACGTTGATGGGTGTTGCTCTTGCTTTCACTCAGGTTGATGTGTGTGTGTGTGTGTGTGTGTGTGTGTGTGTGTGTGTGTGTGTGCGCACTTTTCCTGGAGAAGTGCCTATACAAGCCCTTTATGACGTCATACAGGGCCATACTAGAAAAAAAACTGAGTGTTTTTGGCACAGAAATACCATATATTTTTTTTTTTTACTTTTTTACACGTTTAGCATGAGAATCCAACTCTTTAACAGTGTAAATCAGTCAGAATGCATGAAATAGCATTAGACATCCCCTTTAACTAACATAAATAATTTGCTCAGCAGGGTTCTCTTTAAACTGTTGCCTTGACAGATAAAACTGACCGTAGAAGAAGACGGCCAACGCTAAAACTCTCGCTAGCACACTATGAATGGCATTTTGATGTTACTTCCGGACACTGCTCACCAGGGCCATTCTGTAATTTAGGGTACATTTCATGTTCATTGATGATAATTACATAACAGTTTTCTTTAGAAATATCATATTTTACCTATTAAGAGAATGCATACTATAATCGCACACCAAATTTTGCACCCTATTTTTCAGGTTGCTTAAAATTGCCTTTACATACTGTAACAGTTTTTTGCGATGTCTTTGCTTTTAAAGTGAGTGGGTCTTGAGTTAAAAAAAAAATGTTAGTCAAGATGATCAATATTACATTTATTTCCACAGTCTAAATACCAAAAACCGCAAAAATTCTGTCAACTACGTTACTAATCAAACACCCCCCTGAAAACTAAAAAAATGGTTTATCCCAAAACCATGGGACCAGCATCATGTGATGTCATTTTCTTCTGTGGTGGATAGTTTGAACACATTGTGGTAAATATTCTCTTAATTGTTTTTCTCTATTGTCAAAGGAGTATATTAATTGCCTGTCAACTAATTAGGGTACGTTTGTTAGGATTTGCAATTATTTTTATGGTTTTATTTCAAATATTATAAAATGTGGGGTTAACCATATCAAGAAAATAACATTTGGTTGGCTAGACAAGACCTGCCATGGAAATTGAGGCGAAATGGTAAAATTGTCAACTATGTTACTGTCTTTGTCAACTATGTTTTGACTTGTTTTTTTTACATTTTAAATATCTAGACTGCTGCTTTTGATATAATTTCTGGGTATAGTTTACATCCACATGGACTGGAGTTTTGCACAACATTCTTAAAACTATAAAAAATGAAGATCTGTGATAAAAATTTTCTTGTCCTTAGTGGCCGTGCTGAGAATTTTACACAAATTTTACTTAATATTAATATTCATTTCCTATTTTGAGCTTTATTTATCTCCACTAATATGATTCGTGGAAGAAATCCGTTCAAAAATGTTAACACAGTGTGGTTTTGTATAACTTGTTTTCTCGTTGCTTGTGGTTTGCTCTCAAACGTGAGGTCATAGGCTAAACTCAGGGACCTAGAACTGAGCTACATAAATCTTACCACCATAATAAGTGACCTCATAAAATCATCTTGTGAAACGGCATTTTTCCCCATTCGCTAAGCCATGATTTTCAGTAAGTGAAGGTCTGTCGAAATGCTAATGTAGAACCTTCAATTCAGCCAGTTCTGGCTACACTGGAAGCCCGCTAGTGTTTCTTTTTGCTTATGCATTTTCAGCAGGAGCCTGATTCAGTGACTCTTTTTAAACCAGGCCAATCAATGCATTACAGCATTGGTTTTCCCCCCTACGGGCCGTTGCCCAGCTGCTCCTGGAAGTTTTGTGCTTTTGCCTCTGAGAGGTACATTACCTGTTCAGTATGCATTAAGGTGAGCGTTTACCATCAGCTTGATTGACACAGTGGCAGCTTGTGAAGCGGTAATAGCTGGACATGAATTTTCTTGTGGCTGAGACATAAATTATGTAAAAACACTAGTGGCAGTGTTGGACAGCGCTGTATAATTAATTTGCGCTCCAACTTGACACCAGTTGTGTTTGTGGATGGAGTGTGTTTAAATATTAATCACTGCAGAACTCTCCTACTGGAGAGAGAACAGCTTTTCCTGCCATAAATACAAATAACTGCAGTTTAAAAGTTCCTGTTTGTCTGGAATTGCTGTGGTTTCTGCATGTGGAGTTCTTATCATTTTGAGCCAAATCATCTGCATTCACAACAAAACATAAAACATATTTTTCATGTTTAATCAAAACCTGACAACATGAGAAAAACACATTCGCATTTTGATACCAGCAGGGTTTTTTTTTTCAGTGCTTGGTTACAAATGATGGATTACAAATGATGTAAAAGGGGCAGTCACATTTACCATTGTAAATCCAGTTATTTTAATTGAAATCCAGGCAATCAGGAATTTTGTGTGAGCGAAAGATTTCCTCACACAGATTTCTAGTTGGAAACTCACATTCGCCGCATTGACCAACATAACGGTTAGCTTCTGGGTGAGCTGTGCATTGTAACTTGCTGTTGACGGTAGACAATAACCATGTTTTACCTGCAAAAATTTACCAACATTTTGAGATTGTGCAGTGTTTCCCCTACCATTGTTTTGGGGGGGGCGGCCCGCCCCCGCAAAACGACCCCCCGCCCCCCCTAAAATGCTGACGAAATACAGTCATAAAAAAGGAATTTAGTGTAAAACGCGGAATTTCACGGAATTTGTAAATTTGAGGAAAAAATAGAAAGCAGTTCAGTACACTTGAAATCAAATCGCGATGTAGACTAGTGTGTGTGAATATTAAAACACAAAGACTATTTAAATACGAATCCTGCATGTTCTGTGTGAATGAATGGTGCCCCGACGCGCAGTTTAATTTACCACACACACACTGAAGCACGTGTGACGCTTGCGCTGTTATTTGGCCTATATGAAGACACAAATGCATGAACTTCCTCTCCAGGCTCTAGATCCACTCTGAAAGTCACTTCGTGATCATTTCACCGCTTCATTTGAGAAAAACTATCATCATGACAAACACACAGAACCTCAAAAGGTCTTCACGGCAACCCGTCAAAATAAAAGTTCGGTTTAACTTGACAGAAATATATTACTGTTGTACATTAGAATTTAGATATATCCCAATGTAATAATACACTAACACTAATCCAAATAAATTATCATCAAAACTGAAATTTTTAAGGAATAATCCATGTTTTAATTTGAACAGTTAGGCTAAAGCTCATTGTGCAGCCAGTTATTTGACAAAAAGTTTATTTAATTTCATATGATTAAAATTGATGATAAATGCTAAAATTTGTGTTTTATGTCTTCATTTTATTACCAGAAAAAACACAACACAGAATTAGTGTGAATTTTTTTTCCATATATATATATATATTAAAAAAAAAAATGTTGTATAAGTTTAATGATTCATAGTACATGATTTCAATTAATAATAAAAAACAAATACACCACGTATCCGTAACACGCCCGCTCCGCAACACTAGCAGTCCCCCCCCCCCCCCCCCTGAAAAAAAATCCTAGGGGAAACACTGTTGTGACTGCACTTTTGATCGTGAAACTTTAAGTAGTGTCTTTTTTAAAGTAGTGTAAATTACATAATCACATATCACATTATATTACCAAAGCTTAACATTTTCTATTTTCTATCATTTTCATTTATTTTCAAAACAAAATCACTTTAGTATTGTATTTTCCATGCAAATATAAAGTGAGAATGCTCCAAAAAAAGGACAAAAATCTTTGACTTGTCTAATAATGATTCATTGATAACCAAGGGTCATTTGTTCTGAGCGTCTCATAACCAAACGTCATTAGGTCAAACAATTATTAATTGTAAAAAAACAAAAAAACAAACAGTGAATAATGACTTACTCTCTCTTTTTTTGGTCCTTTTTCCTCTTCTTTTTTGGAGCTTGACAGCTTGTGGTCATGAAAACCTCGTTCATTAATCAAAACCTATTTTACTCAATATTTGCTCAAAATTCATTTCAAACATCTGAAAAGAAAAGAAAATGCTATCAGTTGAGAAGCTGTCAGTAATGACACAAGAGATAACACTTCCATTAATTGTCCAACTTTGTGTGTTAATCAGTATTATTGATGTATAATAGCAGCAAGAGCTCAGAAAGCTGCTCATTCTTCTCATCTATTCACGGTTTATTCACTGTTACCCGTCATGAAGCTGGAATGCTGCTCAGGCATTTCACACTACAGCTCCCAGATGGTCTTTGACTTGCAGAGGTTTACAGGCGTTTTTTTTTTTTTTTCCTTTTCTTGTTTTGTTTTTTTGAAAAGGCTGCTGAGCTTTTTATTTTCCTTTGAGGGTTGGTCTTATGCTAGTGAAATACAGCTGAAAATGCATGAAAGCAGTGATCCTGACAGCATGCATTTTTCTCCTATTCCCTTTCTCTTTGAAAGACCTCTTCCTTAGTGCTTCTCCTGTGTCAGGGCGTCGGTGCCAATGAAGCCTTTTTATTTGTCCGAGATTGAGTGCAGCCAAGCGGGCCGGCCCTATTACCACTGCGCCACAGTGCAGGAGATTGCCTGCCTCTGTCATCTAATTGCGTACATCAGCTGAAAGCCTGTTTCTCTGCTGTGGTGAGCAGACAGCCAGTCTCAGATTCATTGCTCCATTGGCTAGTTAAAGCACCAGGCTGTCTTTGTTTGGTGACATGGGGAGGCTTATAAGCTATGGTGTGCTCTGTCTGTTCACTAATCTTATAATGTTCCCTGGCAAGGTCTGCTCAGCCTTTGCTGCCCTCCTCTGCACTGGACAATATGAATCTTTCATCACAGTGCTTATAGCTGGGACACACTGGCAGAGTCTCAGCCTAGAGAGAAAAGAAAATACTTTCCACTTATCTGGCACCCTGTCAGCAGATATTTGTGGCTGCGCACACATTTTGCTCTGCGCTAGCGTAGTGTTTTGGAATACATGCGTACATGACGTGAGCTGTCTGAAATGAAATTGGCTTTTGCATCATGCTTTCTGGTTTGAAGAAATTTGGCCGGTTAAATACAATTTGAGCTCAGTCGACAGCATTGTGGCATTCTGTCAGTTACCGCAAGAAGGTAATATTGACTCAGTCTTCAATATTTAAAGTCCCCCTGTAGTCAATCATTTTATCCCGTAAAACTCATCTTTGATCACCAAAATTACATATTTAAAGGTGCCCTAGAATTTGAAATTGAATTTATCTTGGCATCGTTAAATAACAAGAGTTCAGTCTAAAACACCATTGTTTTCTCCTTCTTATTTAAATCTCGTTTTTGAAAAACACCCCTGAAAAATAGGTGAAATATCATGTTTTTTCTTGAATTTTTTTTCATGCCTTAAAATGGCTTGAATGTATCTCTACACCCTTGCCTCATTTAGTATGCGCAGTTCTATGAATATGCAAATGAGCCCCGCCTCCACTCACGCACTCAGCTCAGAGATCCGCTCGCTGACGATCACACGTTGATCTGATTGGTTACAAGGTAGTTTGTGACGTCAGAAACACCAGCGATTTCAAACCGTGTTTTTGAGACTGTCTTTGGTTCACTGCAGTTTTAAGGAGAAAATATTCAGCAATGCTGTCGACTTATGAATTTTACACATGGTTTGTCTTAAAGGATATTAAAAACGCCACATAGACATATAAACAACATTAAAAGCTTGATTTTCCCCACAGGGGGAGACAATTTGTGTCCAGTAATACTTAGTAGAAGCTATGCAGACAATCATCCTGAGCCAAAAAGCATAAAATTAGCTACTATCACACTGTTTTGAATACATAACAATAACACTTTAATTGGTCACCAAAATGAAAATTATGTCATTGTTTATTCACCTGTGTCGCTCCAAACCTGTGTGACTTTATTTCTTTTTTGATGCACAAAAGAATGTTTGAAGATTTGACTAGTCACTCTTTTATGTAATGATAATGATTGGAGCTTCCTTTATTAAAAAGCATTATTAAAGTATCATGATTGTAGCCAACATGACTTGTGCACTATGCTCCAAATCCTCTGAAATCTTAAGTAAATTTTCTCTAAAGATTGTCCAATCCAGTGAGCTGTTTATCACTGCATGCGGATAATGTAGTCAGTGAGTTGAGAAACCAGAGAAATAGATCTGTCAGATTTGTGAATGAATCATTCATGCTGGTTTCAGGAACCAGATTAACATATTAAATTATGATTCCTTAATCGACTCGGAAGCTATGAAGGACAAGAACGCTCCAAAGAACACAGTTTTGGATGCAGAGATTTTCAATGAATAACAACTTTAAATTTCGGTCTGCTCCTGACACAAAGCTATCGTATAGCACCAGAAGGCTAATATTGACTCACAATGGTTGGTGAATGATGTCAGAATTGTTATTTTTGGGTCAACTGTTGGGTTATGTTGTAATCGCAAACATAATGACTGTTTCCAACCCAAACAAGTTTCCCCCAAATTGTCACCATTTGTCATATTTCAGCAGCCACAAACTTATACAATTGTCTCAGCCAGAAGTTTACATTAGGTTCATCCCCTAAAACACTGCACAACTTATCAGCTCAAACAAAAACATTTTACTGAACAATAAAAATACATGCTTCACATTTCTGCTTTGAAACCTAGACATCCAAAATGGAAATGTGCATTTTCTGATCTTCATTACAAACTGATGAACAGAACAATCCAACATTATTTTCTGTAGCAATGGGAAGCATATGGCTTCAATAGAGCTTTAGTTATATTTGAATCCACCATATTACTTTAATGGCTGATGTTCAGATTGTATCTCATCTCAGCGATACGACTGAAGCTTTTGAATGTAAGCCCTTATTCTGTAGATGGATGTGAATTTGACATGCCTTTTCTATTAGTCAGGTATTGAAACTGTCTGGTGGATGAAGGGAGAACTGGCCAGTGCAGTTCAGCAGCATTAAATCCTAATTAGCCATGAAAGGATGAAAGGGAAACGTTTTTGAGTTCATTCTTTGATCAAGATTAGATTCTGAACATTAGCTTTATATATCCGCTTCATTGTGTGTGTATAGGCTTCTTTTTGTGAAGGCCATTGGCTTGAATTTGAGATAAGATCCTTTATATCAAACAAATTCTCTCTTCTCTTCCTTTTATTCACTGTTTAATTCGAGATACATATAGAGGCTTTATGAAGGTTGTCTAACAAATAAAAAAACAGAGGCAGTGCATTCAAGAAAGCTATTAAGGAATAGTGCTGTTAGTCTTTTGTTCAGTAGTCCTCCCACCGGCCCATCATGCAATCTGTCATCCTTTTAAATGAGTCTTAGCCCACACGTTTAATCTTTGAACTCTGCAGTTCTGCCTTCCATTTAAAATTCTTTTAAAAACATGTTCCTGTGAGACTTTTCAACATGAAATCAAAATTGAAGCTATTTACTTTCTTAATAAATGTTCCAGGTCTTATTGTGCAGTATTTATCAGTGCACATTTTCCCAAAGAAAACAAGAAAAACTGCATACATTTTTAATATCAAGTGTAATAACTTGGTCTGAAACAACTTTCTGTAGGGTGAGTGATTTGACCAAAATCTTATTTCACAATATTGACTTGTTTCATGATAATGATATATATGACAATAGTTATTTTTATTTTTGGGTTTAAAAATAAGAACAAATAACCAAAGAAACAATAGGACAAAGAAGATATATAAATTAAATAATGCCATAAGTTTTTAAGGTGAAAAAACTAAAACACTGCATAATGTTCACTGTATGATTAACATATAGACAGATTCTTAGTAAAGCTGAGTTATTCAGTCAAGGGCTTTTTCTTTTGTTATTCGATTAACAGTAAAGATTTAGACAGCAGTTGTTATATTATCCTGTCACTTTAAGACTGAATGCACAGATCCAATATATTTACACACATCTGATTTATTTCCCAATTGTTTGGAATTGTTTTCTTTGATGGCTGATACCAATGTACAGTACAGCAGGGTCACCCATATATATATATATATATATATATATATATATCATCACACTATCTGGAGGTAGTAAATTATATTTTGTAATGTAATGTCATTTAGGGTATTGGATAATGTTAACTTATAGCCAAACAGATACTTATTCTAAAAGCAAACTATTTAGATTCTAACTAGCCAAAGCTTTATTTGGTATGGAGAACCCTGTTTTCACAATTCAATCACTTCCACATAGATAAAATCAAGTCCCACTATTTGTTTTCCTTCATTAAATAAATAGTCAGCTGGTTCTTTGTGTTCTAATTAGTTTTAATACATTATTTAGCAAACAATGAAATCTCCAAAAGAGGCAGAACATTAAATTATTATGTGAGACATTGTGCTAATCAATAAAATAGCTTTGCTACTGAGAAGCTACAAAAATAAAAGCTCTATGAGCTCACTAATGAGAAATGTGGTAAATGGAATCCCAAGTATCCTAAAATATCAAAATCGTTTTTTTTATTTAGTATGTACATTTTTTTTTCTCTTGTGTAGTTTTTGTTCAGGGGTTTTTAATGATGATGTGGGCATGTTGCACAACCTGTCCATGATGGCATCTAGAGAATATGCATTGTACAGTTTTATCTGACGCATATCCTTTGACATGAACTACAAAATATATATTTGTGTCCTTTCATTTGTCCAGACAGCAAAACTGTTTTAAAGGTTATTAAAATGCTAAAAAATATTTAATATAAGGTATGCACTTCTAAATTTGAGCAAGTTGGCCTTATATACTTTAATGTTAGTGTTATTTGTCCATGTTATTTGTCAACCTTTCATCTGCTGATCTTGACGCAACATTTTGTTTTTTATATGTATATATTTTTCCTTGTTCATGGGTTTTTTATGATGATATGGGCTTGTTACACTATCTGTCCATGATGGCATCTAGAGAATATGGCAGCTTCTGTTTTTTTGACAGATGCGTTGTAGAGTTTTATTGGATGCATATCCTTTGACATTATCTACAAAAGCTATATTTGTCCTTTTGGTTATTAAAATGGTACAAATATTTAATGCAAGGTACGCACTCTAAATTTGAGCAAGTTGACCTTATATACTTTAATGTTAGTGTTATTCGTCATCCTTTCATCTGCTGATCTTGACGTAACATTTCCCCACAAACATTTCAATCAGATATGTGACCGTATCACCACACGAGTGTAAGCAAATCTTGCAGTGTCTGAATTTATCCACATCTCCTGCGAGACAACTCAAGTATGCAGAGGGACCTCATATCTAAAAGCCCTGATTGTGTCAAGCTCTCTTTGCCGCTTTTAGTGTGGGGGTGGGAAATAGTGTTGTGAAAAGCTTGTGCTTCTTGAAAGCCATGATACAATCAAACGACTCTCTGATGGTCTGGAGGAAATAAGAAGACCTGTGCCTTCCCTCGACAGATTAGATAGATGTCACCTTTCTTATGAAAGTGCCAGTCAATTTCGTCTCTCCTGTGTGCTGCCTATCAATTACGGGGAAGAGAAGCCTTTCAAAGCAGCCCCTGCTTTCTGTGCGTGGTAACCAAGTGGCTGAACACAGCTCATTGTTTCCTCTCTCTCTTTTCAGTATCCCAAGATCAGTGAGGAGTCGACTTCTCCATTTGTCTTCATTTGCTCCAACCCCCAGGAGTTGGTGGTGAAATTTCCCATGAAAGGGAAACACAAGATTTGTAAGTCCTGCCTGCCTCTTTTCATGTGCCTGCTCCAGTCGTTCACCCTTTATACGCTCTCACATTTAAACACATGCATGTCTAATGAGCAGTCTATGGAGGCAGCAGTTTTAAGCATCATATAGGCCACTACACACATGAAGATAGATAGGCAAATGCATTATTTATGCTGCCCCAATAAGATACTTTTTAACCAAATTTTAAAACTTTGCATTCTGTACTATGCAGAAGTTTTTAGATGGTTCACAAAATAATTTATTTTCAGAAGTGTATTTATATACAATTATCTATAGTATACAATATTTGCAAAAGTAATGTTTGAAAATCTAAAATGGAAAAAAGCTAAAATATTAATAAACATCTGTTTTTGAGAAGCAACTTATGCACTGTACAGTATATCCTTCACAGAGAAGGCAATCCCATGGAATATTGCACCAAGCTTGGTAAAAAAAAAAAAAAAAAAAATAGTAAAGTTGTTTTTAGATGAAGCATAATCTTGTATTATGTTTTGTGATTTGAGTATCATATAATTAGCTTAACTTGCTAATGCCAAAGTCCGATATCATTTTTGAGTGTCCGGTGAGGAAAGCTATTTCAGCCCATTTACACAGTTGAGGCAGTTTTACAACAGAGCTATGATTTTACACACCATCTTCTACTTTAACTGCTGTTGCGTGGTATTCAAAATATTACATTTTCATAATTACTTCACCACTTTTCACCTCTCTTTTCATGCAATATGTCGTATGGTGAAATTTTCCTTGAAAACACAAGCTGCTTCTTTTCATGTGTTGGACTGGTATATCTTATCAATTAATGCTTATTGTTGTCTTCACTATCATCTAGATTTGATCAAGGTGTTAGTTCATTTGATTTTCACATAGTGGATGTCCAAATAATCACATATTTAGGCATTTCCAATAGTAATGGTAGCATAATTTGATTTGCATGAGTTTAAAAACCATTCAATTACCATAAAATATCCATTGGAAAACCCATGGTAATATTGTGGAGATTGTACCGGAGTATATGCAAGTGGCCTACCATTTGATAGTCAATCTTTGAAAAAAAAATTTGTAGCCGCTATGGAGCTCAAAGAAGGTGATTAATGTAAAACTATTCAAACAAAGTGAAACAAGCAATTGTCGGTCTAAACAAAAGACAAATGCACTCCAGCTGTTCCTTTCCCCTTGGCTTTCCTGGGTTTTCCATAGCTTAGGATAGTCACTAATGAAGGATTTGGGTCTGTACATGTTCTTGTGGTCCCATCAGCCAGAGTGATGGGTCACATGGCATTTACGGCTCTGGTGATCGGGCAAAAACACCTCATGGCAGTGTACTTCTGGGAGGTCCTACACCAGCTGAGAAGCTGCCATTGAGATGAATGGGAATGCTAACTGATGAATGTTAGCTTTTTTTCTGGGAATGATAGAACCTCTTGTTCCAGCCACATGACCCACGTTTTGTCACCAGACATCATGAAAAAACCTATATGTGACCCTGGACCACAAAACCAGTGATAAGTCTCACAGGTATATTTGTGGTCAAAATTATAAATTTTTATTTTATGCCAAAAATCATTAGGATATTAAGTAAAGATCATGTTCCATGTAGATATTTTGTAAATTTCCAGTCATAAAAATATAAAAAAATAATTTTTGCAACATTGAGGACAACTTTAATGGTGATTTTCTCAATATTTAGATTTTTTTGCACCCTCAGATTCCAGATTTTCAAATGGTCGTATCTCGGCCAAATATCCTAACAATCCATACATCAATGATCAGCTTTCGTATGATATATAAATCTCAATTTCCAAAAAAATATCCTTGTGACTGGTTTTGTGGTCCAGGCAGGGTCATATATATGAAGACAGAAACAGATAAGTACGAATAGTTCTATAGGAATGCATTGTTTCGATCTACAATCTTGTTTGTGGAAAATCTCCACTCTTAACGGAGGTTGTTTGGTGTCATTTTCCCAGTCATTCTTCACAGCAGCTCAACTGTCATCAATGGTGTTATTTCACAGTACAGACTGGAAGCATTTCACACTTGGATTGTATCTGCGTGCAATTCATCCTTAATCACATGTACACATTCTTTTGTTCAACCTGCTTAGCTTCTCGGATAAAAATGGTCAATTAATTATATAACTGAATTTGTGAATTCTCATGTGGAAAGCGTCTCTGACAAGCATGGGGGATTGCTTTTACAAGAGCATTTGCGACTCAGTGTTCGGATTCTTTTGTTTTCACATAAAAAGCACAAGCACAAAGCCAGGCACTCAAAAGCGATCTTTCCTTCTGACATTCAATGCGCTCTTCTTTCTCCACCAGCTTTTCATAATCGTAATGGAGAATTTTATATCCGTTTTGACCTTGTGTCTATCCACCGTTTCCCATTCATTTTCATTCTCTCCTAAGCTGCCAGAGCTCTCCAGAGAGTCGACCTCCATGAACTCCTCATTGGGTGAATGGGGGAGGAGATATGGATTGATAAGCTGGGAGGGCAGTTAAGAGTAAGAAGTCACCACAGAGATGTCCTGCCCTTTACCTCTTCCATGTCTTTCCAGGTTTATCCAACATTAGGGTCAATGTGTTACCCTTCTTGTCCTGCACATGAAGACCAAACAACTTTGTCTGTATCACGTTGTTCCAAAAACCGGATGGTATATGGATTAGCAATCAAAAAAGATTGCTATTACAAAAAGCTATTACAGAAAACTGACTTGCGTAATAGAAAACCATCCATCCACCACTCATTGTTGCTGGAATTGCTGACATTTAGATGTGGCAAATTTGGACTCTGTCATTCCATTACAACTAAATTTCCATTCGCTGATTAAAACAACTGTATTAAAAGCTGTGTGGGTGCTGAGGTTTCTGAATCTTTTATCCTGTCATTTCATCTCCTCACTGAAGGTCACCCTCACTGCACCGAGCTAACAGAGATATCCTGATGAGTGGCATCAGCCATGTGTGAATATTGCAAGTTCACATCAGTGATTCTGTTACATGCCAGCCTTTTAAAGGCTAAAGGTTGTCTCTCTCTTCTTGCTTTATTCGAATCAATACGGCTTCAATATCCAAACAAGTGTGCCTTGGAAGCTGCATGCATTAATAATATGTAGCCCAGCTTCTAGAATGCTGTGTTGAACTGCTTTGCTGAAGGATGGATTTAAAGTAGATGATCTATTTATTTCTTGAAAGGAAACCAATTTTGTCTGTTTTAACCAACTGGTAATAAACAGGCTTCTGACTATGGGAATGTCTCTTTCACTTGGCAACTTATTCTGGCCAAGAACGATCCACATAGACCAGGAAGAGATTTTCCGACCAGAATGTAAAGTGACTAACCACAGTTTGTTTAATTTTTCCATATTGTTTAAGGGCAAACTAAAAACTTCAGGTACGTTTACACGACAACGATATCCTTAAAACGGAGACGTTTTTCCTTTTAGTTTTCTGCGTACAGACGACACCATTGTCAAAACAATCTCTATTCATTTGGATCCACGAAAACGACTAAAAGCGCTGTATTCTGCTGCCAGGCCATTAGATGGCGATGAAACACTATAGACTAAACACGTAATCCGCATGTGCATGACGTCATCGTCTTCAGAGATTCGCGTTTTTATTGTTTACACGGAGACCGTTTTCAAAAACTTGTACTTTGAAACTCGTTTTCAAAACTTTGCATTTTTAGGCACACAAAATGCCGTTGTCGTTTAAACGAACGGCCAAAATGGATAAAAAGTATTTTTGTTGAAATTTGTGTGGTTTAAACAGCCCATTAGTTCTCAAATTCAATTAATAAGTTGTTAGTAGGTGTGCAATACAGTGCAACCAGTGTAGTTTAATGTTGTTTAGAGTTTTTTTCAATTAATCATTTAAAAATACTAGTTTTATTTATTTTTTTGTTTTTTTATTTAAAAGTGCATATTAATGGACATCTTAGCTTTTCAGCAATGTAAATATGCCTATATCTGTAGTCCCCCGTCAGGTCATCACAGTACAAAGTAACACAGCTAAACATTGAAATTGAATACGATACACAATTTAAAAGACGCCACAATTTTCAGCAACATATTATAAAAGACACCACAGTTAGCAGACGGATTATGTAATTTAAGGTGCTGTTTATACAGTAAAGTGCCATTCTATGAAATGTTCAGTTTAATTTTGTTTGAGAGCTGTTTAGTGCCGGAGGGTGCTGCATCTAGTACGGCAGACAGACACATACTGTATACACATACACAGTAAAGTGTTATTCTATGTACATGAAGTACATTTTAATTATGTTAAAGTGCTATTTAATGCAGTAAAGTGCTGGATCTGGTATGGTATACATACATATACTTAAACAATATAACAGTGAACAAACCCATACACATAAAATACAACAAAGTCCATTAGTGGTCACAAATTTGATGTGTCTTGAGCCATTGTTTGAGCTGGTTCTTAAAGCTGGGGTAAGCCGGACATTCTCTCACGGCAGCCGGTAACTTGTTCCAGATCTCTGACCCCTTACTTGACAATGCATATTGTCCAAATGTTGTACGTCTGTAAGGCACCATACAATCACCTCTCGTGGAGGCCCTGGTTACAGTTCTTCCACCTCCCGTTATTTTCAATTTAATGTGAAAGTTTGTGTCAGTTAACCAATTTGGGAACTCGTGGACTATTTCACAGACTCTGAAAACAAAGTGAGATATACTGTTCTGCACATGGATATCTTGTTACGGAGTGCGCTCAACTCCTTTAACACTTCTTTTTTTTAACCATTCGCAGAATTCTGCCAGATTGTCCCACACAATCGTTGCAGAAAAGTGTGTAAAATCACCCACCAGTTACCTCACACCCACCAGCTACCTTACCAAGGGGCTATAGTAGCCTGAGGCCATGAGATTATCGACTTCAACTTCTACTGTTAACGCCTTTTCTTTTTCTTCCTGCAGTGCCCTTGTTTCTACACTTTTTTTCCTTTCATTTCACCACAACCTTTTTTCATTCTCTTCCATAGGGTAAGTAAAAAGAGAGGTTTTGATTTATTCATGGACTCCTTTTTTATATTCATGTATTTTCCAGGGCTATCTGGGTGCGGTGGAATTTCTTGCTTCAGCGGCTGCTGGGATGCTCGACAGAAATCGGGTTTCATGTCTATTGAGCCTTGCGGTGGGGGAAGGGAATGTGTATTGGGGTGGTTGTATATTACCCAGGAAATGTGCGGCAGGCTTCAGAGGTGACAGGCTGTGTTTATTACAGATCTGTCACACAGCTAATGGGCAGCCGGGAACTTGCTGCTTCACTAATGTGAAGGAGAAGCGTGCAATGCACAAGAGGACTTTAGTGGTCAGAGAAGACCTTCCTCCCCCTATTTGCCCTTTAAACTCAAAGCAGTGATAGTGATGCTCAAACAGGCAAAAGGTGACGCATGTTACCGGTAATCACAGTTTTCAAACATTGCACAGGTGTTATAACACTGCATGCCAGTGGGTGAGCAGTGAGCAGGGATGAGTTTATCCAAAACAAGTTACAGCAGACATTACTGGCAGGCTCAGAGGGATTTTTTGGCATGTACTTCGCTGATTTTGGGTGGAATTTTCAGACATTGCACAGAAGTTGCACGATCTATTTGGTTTTTTGGAACTGTCTTTGGTTTTAATGAGAAAAAAACAATGGTGTTGACATGAATTTGCACATGATTTGTCTTAAAGCATATTAAAGACACCACATAGATGTATAAACAACATTAAAAACTTGATTTTTAACACAGGGGGACTTTAATGGAGATGAAAAACAAAATATGTTAACAGCAAACATGCAAAGGGCAGATCTGCAGAGTTGTAAGGGTGCAGATTTCATGTTGGCCCTGTATTAGTCATTGTGATTTTGCCAAGTAAGATGTGTTCCTCCTTAACTTTTGCAAGTCCTGAAAGAATATTAATTTCAAAGAATATAGACCTTACATTAGCGTAAACTAATCCTTTAAACAAGTATCTAGCATATGCCTTGTTTTCTGCTCTTAAATGACAAATTCTTAAATTGGAAAAGAACAGGAAGATGTGTACACAGCCTAAATATATATAGGTCAGCATGTCAAATTCTTAGGAAGTGGAGGAGGGATGTAGAAGCTTGTTGAATTTCCACTCCCAGCCTAATGTTTTTCCAGGAACTTGTCCTACTTGGCACAATCATGGTGTCCTTACATTATTACAGGGTCAATTCCCCTGGAGAAACCTTGGGTTAAGTGCCTTACACAGTGATGTCAGTTTAAAGCTCTTTCCTTACAAGGCTCGAGCCGACAACCTTCCCGTACTCACTACTCCACACCACCACCCCCTTTTACAGGTGGGTGAGCATAAGAGATTATGTAACATTTTCATTTTCGGAGAGAACCTGTGTTTTTGAGAAACTATTGGGTGGAGTTTATACTTTCGAAATTAAATTGAGGTTTAGCTTTAGATCTTTTTGTCATTTTGTAATTTAAATAACGGCTATGTTTTTCAAGGTAGACCAATTTCATAATGGACTATGATAGCAACTGAGACCAAGACATTGAATGTCAATTTTAAAGTCTATCAGACCAACGGTACTGTAGTTAGAGACAATTCCATGTTTTGTTCAATTATAGCGCCACCAAGTGGCGCAGTTCCACCGGTTTTTGTACGTGTCCTCAGAGTGCCCCCATACATAAGCGTGTCAAATTTAGTGAAATTATCTCATTTTGTTTTGGAGTTATAGACATTTATATTTTTATGAGCACATAGAAAATGACCCACACCGGACTTAAATTGCATTTTTTGCCACTTATTAGCAATAGGTTGTGCTGTTCAGTTCCCTAGTGCAAATTGTTTGCACTGTATTTCAGTGGACCAAAAAAATAAATTATGTGTTGATATATTTCCTATTGAACTAGGAAGTTTCTGTGGGATATATTTAAAGAAGAATCGCAGTCCTAAGCCATTATTTACTGCTTGCTGATTGGACGCAGGAAAAGGAACATTTCAAGAGAAAGACTGTAAATTGTTATCACTTAATGGCATCTTTAAAACAGTATAACTCATTCTTTGGGCTCTACTTCTATCCCTCGCAGCTTTGTTTTCATCCGTGTAACATTTAAATGTGGTGTTTATCCTGAAAAAGATCTGTTAATGTTTCTTAGTAACTGAAAACAAATTTAGTCTACTTTGAGACGTGTCCTGGAGGCCATATGGAATAGAGTTTAAGAGTTTAAGTGTAATTGCTGGCTACTTTTCCAAGCTCCCACACAGAGTTGTTCACTCGTGATCAAAATATCAACAAGCGGTTTTGACCCGCTTGTATATCTGTCTCCTTGATACAACCCTTCAGTGCTAAGAAGACTGGCTAGCTTTTAAACTGAGTGCTACATAAACACATAAAAGATATGTGTACATGAAAAGAGAATTGGAGGGAGACTGTTCAACACTGCCAGAAAAAAACCAAGCAAGCCTTTGAAGGTCCTGTGCATTCAAGCAACCATCCAAGAATGCGGTTGGTATTTTGCTACGAGTCAAAATAGACATAATTCTCAATTCAAGCACAGGTCAGCCTAGCATGAAATGTAAATAAATAACACAGTTAGACCTGGGTCCTGTTCTTTAAGGCCATGACAGACAAGTCAATGTTTGTGAGCAACTGCTGGGCTAGTTTTTGTAAAATACTGTAGTCTTTTCTTGTGTTCAAGCGCAGGCTTTTGTCCGAGACGCAGCCGACACGAGGTAAAAACACAGTCGGCTTTCGTCGCTGCTAGTTCTTTGATGTTGGCTTGGTGTGACATGGCCTTTAAACTTAGGCTGTGTCCGAAATCGCCCCCCTATACCCTTAAATAAGGCACTATTTGAAGGGACAGTCATTTGTAGATGCGTCCGAAACCATAGATGTTATTGAGTGCACTCATTCAATCCCACAATGCACCGCAATAACGAGTGTACTACTGATGTACGCTGAACGGCTAGAGAATACCCATAATTTACTGTAAGAGTCTCGCCAAAAGATGGCGCCCACAACTGAATAAAATCCTCCATCCATTTTCCAAACCGCGCTTTGTCCAGCGTAATATCATACACGCATAAATTCCTTTTTAATTGATTATTAAATTGTTGAAATTATGCGTGCTAGTTTCCATAGCATATTTTCATTATGATTGAAGCTGCCAGTTTTCTACATTTCAATTAATTATTAAACAGCACAAACTATGCAAAAGTGGCAGCGCTTCCGGCGCACTGTCTGAATTCAGTCACTCGTTTTCATTCACTCCCTCAAGTGAATTATATTAGTGGACGGATGTAGGCAATAGTGAATGAGGGTATAGGGGGCGATTTCGAACACAGCATTGGTTTTGTCTTTGTTGTTTTCGTCATCTTCTTCAACTAGTTTTTAAAAGCAGTGGCCCAACTGTGAGGGTTGCCACCTAGAGGAACCACTAGTTAGCGCAGTCAAAGTACATGCACGCTAGGGGTGTCGAAATTAATCGTTTCTACGATGCAACGCGATGCAGACGAGGACGATTCGTTATCGGTTTAGTAATGGACCATAACCGATTATAATGTACTGATGCTTTTCTGACGTCATTAATCGTGGATGTGCTTTGTCGCGGTAGCATACAATGGCAGAGGGAGGCGAGACGCGAGTGCAAGTAATTACGAGAAGACACGCGCTGTGTGCGCTCATATCACGCACAAATAGAATATGCAGGAGGTAATACCACTAACTTGATAAACCATGTCAGCCGTTTTTCCCCCGAGTTAATGCATGGCAGAGTCTGCTTTAGAGTAAGCGGATGAGCTCCAACGTCACCAGAATCTGCAGCCAAAAACAAATCATCCGCCCGCCCCAATAATTTTCTCTGATTTAAGTATCCGCACCCGATGGTCAAATTACAATTATTCTGTGTTGTTAAGCGTGATTATAAATGGATGACCGTCACCTTCAACAGTGGACTTGGCGACGGTTGATGCGCGCATCTCTAGGGTAACATTATACACTGATGAATGAGCGCTGCTTTTAAATGAACATTTCTTTAAAACAAAATTGATTTGACAGAATTTAATTTTCTTAATGGCATAAAAAGACTTTACTCCCTTGAAGCTTAAACTGAAATGTCACTGTTTCTGTCACTGCGACTTCCCGAACAGGCGAACACGCACACATCACTTTTGAAGTAAAATTGAAAATTGAGGATGCAGTGCATCGTAATACATCTGATATCGAATTGAACTGAATCGATGACATGATAATCGTAATCGTGAGACCAGTGTAGGTTCATACCCCTAATGCACTTACAAAAAACATGTCAACATTCTTAAAATCTTATGAACAATAGATTTGTGATAGTTATTACTACATAAATATACGCATACTATAAACAGTGTTTCATTGGAATGTATGGCACAGATTTTTTTAATAGGACAAAAGACAATTAAACCAAAAATGATAGAATAAATATATAAGCTAAAAACAGTATGAAAGCCTCTAATATAGAAAAAAGCACTGGCATTCCTGGTACATGATGATGTTCTTTTAAAGCTTCGAAAGCAATGAAAAGAAAGCAAAAAGAGAAAAGAGTATGTGTATGTGTATGAATCACCTAGTATATTTGATCCATTCAACAGTTTACTGAGCATTTTTCATCAGGGTTTTAAATTGTAGTTACTGTGCTTGTGAATGACGAGTTTCATTCAGTCCTTCACTCCAGTGCTCTCATCTAACAGACACCCAATATCAAGTACAACACCATTCACATTCACCATTAAACTCTAGTAAAATACAGTAATTTTAAACGAAAGACCTTTATGATCCGATTATGCATAATAATTGGAAACATTGTAACATCGTGGAAAGAGTTTTACCCTGTTGACTGTCATAACGAATGCTAATGCTAAATGGAGAATTAGGGATGCATCGGCACATCCCTAATAAAGAGTAAATTAAACTCCTAGTGGCACTGCACAAGTGGTATTGCACAAATAATGTTTTTCAAACACTCAAATTGCCTCTTCAGCCCATCCCCATCTTCCATTGTTCATAGAAACTGGTTGTCAAACTCACGCCTTGACATGGCGGTAGGGCTGGGCGATATGGCCCAAAAAAATTATCACGATAAGTTTTTTTATATTAGTCGATATCGATAATTATCACGATAAATGTCAAATCTTTATTTCTTTCAAATTTAAAGGCAGATTTTTGCTCCTAAGTGAAAGTTGTAGAAACCAGAGTGTTAATTGTGGTTTTAAACTACTCTTTATTGTCAGAACATACCATGACAAACACTTGCCAAACAGGTGAACATTTCACAAATCTGAGGTAGAACAGTCAAACATTTGTCATTTTTCCTTAAAATAAATATCTGAATAGAAAAATATATTTCTTAGTTTCTGCATGTGCTAATGGGGGATATTGTTTAGTGTAAAGTGACTTTGATGGCACGTATCTTCAGCACAGTTTGCAGTGCAGGCTGCAATATTAATATTACATGTTTTGTCTCAAAACGCATATTTGACAGTGAGTTGACAGTAAATCTGCATCCTAACTCAAGCTATATATGTAGTCCAAACAAACTTGGATCCTTCGTCTCTTTCTAACTTCCGTCCTGTTTCTAATCTACCTTTTATTTCTAAAATCATTGAGAAAGTTGCACTGACTCAATTACAATCATACTTGGCTGTAAATTCTCTACATGAAAATCCGGTTTTAAAGCTTTACACAGCACTGAAACTGCCCTTATTTTTATTGGATCTGAGCGCCGCATTTGATTTAGTTGACCATGAGATCCTGTTGCGACGTCTGGAGATATCTGTAGGCTTTCGTGGCGCAGTCTTACAGTGGTTTCGTTCCTATCTGACCAACAGATGTTTTAGTGTTCGTATTGGTCATCAGTCCTCCTCTAGTCTACCTCTAAATTGTGGAGTCCCACAGGGATCAATCCTTGGCCCGGAATTGTTTATCCTGTATATGCTACCTCTGGCCTCCATTTTTAATAAACACGGAGTATCCTTTCATTTATACGCTGATGATACTCAGATCTACTTTCCGTTAAAACATAACGACAAAAATGGTTTACAATCCCTGTTGGCCTGTTTAAATGAACTTAAGCTTTGGCTGTCAAGTAATTTTCAAAATTTAAATGAAAATAAAACCGAAATGGTCCACTTGCACCTTGTGAAACTCAATGCGCTAGAAATCTGGGCTTTCTGTTCGATCATAACCTAAAATTTGATAAACAGATCAGTGCTGTTGTAAGATCGTGCTTTTTTCATCTTCGCCAACTTTCTAAAGTTTTTAGAAACCAAGAGTAACTTCCAAACAGTGATCCATGCTTTTGTTACATCACGTTTAGACTATTGTAATTCTCTTTATGTTGGTGTCTCTCAGTCTTCCCTCTCCCGTCTACAGCTAGTGCAAAACGCAGCTGCTAGACTTCTCACTGGGACCCGTAAGTACGAGTCGATCACCCCGGTTTTATCATCACTGCACTGGCTACCTGTCAACTTTAGAATTGATTTTAAAATTGTATTATTTGTTTATAAAGCACTCAACAATTTGGCCCCTCAGTACCTTACTGATCTACTTCGCCCATACACTCCCTCTAGAAGTCTGAGATCTAGCGATCAATGTCTACTCATCGTGCCTAGATCTAGACTTAAAAAGCGAGGTGATCGCGCCTTCGCAACTGCGGGCCCTAAACTTTGGAACAGCCTACCTCTCCACATTAGATTAGCCTCGTCTGTTTCCTCCTTCAAATCTTCTTTAAAGACATATTTATTTTCCTTGGCCTTTAATACTGCTTAATTTTGGTAATTATGGTTTATCTATTGTTGTGTTTTCCTTTGTTGGTAGTTTTTATTATTATTTTGTTTTATTCCATCCTGTACGGCACTTTGGTCAGCCTTGGTTGTTTTTAAATGTGCCTTATAAATAAATATTGTATTGAATTGTATGTAGTCAAGACTGCCTAAACCGAGACCAAGACACTACCAAAACCAGAGGGTATCGAGACCAAGACAAGACCAAGACCAAGACAGATCAAGTCGAGACCGAGACCAAGTCGAGACCGGAGGGAAAAAAAACAGACTAGTGTACAGTGTTGGGAAAGTTCACTTTCTACATGAACTACTTTAAAGTTCAGTTCACAAATTTTAAAATGAACTAGTTCGGTTCATACTTTAAAATTTTGAACTAGTTCATTCATAGTTCTTTTTTTCCATAATGTTGCTGCGAGCTATTATTTTTCAAAATTATTGCCAGCCCATATAGAACCACAGACAGTTATTTTATCGGTGGGCAAAGTTTGCACAGAAATGTAAGATTTTTCCCATCCTCACCGACCTTGTCATAAAACTGGTTTAAATGATCATACGATCCTCCTTGCTGCTTTTTGTGTTGATGACGCATGCGGCGGTGCGACACTGGTGGCTGGTGTTGCCAGATTGGATGTTTTTTCCGCTACATATTAAGGCCTGTTTACGGTGTGTTTTAGCCGGGTTTTCGCCTGGAAGGCTCTATAGAAATCTGGCGCCCTATTGAACGAAGTTAAACAGAGCGCGCCGTTCACAGACACCAGAATGAACGAGTTCACAGTAACGTTCACCAGGCAGTAATACAGTACGTTCAGTTCACGCTCGCCCAAAAAATGAACGAGTTCATGAATGCGTTCAGGCACAACACTGCTAGTGTACTCTCTATTCGTTCTGGTGAAATCACAAAACATAATGCACACAAATGTGTCCCTGCTTGATATACAACCACTGATGAACATAATCAGTTTTGATGAGAAAAAAAACTATACGAGAAAAAAAAACTAGAGTGCGGATTAGAACCCAGAACCTCTGACACGGTTGGCGAAAATTCTACCACTGGACCATTAAGATACATTGTTCAAACAGGCGAAACGAGTCACACGAAAATTCAAATACTGTTGCATTATCGAACGTTGTGTCGTCGTGGATATTGTAGTATTGTATTGCTAAATCCCCCGACCACTATGTCGGTCTGAGACAGCGAGACCTAGACAAGACCGAGAGGTCCGAGATCAAGACAAGACCAAGACCAAAGACCGTCAACGCTGTGACAAGACCGAGACCACGTAAAAGTGGTCTCGAGACCGGTCTCGAGACATGCATCACTAACTCAAGCTAATACTACTGTTAAATTTATGTTAATTTAAAAAAACATATAAAAATATTCTGACTGTTTGAGTTTTATTAAAATTAACCATTGGTCATCCAGTATCATGCATTTAGATCATAACCACAGATAAAACCAGGCATAGCCTATAGCACCTCACTAACATGGCAAAATGTAACTTTATGGTTTCTATGGTATTTATGAAGTCAGTGCTGTTTCATCTGCCTTTAAACTGGTTTAAATCACTGAGACATTTGTGTTCTTCGCTGAATTTAAAGTAACACTATGTAGTTTTTCAACCTTCATTATAGATTTCCAAGACCGTTGTGATGGTACATCGACTTACAATAGGTTGAATGACACGTCTGCCATAGCCTGACAGTGTCTGTATCGCTTTTACTGGCACTATGTAACTTCGGGTTTCGGGTAGGAACCCGAGCACAAAAAAAACTACAAAATTCGACTGCTTTACGGCATACGTCACTTCCCCCACTTCCTCAGATTCTGACGTGAGAGCCCAACTAGCGTTTGATACCCGTCTGTATGTTGTTGTCATGACCGAAGCAACAACTAAAAGGAAGAAGGCAAAGATTTTGTCAGAGGAGACTAAAAGAAGAAAAAGGGAGAGTGACAAATTAAAAGACCGGACGAGGATCACTATTGGAGGGAGAGCAAGACAGTTTGAAGACGGTGAGAGAGTGCGCGCGCGCGACCGGCTCTCTCTCTCTCTCTGCTCGTTCTTTCAGTAACATGAACCCTGTCACAAGCGCAGCAGTCAGTCATCTGTAAAGTGTTTATACATTTATAAATAAATCAGGGAGTCAGGGAGCTGAATATTGCACGAAATGTAAAAGGCTGAATAACATGCCCTGGCCATGTTAAGGAATCTATCTGGTCCTCCATTTATCTTCATGAATCAAGTAATGCTAGTAGAGTAGCGAATTATCAATCTGGTAGCTACACTAACATGCTAGTTTACGATGGTTATAATAAATAATCTTTCAGGATAACTATCCTAATGTCTGCAGGCTGATATGTTTGTGTATTTATTTTTCTGGTGAAAGTGTCTTGCCTCTGGCTATAATGCAAATCGATTTCAAATTTGCAGATTCATCTATGGTAGCTTGATATTATAATATTGACGATATATGGCTATTACCTACCACACAAACATTGAATTGAATTAGCATATCCGTTATGTAAAACAGTAGACAATAGGCTACTATAATGACGCAGTCTTGTAAACGTGAGCAACGCGATCTTTTGACGTTTGAAAAAAATAAAACCCATGAAATTATATTCACATGACATGCTGAAATATATGCCAATGTACCTGGGATGAAGACATTTCACACGCAACGCTGGCAGTCTGCCCAAGACATGAGAACTCGTGAGAACTCAAGACGGTGTCGGCTTGTCAACAAATGCACACGTGTATCGCCTGGTGTAACCCTGACAGATTTTACGACAGTAGTAGAAGACAATACTGTTTCCCAACTGTAGGGGGACCCCGAGAGCAAAAACCGCAAAAACGACATAGTGTTGCTTTAAGCGCTTCTCACTGGATCTCGTGACCGAGGCCGATCAGAGTAAACGCGTCTGCTCTAGTGAGCTTGCGCTGCGCTGCCGTTTGGACTTTGAGCCGAGTGGATAAATGCTCTGTGTGGCGTGCGGTTCAAATGAGTTTCGTTCCGCTTTTGGCGCGTAAACATTATCGAACATTTATCGAACTCTTGATATTGTTTTATCGAGAAAAAGTATATCGCGATAATTATCGTTATCGTTTTATCGCCCAGCCCTACATGTCGGACCCCTCAAAAACAACCAGGAAAGCACCACAGTCTACAAATGGCTTATTTATAGTTGTCTCCCAAAATGGCCATAGTACTGGTCCTGAGATGCAGAAATGTGGTGATCTGGCACGAATGTTGCCCTCCATTTGTTTTCCGTAATGACCACTCTGCTTAAAGAGCCTAAGTCCTCCGAGTAGAGCGATGGAGATTGCATCTATGTGTGGGCTGCCAGCTGCTCCCATGTTTCTCATGCTGTCTGAGGTTTAATTTTCCCACTGCAGCACGTATGAATAATGATACGAGGCAAAGAGCCCTCTTCTTTATCTTAATTTAATCCTAATTTACACAACAGCCAACTGCAATAGAGCACTAGCAACAGTGTGGGAGTGCTGGAGTCCCGATGACAAAGATTACAAGGTCTCGGTCTGGTGTTGTCATGGTGTTTTTACAGGCTCATCTGTCGACAAATACATCTACCACTTTGTTGCTGGAAGTAGGAACCCTTGACTCTGTGCCCTCAGCCTCTGCCTAGATGGCCATTTAAGCTCTTGAAAAATTAATGCATGAGCGAGAGAGAGAGAGGAAGATGGTGGGAGTACATTTAAAGACTGTGCATGGATGAAAGTCGAGTTGCTGGTCTCTGGTTACAGTTGTTGCTCATTTGCATCTTCATCTATTTTGAGTTTGACAGAAGCTTTTCTCTTTTAAAAAAATCAAATAGTTAAAACATGCATTATATTTATCTGTGTATGTGACAAGGTCTTGCAATGGGACTTTATCCCAAAAATCTTACAATGTGACTATTGTTTATTTTTTCTGTGATGCAGAATCATTCTTTCCTTGTTTTTCCTTCAGTTGCATACATTTTTTTAAATGTTTGTTGACTTGAAAATTGGACTCTTGGATATCTATTCAAACTATGATCTATATTCTACCACAATATTTCTTAAATAGTTTTGTTCTTAAAAAGTGTTTTTAATACTAATAATAAAATTAACTGCATCAGTTGAATATGAAAATTGACACTTTTAGTTTCTAAATGTCTCTTGAGTTTCAAATCAGTGCAGGTGTTGTAGGCTGTTGCAGGTTAAGTGTAGGTCATATTTCCCTGTTAAATTAAGCAATTTTGTTAATGGCTTTTAAGGTTGAGTGCATGATTTGCAATTTGTCCTTTCTGGGATTGTCCTAATTTCGTTTGCTATATTATATACAACTGTTTTATATAGTTTTCCCTTGCTCTCCGCAGCCCTATCACAACATCAGATTCTCACATTCTAGGTTGCCAAGCACAACACCTTAAATCAAAGCTTTGTTGCAACCACTTCAAATGAGTAGGTGTTTCCCTCTTCATGCTGCATTACTCCTTAAGTGGCTTAAAAACAAAGACAGGGTTATCCCGTGACTATTTACGCATTGTGCAAATCCAACTAGAGAGGTACAATACTGCTATACATCAACACAGCTTGACGTACACGGTTGTAGATGGTTGTAGAACATTTGACTTGTCTAGGCAGATTTGTGTAAAACTGACAGGATTGCTTTGAATCTTTAATGGTATGTGTATATTTATGCTTCCTGTTGGTATGACTTAGCTGGCAATTTACTGCAGTTCACCTTAATACCAAGAGTCTACACGAAATTCAGTGTCAAATAGTTAAATATTCGCTTAGCGGTCAGAGGTCACAACTGTAATAAAGCTTGCTAGTGTTTGTGTGAAAGGCCAGAGCATTGGTGCATCACACATGGCTTTCCTTCACGCTATGTTTCTGTTCTGTTGAGTGTGAAAGGGACTTCAGAGAGTCCTCAAAGCTGTGTTGTGCTCCTCTCTCATGCACACCATGAATATTGCATTAACACATTCCCCACCATATGTAGCCTAGACGCCCTGGCTACTGCTGCAAGTGTGCTTTAGTATGCAGTGAGAGTCCCTGCCTTGCATTGACCTGCCAACAGCAGCAGCTCTGTATTGTGTACAGTAAACATACACTTAGTTTTGTCGACAAGCTCCAACATAGAAATTAGTAGAATATTTAGATTTGTCTTTGGGTGGGCATCTAGTGTACAGTTAAACACTCTTTGAAACCTGATGTAAATAAAAATGCTTGTCTGCTTCCTTCTGAATAGTATTATTAAGTTTGACTTTTGTGCCAAAAATCCCAGTAAAGAATCCTCATACCTTTTCTGAATGGCATTTCCAAAGTGGGGATATTCAAAGTCCAGTTGGCCTGATTGATGTTCTCAATGACGTTACCATGTTGGGATCGATTTTCGTGGCTTATGTGCTCATTAATCTCAAAGCGGGTCTAGCCAGGGCTTTGACCCCAGGGATGTGGCCCTCTAGGGTAGGGGACTGTAAATGAGTGGAGTAGAGGGGAATGGATTTCACTACATTGTGTTGACATTCATTTTACATTTAAGTCTATGGTGCATCTGCAGTCTTCACTGTGATGGAGTTGTTTTTGTCGGTAGTGTTTTGCTCCTTTTCTGCTGACGATTGAAATCGTTGTCTGTAGAGATGTATTTTTACGATGCATCATGATGCTGATGTGAACGATTCTACATCGATGCATAAAAACAAAATGTTATAAAATGTAATTAAACAGTCCTATCATTCATATTAATCGACTGTTTTATTGTGAAATTAAGTTCTGTTTCTGCTTGTGTGTATATGTGTGTGTATGTGTGTGTGTGTATATATATATATATATATATATATATATATATATATATACAGGTGAAACTCAAAAAATTAGAATATCGTGCAACAGTTCATTTATTTCAGTAATTCAAATTAAAAGGTGAAACTAATATATTTAGTATATATAACTATATACATATGCATGATTATACTTTTCAGAGGGCCGACATTTCTGTTTTTAAAATCCTTTTTTTTTATTGATTTCATGTAATATTCAAATTTTCTGAGATTTTGAATTTGGGGTTTTTATAAGCTGTAAGCCATAATCATCAAAATTATAACTTTTGCACGATATTCTAATTTTTCGAGTTTCACCTGTGTGTGTATATATGTGTATATATATAAAAACATAGATTCCTCATTATCTGCCATTTCAATAGGCCTCTATATGCAAGCCGCTAATCAGGCATCTTTGAATATATATCTATGATACAGTATCTAGCACGCCAGTGTGTCGTTCAGTCATCATGCATTACGATTATTCATTGGCGAGTACAAAAAAAACATAAACGTAGATCAACTGAGGCAAGCAGGCTTTGGGACAAACGGAGAAATAAAACAAGGAACAATATCTGCGTTTTCGAGATGGAGAAAGCTTTGCGACAAACTTGGACTTGATAGACTCCGCTCTCGCATGTGTTTTATGTACTTTGTTTGTACTTTAGTAATGCTTTTTATCAAGTCTGGTGACTAAGTCTATGGCAGTTAAATTAAATGCAGTGTGTTGCATAAAAATATTTAGCCATTACTTGCAAATACTGTGGGTTCGTTCAAATTTACTTTGAGAACGATTGTTTTAAACGTGTAAATTGCACAGCATTATCCCACCAAAACAAATAGTCACATATCAGTAACAGGCTAATATAGCATTACATTTCACGTTCCTTGCAGCTAATTCATTACGATGACATAAAATAGTGTGATCAAACGTACAGGTAATACAATAACTAATTCATTACCTCATCCGTGAACATGATTAGTTGGGCTGGGTATTGTTAGGAATTTCACAATTCGATTTGATTTCGATTCTTGAGGCTTCGATTCGATTTCGATTCGATATTGATTTATTAGCTTCGATATCGATAAGTAAATAAACAAGTAATTAAGTACCTGAGTATATTTTTAAATAATCTGTGCAGTATTAACAATGTTTAAGAACAAATTGACCCCAGCATGTTTCTTGTCATGGTTTATTTAGCAGAACAAACTGTACAATATTGTACATGTGTTGAATGCAAACCACAACTGTAACAAACAGGTGCTTTATTAATACCTCTAAAGTGCATGTAACTGTAAGTAGTAGAAAGTATATTTCTTTCTTCCTATACATTCAAGTTATAAAAGAAATGTAAACAGAAGCACAAAATGTGCATACTCATAAAAAAAATGCGCTTCGTGAGGCACACGCGCGCACATTTGCACACACATGCAAGGACTCTCGCTCTCTCCCTCTCTGTCGTGCGCGTGCTACGCAGTTTGGAGCTCGCGAGCTCTAGATTTCGGGAGATTTGAACTAATTTGCGGACATCAGGGAGCCGCTATCAATATGCGGGAAACTCCCGGAGACTTATTGTTGTTCTTATTATCATTTTGGGGTAGCTTCAGCCCCCCTAAAATAGGCCTAACGACGTCCCTGGTTGGTGGTGCAGGCTTTAACGGAGTGCAGCTGCTGTCCGTCATCTTGCTGTTTTGGTAAAGCACGTCTTGTACAACGCTGAACGCTCTCACTAGAGTGTTGCCCACAGCGCCGCCACTGGCCGGTGGGCTGAATCGATTCATAGGATTTGATGAATCGATATTGAATTGAGAAACAAATAATTCCAAAATCATTGATGAATCGATATTTTTACTCAGCCCTAATGATTAATGAATTCCACTCATCTCAAGATGGTGAAAATGACATCTCACATCGTTCCACTTTCCTTCATAGCGTCATCAAGCTTCGCCTTTGTTATTGTTTTGAAAATGCGACCACGTGCTTGAATAAGAACGCTTGCTTTGAGGCGTCCCGTTTAAATTGTTCGTTTGCGTCTTTGTACAGATTTGTTTATTCGGATATGTTTGTTTTGTAAATGAGGCAGTGTAATGGAGAGTATGATCATTTCTCTGCGTGTTTTTTTGCGCAAAAAGCTTTATTAACATTATTAGTAAACCTCCAGGAACATATTAAAATAATAAAATAAAATCATTCATTTCATGACTCTTAAATTTCTCCTTTTGTCTACATTTGTACAAGAAGAATATGACTTAATGTGCTCTTTTTTCATATTACTATAATGGATCTTACATGTTTGTTTACTTAGGATGTCCCCATATTGTACAAATTTTGACAAGAACTGATTGGAAAAGCAATTTCTCTGCATGTTTTTTGGCGCAAAAAAACTTTATTAACATAAGTAAACTTCCAGGAACATATTAAAATAATAAAATAAAAATCATCCATTTCATGATTCCAAATTTCTCCTTTTTGTACATTAGTACAAGAAAAAAAATAGACTTTATGTGCTCTTTTTTCATATTACTGTAATGGATCTTACATGTTTGTTTTCTTACGATTTCCCCATATTGTACAAATTATGATGATAACTGATTGGGAAAGCAATTAAATCTTCCATGTGAAAAAAATTGTTTTAGTTATAACCTATCACTGCAATCCACGGCATTTTGATTTCTGTGTCTGTCGCATATGGGTCTCATTGGTCTAAAGCCCCATCTCACATAGTTATATATTAAACCTCAAACATTTCCTCATGGCTGTGAATTCAATGCTTCATGCAGTTTTTCTCTCTAAGTGTAAATGGAAAAATGAGTTTTTCACTAAAAACTGTCACATCATTCCTGATTAGGACATACTTGTCCCCTTTTTTTGGCTGCATAGCCGATTTCTAAACCTCACTGAATGTCACGGTTGTCACTGTGAAACCATTTCGGCATCATTTGGGGAGCTTGAAAAAGAGTCAGCACTGGTGTTAGTCATCTTTAATGTTTACTATCTCTCTTTTACCTGGACAGCAGCCACTGCCTGAGCTGAAAGAGGAATGTGTTGCTTTGAAAGCCTTGAGATATGGCTGGAATTTCCCCAAAAGGCTGGCACAAACAAGACCGGCATGGCAGGCATTCCCTTCCTCTAATTGGTCTTTCACAATCAAAGAGAAAACCTTTTTCAAACTGTCTGGTAGAATCTCTCCAGCACTTGAAAGCAACTGGACATGGTTTTCCATTTGAATCAGACTCATTATTGAAGCGTGGCAAAGAAGAAGACAGAAAAGATGCCCTTGTTAAGCAATCAAACAGTGTTTTGAACGGAAGATTCAGTCCTAGATCGTGACTGCAGTAATTAGAGAGTTTTATGGTTATATTTGGATGCACACTCATGCTTGTCTCTGGAGGGAAAAGCTACTGCTTCTCTACCGCACTGCATCAGCTGTTCACCTTCAAGCTGGATTTTCTGTTTTAAACGCATTAAGGCCTATAACATCAGAGCAAAACGACAAAAGGAAGCGGATCATTGCCCAAAATCATCCAACGACTGTCACCCGTAAACTATTAAGCCGTTCAGGCAGTGACACACATTTTTCCTGGCCTCAAACACATTCTCATTTCGCTTCGGTTGTTTGATACCACTGTGGCTTTCAAAGTCAAGTGTCTTATATCGTTGGAATGCTTGACTCGAGACAAACAAAACGCACGTCTCGGATTCTTGGATTTTTCGGAAAACTTAATTTTGCGAACTAGTCCTAGTTTTTTTTCGCCCGATTGGATCCAAACCAGTGCAGAAAGGTTCTCTTGAGTCTGATTGTCAATAATTATCAACAAAAAGGCAGTTTCGATTGACGTCTGCGACGGGACGCCAAAACATTCAAAGGGGTCATGGCCACTTTTACTAAAATGGCTATCCCTCTTGAACGGAATGAGATAATTTCACCAAACTTGGTACACCTGTGTATGGGCTCGGTCTGTGGTCGCGTGAAAAATGATGCGGTGACTGGCCACTTGGTGGCGCTATGAAATAAAAAAACACAAAAAAATTGGAAAAAAAACAACACCACGAAAACTGCTATAGCTAGGCAACAGTTTTTTTCCCCCGACTGACTTGAAAACTGGACAAAGCGGTGTCTTTGTCCAAGGTGCCGTGATTGTCTACGAGGACATTGGCGTATCTCAAAAAAACGACAGCCAATGAAGTTCCAGCGGCTGTCAGACAAGGTTAACGGAGGCCGATCGAAACAAAACTCGCTGGGGCTGTTTGACTCACGCCCCGAGAGGCCTGTGAGAAAATTAAAAAGAAATCGGCCACCGGGGGGCGCCTTCACGTTTTTCACGTGCGTAAAGGATTGGATATTACTAGATTTTTTCACATACACACACAACATTCATACTATAGGGTAGAACAATTAATTCTGAGCAACTTTGCCTCTAGCACCACTGTCAATCGAATTGTTCGTTAAATATTGGAGATTATTTCAAAAACCCTCTTTCGTGAACTCGTCCTAGGTTTTTGGCTCAACCTCGATAACTGTAAAAATTGTTGTAGAAACACTTACCAGCCTCATCAACTCAAGCAATTACGTCAGCAACGAACACATAATGAGAAATTAATCCTGCTATAACCGTAGTTCTATAGTAGAATAATAAAAATTAAATAAACTTGTAACACTTTACAATAAGGTTCATTAGTTAACATTAGTTAACGTATTAACCCACATGAACTAACAATGAGCAAAACATTTGTTACAGTATTTATTCATCTTTGTTAATGTTATTTAATAAAAATGCAGCTGTTCATTGTTTGTTCATGTTAGTTCACAATGTATTAACTAATGTTAACAAATACAACCTTTGATTTTAATAACATATTAGTAAATGTTGAAATTAATATTAACTAAGATTAATAAATGCTGAAGAAATATTGTTCATTCTTAGTTCATGTTAACTAAGTTAGTTAACTAATGAACCTTATTGTAAAGTGTTACCAAAACACTTACACCGTAACACTTTTTATTTGGACAAAATAACTAACAACAATGCTTGCAAATTTACATTTGAATGTGGACTTCAATTTAACTATTACTGGAATGTCATTTTTTGTTTGTTTTTACAAACATCAAAATATTTTTTTGTAGTTTTGCAGTGAAAATTTGCCGTTTTTTCCCCCACGATTGGTCATTTTACAATTTACTTCCTACATTTTCCTCACAACGGTTAAACAATTAGAGAAAGATTTGATTAGATAATTAGAGTCATTTCCTATTGATGATCCCCAGAACGCTCTACAGGGACAAGGCCGTCTTGAAGACTAAGGTTACACACAAACACACGCTTCCCCATGGTAATTATCAGATCTTTATCTTATCTACAATATTTAGGACCAGTGCCCTTGAAAGTGTGCTGATAAAAACCATGGCAAAATCACACAGCGCTTAGAATGACTCTTTGTTTTACATTTTAGTGCTTCCCACAGCTAGCCCCCGGCTTTGTGCTGAGCTTGTTTTAATCTCCATAGCTCTTGTTGAGCTTATTGTTGTGCTTTTGAAAGAAGTGTATTTACACTCAGAGAGCTGTCTGTAGCCACCTCGGCTGAGCCAGACCTCTCTCAGCAGGATAATCTGCAGTCTGATCTGCTCACCCCCTACATAGGAGCCAGTTCTGCCGTCTTTGTGGCGTTCAGTGAGTGGGGGAGGAATCCTCGCTCTCGTCTCCCCATGTATGGACTAGTTCTCTGAGAGCTGAAGAGGCTCTGAGTGCTTGTGTTTATACTGAGTCCCTACAGGCTTTGTGTTCGCCGACTATAAGATTCACACTTTAAAAACGTCACTCGTGGAATTTAATTTTTTTTGAAGATTGAATAGGTAGCATCTCTATTATGCCGCTGTTGTCATTGTGTGGCTTCCCATAATGTGGCGGAAAGAAAATATGCGGTATTTTTACATTTTTAAGCCCTTTTACCTTCCTGAATTTTCTAAGTCGATGTGAAATGGCATTCACTGCCCATTTTATTTCCCTAATGTCTGTAATGTATCTTTGTGAAAGGGTATGAATGGCAAGGATCTGGTGGAAAAGGTGTTTAGAAAAACCTTCTTTGAATCTTATTTTTTTCTAGTTCTGCTTGGTTGCAAAATTTCACATTTACACCCGCATCTGTGTATATCCTGAATAAGCTCTTTTACAAAACAGATGTTTGCATATAGACAAAGACTAAGTAATAGCTGAATATATACAAAAATGACCCTTTTCAAAAGTTTACTTGTGCTTGATTCTTAAAGTCCCCCTGTGGTGAAAATCCAGCTTTTAATGTTGTTTATATGTCTATGTGGTGTTTTTAATATGCTTTAAGACAAACCATATGCAAATTTACAAGTTAACACCATTGCTGAGTATTTTATATCCCTTAAAGCTCATCTTTGATCACTAAAATTACATATTTAAACGTTTTTTTCCTTGAAAAAAGAATTCTTCATGTCTTAAAATAGCTTGAATGTAACTCGACACCGTTGCCTCATTTAGTATACGCGGTTCTATGAATATGCAAATGAGCCCCGCCTCCACTCACTCACTCAGCTCAGAGATCCACTCGTTGACGATCACACGTTGATCTGATTGTTTACAAGGTAGTTTGTGACGTCAGAAACACCAGTGATTTCAAAGCGTGTTTTTGAGACTGTCTTTGGTTCACTGCAGGTTTAAGGAGAAAATACTCAGCAATGCTGTCGACTTATGGATTTACACATGGTTTGTCTTAAAGCATATTAAAACCCCCACATTGACATATAAACAACATTAAAAGCTTGATTTTCCCCACAGGGGAACTTAAAGAAAAATGAATTCAATTCAGATTCAATGCATGTTTTCTCATTATCTCGTGCAATATTGCTTCTTGATTAAGTGCATATTGTTTTAAGGCAATTTAGACATTTTTATTGGAAAACAAGGCAAAATACTGCTTAAAGAGTTGATTTTGTGCAGTGCTTCCGTGGCTCTGTGTCTAAAAAGAAACCATATGTCACAGAGTGCACTCATAAGTGCTCCTGACACGTTTACTTGTAAAAGCAGTGGCCGTGTGGAGGTGTGCCATACACTCCTCTGATGGACTCTGCGTGTATTAATGCTTTGTGGCGTTGGACTGGCAGGTTTCCAGGGCTGCTCAATGAGGCAGCACTCACGTCACTCTGTTTATTCTTCCCTGCACTCCAGCAAACCAGCTGAGCTTCGGGAATAAACTCCATCAGCTTTTTAACTCCGTACTGTGTCCACAGATAGCGTGCCAGTCTAGTCCTTAACACCCAACACATAACCTTCCCACCCGAGAACCCATTTTGATGATTACCAAGAGCGTTTAATTCCACTGTCTGTGCGCACAAGCCTTTGGGGAGCCAAATTGACCCAGTTTCTGTGTGAATCTACATTTAGACTGGCTCCGTGGGCAAAAATCATCTATCCTTGATCTCGCCCTCATAAACAAAACTGCCGATATAAATCATCCATTGCTGCTTTCCTGTCCCTTGAGTGAACAGTGCTTTTTAAAGCACAAACATGACTATTGTGCTTTGTGTGTGTCCTATACTGATTCATTCATTGATATACTTTGTAGTCGTTTTCATTCATTGATATGCTAATATAGTGATTCTCACCTGGTGAAACGAGAACCAACAGTGGATTGCCTGTCTGTTTCTATAGGGTCACACATTACAGGTAAGCTAAATGCAAATAATCGTATAGTCATGCATAGTTAGGGTAGCAAAAAAATGCTTATTTTTTAAAAGGGCGGAGAGAATGCTTCCAATATATTTTGTTGTTGACTTAAAGGACCATCTTGGCTCTAATTCATCTGTCCCTTGACAGATCCCTAGATCTTCTCATCCTTGAAAACCATTTACAAAACTATGCAATGTTTAAAAACACTTACTAGATCTGCCCATTGTTTTTTAATTGATTCATTCATTGGCATATAACATAATTAATTAAAAATAATTGAATATTATTGCTGAGAAAAGCCCCCATTTGAAGATAGTTCAAAGACTTTATTGTGGCAGACAAGTAAAACACTTACTAGACAGTTCGTATGTGTACACAAGCAAACAGACATCTTTAGGAGTTTTTATTGTATTTGTGTGTCTGTTTTTCACGTGCCATCTGTGCATTAAACTGAAATTTAGAAGACTGAGAGTTTAGAAACTAGAAGATTTTAGTGAGAAACTGAGACATTAGAAACCAAAATCTCAATGTTGCTGTTTGGGCTGTGCAATAATACATTTCAATGTTAGTTGTAGAAAAGGTTAACCTTTTAATAGGGTTGATATCTCTCTTCACAAAATATTTTTACTGATCATTTAAAAAAAAAAAAAAAAGTACATATGGCTATACCAATAATGTCACAGGAATAGTGTGCATCCCTAATCATTGTATTCATTTTTTATTTTTTTTTGCAAAACAAAAAACACAATTTACTGCAAAATTATCATCCTTTATATCTATGTATAAAATCATCCATCACTGTCAGTTTTGCACTGTGATTAGTTTGTTCTGTCTGTCTTATTAAAATATGCCAAATTACTGCCTTCTTAAATACACACCTGAAAGACAGGGATTCACATGCAAAAATGCTGCTTAACACAGCTAAACAGCTTTTTGTGAAGATTTTGTGAAGCTTTTAAGCCCATTACTTTCTACTTTCCACCAAACCATATATAGATAAATGGCAGAACAGAAGCAGAGTCACCAGTGGTTTTGTATTTTGGACCCAGCGTTTATCGGCACTACACTAATCATTTCATCATAGGCTATAAAAAAAAACCTTATCTGACGACTAATTTTAACCCTAAATGTCTCAGTGTTAGTAAAACCTATCCGCATTGTGCGAGTCATTTCCTGCTAAATTGAATTGTTCACCTTAAATGTTCTAATATATGTCGTGACAACCAACCGTTTATCAGTGTTCCTCCCCCACAGCCTGTGTGTGTGTGTTTGTGTGTTCACTCTCTGGCTCATGCTTAAATAGAAGCACAACCATGGCGGCGAGTGCAACCAGTGCTTAGCCTCTGCAGGGAGATGTCAAGCAAAGCAAGCCAGCTGAGCGCGAGCCCTGGATACGGTCAGAGAGAGAGAGAGAGAGTGTGTGTGTGTGTGTGTGTGTGTGAGGGGGTAGTGCAGCTCAATTTCCATTTTTATTAACAATCCTGTTACCTCTGTCAGGGAGACGGATGGATGGGAGCTGGTGGATCAATGTCACTCTCCCTCCAGCATGCCAAAGAGCCACAGCACAAGCAAACCATTAACTGCTTCCTATCCAAGCCCTGTCCTTTGCTCAGCCCACAAGGAACAGCTATAAATACTGATTATGTTACCTTTCTCAAGGTCTTATCAAAGGAGCAATACTCCTGAACAGGCACTACAATGCAATTTCTTGCCATTACACTGCAGGTAATTGATTGTTCAAGTGCTTGCTGTTAACTTAATTAATGGCGGTTTTTAAGACAAACAACACTATTGCTATTACTCACACAGGGGATTAGGGGTTTGTTCAAATCCCTAAATCTGAGTATTACACTTCGTTGCATGAACTAATTGTGTTTGTGGTACGGTCATAAATGATTTTTGCTGAGAAAAGCTCCCAAATTGAAGATAGTTCAAAGACATTATTGTGGCAGACAAGTAAAGCATTGACTAGACTGTATAAAAAGTGAAAACGCAGTATAAACTTACCAGAATACTCAAGGAACCAAATAGCAATGTGCTAAAAACCACCCTATAAAATGCATAGGAACACAATCAAAGTCGCAAAGAAATGGAAGCTAAAGATCTTTGCTTCCCTGTTGATGCACATCCAAGTGAAACAGATTATCGAAAAAGAAAAAAATGAAGGAGGGGACTTTCAGTACATCGTTGTTGATTGGGTGGAGGCAGATCTGAATGCAAAATTGCAGTCGATTGTAAAAAAAAAGGGGGGGCAGGGTTTAAGTGGAGTAAATTATTGGAGAAGTCCAGTACACGTCACCGGAAGATCGAGTTATGGCAATTTGATTAACAATTACGAGGTCAAAACTAATTTAACACGCTGGTATGCAACTGCTAAAAACCACCAACAATACCGTAGTGCTGTTTCATGATCAAACACTATTTGAGTTAAAATGCGAATCTAGTTTATTAACTTCATGTGCAAAAACTGGGGAGTTATTCTGCTTATTTTACTGTCGTTTTTCATTCTTAACAGAAATTACTGCAGGCAGATGAACAGTTGGAGAAGTGTTCGGAAAACCTCTCCTGCTGGTTTTTGATTTGTGACTCACTTACGCCAACTAGAAGAGGACCCCTGGTAGTTAGAGGGGATGATTTCTCCCAGAGAGCTATTCATTCTGAAGTCTCAAACTGTAACAGAACAAACCGTGATGGATTTTGCATGCACAACGATGGATTTAGATCCATGTGTTTTTCAGAGACTGTGTGTGTGTTTGTGTACTTAACTATAGTTTTGGGAACAAATTTGTACACAGCAGTGGCCAAAACCTGACAAAATTTCCAAAAACCTTGCTTTAGAGTCGCCCTCATTTGTAAATCTGGTATAAACATAAAGAAATTGAAGTTTTTTTTTAAAATGCAGAAAGTGATGGGTAGGTTTTGGGGGTAGGGTTAGTGTAAAGGTCCTTGCACGCTGAGTCCGAAATTTTCGTATGCGTTGATTCGGTGGCTCTGATTTGTCAAAACACAATTCAAACTGCTTGCTACGGATGTGAAAAAACACTGAAAATCGACCCCGATTCGAATTTTTTTTATGACGGACGAAAGTTTTGGATGCAGTGTGCAAGCGTGATTGACATAACGTGAGGTCGTATTTATTTTTTTAACATGCGAAAATTTCGGATGCGAATTTCGGACTCAGTGTGCAATGGCCTTAAAGGGGAGAGAGTACGTTTGCACAGTATAAAAATCATTACGTCTATGGAATCACCCCATTTAGATAGCTAAGTGAAGTGTGTGTGTGCGCTGAGCTTGACTACTCTCACGATGATGGTGGGGAAAGGTTTGTATCCCTTCCCTGCTGAAAAGACCAGCATAGCTGATCACCAGCCCCCAACAACTGCATGACCCATCTTAAAGAGTCCTTACTGTATTAGCTGTAACCTGACATGGTTGGTGTCCCAGTTTCTTAACTAGCTTAACCCCCTAAATATCCTTAGTTAACCAGCTTCTATGCTATCTATTCTGGTTTTACCAGCAATGTTTTTGTGGTGTATAGCATGGTTATGTTGGTTCATCACCACCAAACCAGAATAAACCAACCAGGACCAGCATGGAAACTAATACTTGTCTAAGCTTGTCTTTTCAACAGGGTAAACCCTGGCTTCATTTCCTGCACGCTATCGACCTTATTCTGGGCGGAGGCCATATTTGATTTTAAGCACCAAAGCTGTGAGGCATAGTACAGTACAGTCGTTCTATAAGTTCTCATACTGTTGTGTACCTTGATGTCAATCAGTATGTTTTTCCAAAAGAGGAAAACAATCTCAGGATAACATAGACCAATTTATTGAACATCTCAGTCTTAAAATTAAATATGAATCTATCCTCACTAAGGTACATCAGAAAGTATATACAGTATATGGTTTTGTACGTGTCTTATAATATTAATTTGTCCTTTTTTAGTCTAGCTCTGTACCAGCCCACACACACATACACACGTCTCCATTTGCCCTTGCAGCAGGGAAGGTTCAACTCGCCCTCCCCCCAGAGAGCAGATTTGCACTTGAGCTGACCGTTAAACATGCTTTGCTGGGTTGCCATAGGAGGGCTGAGCACAAAGGCACTGGACCTGACCCCCGAGCGGCTGTTAGCAGGGCTCCTGCAGTCTCAGGGAGAGAAAGAGAGGCGCCAACATCGAGCTTAAAAATTCTCAGGAAGCTGTCAGTACTGACACATTTCTCCCTCTGCACTGCTGCACATATATGCAAATCTCAGTGCCTCAAAAACACAGCACCAGATCAGCCTCAATTTATTCCCCCCTTCTGTTTCTCTCTCCTCCTTTCTCTTATCCGCTTTCTTTTGCCGCTGCTCTACTAATGAAGATTTTCTTGCCGTGCCTCCCCCTCGCAGGAGAGAAGTGGAACAGAGAGCTCAGCAGTGTTTGAGTGTGGGGGAGCGGTCATGTACTCAAGTGTTTCTCATTAATGAATGATAATGGAGCCATCATATCTCATGTAAAGAGCTCTGTGACTAATTGTGCTACAGTGTTTGTTGGGAGGATCTGCTTGATTTCTCTTCCAAAGGCTTTAGTGAGTCACCGTCAACATATATGTGAGATTTTCTCACCTGGATTTAGTTCTGACTCGCTGTTTTGTTTGATTGCTGTATACAAAGACCAGCTGGCTGTATTTCAGTGCTAGCTGTAGCTTGTTCAAATACCAGTCTGCTATGGTACTTTCATGGTTTTAGACGTGCCTGGTCATTGTGGCTATTGTTAATAACATGTTAATACAATTTTTTTGAACAAGCTACTGCTACCATTGTGTGTTACATTCTAAGGCTGAATAATTACATATGCCTAATTATAATCTTTCTGATAATGGTACCATGGTGATATCAGATATATTGTAGATGTGGTATCATGGTAATAGCATGGTATTCTTTGATGCGTTGATAAGTTCCATTCAAAAACACCAATATGTTTCTTGATTATATCACTTTAAAAGTGAAGCATGTACAAGAACAACAAAGGGCCTAAGACATAACCTTGTTGAACTCCATACTTCACTTGCATGTTTTTCTGTGATGTCAACATAAAACAAGGCTGAAACACTACTTGTGCTTAATTATTTAATCGGTTAGCATGACACAGAGTAAAATGTAATGTGATGGTTAACATGGTACCATGGTTTTATGGACATATACGATTTCTTTTGACTTGGTGTTGCAGTAATTGTATAAAATTTATGGACATGGTAATATATTTTTGAGATATGTTATTGTGTTAATGACATGTTTCTTGATGAGGGTCTAACAATGGTACCATGGTAATATCATATATATTGTGGACATGCTATCATAATACCATCCAAAAACACCAATATATTTCTTAATATCATGTATATTAATAATATGGATGGATGTTTTGTATATTATCTGGGTAGATTCTTCTAATGATGTCTACATTGCTCTATGGAGCGGAGTGAGTAGGGTTGTGATTGAGAATGAGTTAGTTGTGGCTCCAGCAGAAGCCCTGGATCTGTGCTTAGCCTCAGGCTCTTGTGCTGACACAGAGGGGAGGTGATTAATTGCCTTGGAGGGAACAGTTGCAGGAATTATTAATGGCTGCAGGATTAATCTGTTTTCTCTGGTTGGCCCATTAGTATGGGCGACCCTGGTGGCTGGAAGATTTTTCTCTTGGTCTGGAGCTCCCTGGCAGCTAGTTGGACTGAGCTGTGTCTTTCTTTTCATCAGTCTTTTTTCTTTGTCTTTCTTTTCGTGTGTCTGAAAAATTCCCATCCTCAGCTGGCTGTTTCTGCAAACTCCAAACTCTGTGAGGCAGGTGGAATTGATTAATGTCACAGCATATTAGGGAAAGGGCTGTAAACACAGTGTGTCCCTGTTTTAACGGTCCAAGCACTGTGATTTCTCAGCATACCTTTCCTGGTCTGTGTGTGGGTTTGCATCTAAAATGGGAAAATGCATTGTTTTTTTTATGGAACATGTTCAACTCTTGGTTACAAGCCTCATACCCAGGCCTCAATTGGCAGAGGTTGGGGGACTCGAGCTACATGACTTGACTCGAGTCTGACTTGAGTTGCAAATTTAAGGAGTTGTGATATGCTTCGCTAAATGAAGAAAATGATTAGACTTGACTTTGACTTGAGAACCAATGACTCGAAACTCGACTTGGACTTGAACTGGATGACTTGACAATTACTTTTTAACAACTGTAATTAAATTGTTTTTTTAAATGATGCAACATCTACTGATAAACAAATTGCAAGCCACAGAAGCACCGACACAACAGAGTCAGAAAAAAATCGCAGGGCACCAAATAGAGAAGGTAGAAGACAATCTCCCAATATTGTTGCTTTTGGATAAAAACACTTCAAAATGGACCAAATTCATTAAAAGAGATTTGCTGTATGCACAATTTGCAAAGCCAGGATATCAGACACGACCAACACAACCTTGAACTTTCTCTACTTCAAAAAGGAAAGGTATGTAAGCTAACCTGTTTATTATAGTTAAATTGACTAATTGACTGACTAATATCAAGAGAGAGTAATGTGCAAAACAACATGATTCTTTATGCAATATTATGTTTTCAAATGTAGCTGAAGGCTGCCAATAGACTAAAATGATTATAAACAACGAATCTCTTATGATGTTGGTCTTTAAATTTGGTTTTAAATTAATCAGTTCATTGATTCAATGACCCATTCATGAACAGTCTATTTAAGGGGACAATTGTGGGGCTTTAAGGCTCCAGTATACTTTGAAGAACAAACTTGTGTGACATAATTTCGAAAAAATCCGGCCAAAATAAAGTTTGCATGGAGTTCATTTTTATGGAGTTGGAAACAGCTTGCCAAATTGGACTTATCAGAAAAGTTCGCTCCGGCTGGTAAAGCCTTCAAACCTCCATTGGTCGGTAGCAATTACGAAATAGTTAGGTGTGGCTCTGTGGCTCTACCTTCTTTGTGAACACCTTCAGGTTATTTCTTCTGTTCAGTCTGTCGAGGTCAGACGCGAGTAAAACAAGAACACACTGGAGAGAGGTTTTATAGTAGAAACTGAAGTTGTAACTCTTAATTGATAGAGATTGATTGATATTTTTTCATGTTTAATACTGTAAAGCTGCTTGCTTTTAAACAATCTATTGTATTACGTGCTATATAAATACCTGTGAAGTGACTTTATTGGAGTGCCGAAATCTTGTGCAAACATGTCCACATCGCTATGATCAGATGTTTTCTGAACTGCTGTTTTCTCACCGCTGTAATTTTTTTGTTTATTTTGTTGTTTAAATTAAAGCTGTTTTAATAATGAGCAAACACATTTGACTATATTTAAGTATGTTCAGCAGAAAGCTGTTTGGATTTCCACAGAATTCTGTCTGCCTTCATTCATAAGGTGCTGGTTTTCCCTCGCCTCTTGCTTGTTTGTTTGGTAGATAATTTGGGTAATGTGTTTATACTTTTTCCTGATAATAAAAGTGTTGCACTCTCAGCTCTCTTTTAACATACCAGATGAAATAAGTGCACAGATTCCATGTGGACCTATTCAAAATTTTCATTTTACTCCAATTTTGCAGCAAGATAAGTAGTTGAGTAAATTCCATCCGATTATACCAGCTGAGAGTCTCTTCCTTCCGGAGACTTGTGTGCATTGAATTTACTGCAGTGAGGGATCTGTAAGTGTCTGTGAGCATTCATGACATGCTCTAATCATTAAGGTACTTAGAGTTAGATTGGAAAAACGAGCTGGATTTCCCCAGACTGTGATGTGATTCTCCCTTGGCACTTCTGTGCGTTACCCATGATTGAGACCCTCAGAGTTTGTCAGATCCTGCAGTGAACAGTGATTTGTTTTATAGGTTTTGACTTGACTCACTATGAAACATCAAAGCAAAGACTGTCTATCTTTTATTACATTATTATTTCTAGTCATATATCCAAGCTCATCTTAACTGATTAACATGGATAATACCTCTAGAGCTCGATCACAACGCTCCAGCTGTCTGTGTTTATTGCCCCCACTGAGTGCATGTGTTGATGTCCCTCCTCCCACACTTCACTGCCCATGGCTACAAGACAAACAGCCTTTTCAGTTACCGATATGATTGAACACAACAAAAACAAGGGAATGCTTTCTACTGTAGGGTTCCTTTGGGGATCTCCAACAATGAAATCCATCCGGAACATTTATAATACTATTGGATTTCTAGCATTTGTGGTCTTCTATGAAGAAATGTGAAACATTATCAATTTAATCAAAGACTTTAATGAAAATGAAAATCCTGATTGGTTGTCTAGGAATTACATTTATTAATGCACTTAGCTAACTGATATTTCATGTGGGTGGAGAAGTTATAAAACTTTTTTAGTTAGTTTAATTAGCATCAAAGTAAAATCTAATGCAATGTTTTTTCATAATATCATCTAAAGGGAGTGTGTACAAGGAGAATAACAAAGGGCCAATGACGGATCCTTGTGGCACTCCATACTTAACTTACAGTACATTTATTATCAGTGAATAACCAGTTTCTCACACAAAACTATTATATGACTTTAAATAGAAATTAGAATATAGTGTATACAATACAATATATGTTGTACAGACCACTTTTATGGCGTTGTTTTGTCCTTTTTGAAGTTTCTGTTTAACCCTCTGGGGACTAAGCTCTTTTTGGTCCGTTTTCTCTATTTTTACATTTGGGGTTATAAACTATTTGTAATGGAGATGGAACACTATGTGTTTGGTATCTATAGATGCAGAAGACCCTAAGCTAACATAGGCACGCATGTAATATGTTTATAAAGGAAGTATGAGTGAAAATGTACAATAAACTAGAGAATTTCAAAAACGGAAATTCGATTTTTGGCATTTATTTCTGAAAATCACCCATCACACAACAATAGTGAACAGTTTTTGAACAAAAAATATATTTGTCAAAGCCTTTGCTTGACAGACATGTGTAATTGTTAAATAAAATGTGTAAAGAACAATGAAAAATGTAACTTTATTTACAAATAGTCCCAGGTGTTTTTCTTAGGAATGCTTAGAATTTTCTAAGCAATGCTTTCTCCTCGTCACTCTCCAGTAATTGTTCCAGAGCTTGTTCCACCGTAAATCGTTTACTGCTTGCCATCATAAAAGTGCACATTATATATGTGTATATATAAATATATTATAATTGTTCTGTCTCTCTCTCATATCTCTGTGCGCTCTCGCTCCGTAAAGCCTTGTTTATACTCGACGGCGCGTCCGTTCTCTTTCTGTCGTCTCTGCCACTCAACGCTGTTTGCGTAATAGTATATCACCCCTTGCAAGGCTACAGAGTCCTCCGATTTGCTAGAATATGTCATGGTAACCTTCCTCTGATTGGGTAAGAAAAATATTCCTCCATCGGCAATTTTTCCATTGGTTGTTGCTCGTGAATCTGCCAAACAACATCTATTTCATTGGCCTTTGATGTAGTGGTATTGCGCAACAAGGAAGTGTGTATACAAGCCGGGTAAGTTTATCACTGTTTTCAGTGGAATCTGAGGAAGACGGCAAAAAAGACTGCACCTCTCTATCATTAATAGTTTTTAAGATAATTACACATTTGTAAAAGTATGCCATTTTGGGCGGTACCGCCCAATCCGTCCCCAGAGGGTTAATGGAAAAGAACAATCAGATTGGACGTTATACTAGATGACTCTGGGCTGAGAATATTCTTTTTTATTTTTAGGTCTATTGTTTTACGTTCCAGTAAAGTTCCCCATTACATTTTACTTGCAAAAAAAACAAACAGTTTCCAACAAACAGTTATAGTTCCTCGAATGAGCCCAGGGTGGTTCTATGTGTTTTTTTTTTTCTGTGTTTTGTTTTAGACTATATGCAGTCCTGTTAGATGGGAAGATTACATAAGTTCTGTAGTTCAGTACTTGATCTGAGCGTAGGTAGTTGGAGAAAAGCCAGATGTGCTAGATGATGGAGTTCCAGCAATGCTCTGCACCTATTGTTGGGCTGGCTCCCTTGCTGCAGTATGGGTAATAAACTGCTTCACAACAGCCCCAAAACAATCAATGGGAAATTATCTTGCCAGATCGATGACTGGGCTCTCAGAAGTTGCTTCCAGCAAATGCAGAATAGTGGGACTAAGCAGCTCTACGCAACCATTGGCTGGAGAAATGCATCTCCATTAGATTGTAATTGTGCTGTGATGTTTCTTTGTAGTTATATAGGGTATGTTATGCTTACATCTCTCTTAAATTAAGGTTTTGATTTAAAATTGATTCTGGAATAGTCTTTCGAAAAAGTATGTTACATCAAAGTAAAAAATCTCTTTCTCTGTTTGTTGATCTGTTCATTCATGTATTGGTAGCGTGAAATTCTCTTCTTATGGCTTTGACAGTGTGCTTTGAAATGGCATTCAGATGCATGCTCTGAACAATTGTTTACAGGTTTTTACTCTCCCAGAGACGCAGGTTTAATAGGGCGAGACAAACAAAAACACAACATCTGATAAGCTGGCTTTAGCAGATGTCGTGTTCCGTGACTCAAATTTTGGTCAGGTAACAGCTTTCATCAGCACGCGCTGTTTGAAGTGAGCCAGACTTTGCAGTCGTTGCAGGTTGACAGATGCTAGTGCTGTACATCTTGTGCTGAACGCTGCCAACTGATCTGAAAAAGCGGCCAGCTAAGATCAAGGGGTGGAATTGAGAGTCTTTGCTTTCCCACAGAATAGAGATGCTGATGCCAGCCAGATCAGCATCATCTCCTTTGCTATCGATCGAGTGGCTCCAGTTTCAGAATTGAAGACTGCTGAGAGCCCCGTACTGGCGGCTCTTAGCTACAGTAATGCAGCATTAGGAATCACAGAATCTCTAAACTGACACTAGCCTAAAATATTAGCCTGAAATTGAGATTTTTGAGCATTTGCAGTTCTTGAAGATTAATCCTGACACTGGAATACTGGATATGTTAATAAATAAAAAAAACTACTGTTATTCTGTAAAATTGAGAACAATTAAATGTTTAATATTATTTGTTTTTTAGATGTAGGAAACACTTCGACTTAATTTGACAATAACGCTTCATGGCCTTCCTAATGACAAAACCCAATCCAAGTTGGACTTATAACAAAAGTAGTCACTTGCAGTCTTTATGGTAACATGTATTTACAGAAGCTCAACAAATATGCAATATCACCAGTTATAAAGAAGATACCAGAAGATGCTGCGGCATCAATATAACACATACGTATATATTACTTTTATTTCTTACAAGATTAACTGCATTTGGAAATAAAAATAATACATTTAGACTTCAACGTGATTTTTTAGCAAATTTAAAGTTATGAATCATTCTAAGAGCTAAAAAGAAATACATTAGATTAGTCATCAATAGGGTTGGGTATCGGTTGGGTTTTATCCGATACCAGTACCTACTCGGTATTTTTTAAACTGTTCCGGTGCTTAAACGGTTCTTGAAACGGTACTTTAAGGGATAGTTCACCCAAAAATGAAAATTCTGTCAGTAATTACTCACCCTCTATGAAGGAAGGTATTACGGGGTTGAACAACATGAGGGTGAGTAATTACTGACAGAATTTTCATTTTTGGGTGAACTATCCCTTTAAGAAAACGAAACCGCACACACTTTGTCAAAAACTAATACCCTTTTATTTACAGGGCCAAACTGGACACAATATTAACTTAAATCTTTAAACAATATAAATACAAGTAACATATATGGTAATAATAAATAAACCAATATAAAATAAAAATTCACATTTACATAATATCAAATAAAACAATATGTATCAAACAATGTAATAATAGTGGAGATTAATAGAGATTACTACCAGGGTAATCTAATCTCGACATGGCTCCAGGTTCCCATGTTTGTCTGCTTGAACCAGTCATGTAAGTTATCTGGTCGTTGCACTAGAACGGCAGCGCTTGGCGAGTTTGGTATTTCATTCTCACTGCGTCTTAGCTACGTAACGTTGAGTGAACCTATGAAAGAGAACGTCTCTGGTTACTGGTGTAACCTATGTTCTCTGAATAGGGAACGAGACGCTGCGTTCGCTGCCAAACTCCTCGCGCAGCCGACAAGCTTCCTTTTTCGGCAGAGAAATCTGAGGAGCAGATGATGCACGTGCCAATATAATAAGACGACGTGAGCGTCGAGGCGGCGTCCGCGCCATCAGTCAATGGATTGGCGTGATTCTATATGGCTTCACACAATCGGCACACCCAGAGGGCATTCTGACGCGTAATTTTACACGTGAAATGCAGCCAAACCTTGGAGCGTTTTGTCTTCAGCATCTTCATTAATCCCCTCGCAATCAGCAGACGTTCCGGGAGTCTCCCGCATATTGATAACGGCTCCCTGATGCCCGCAAATTAGTTAAAATCTCCTGGAATCTAGAGAGAGCGAGCAAGTGCGCGCATGCGAGACAGAACAGACTGTGCTTCAAACAGTATTGTGCGCGCACGGCGGAGAGAGAGAGCGGGCGCCCGAGACCTTGCGTGTGTGCGCCTCATGACACAGAGAGTCAGGCACCGAAATCAGGCACCGAAATTGGTTACTACCGTTTACGTCAGAACCGGTTCCCTATTGGCACCGCGTTTCGGTACCCAACCCTAGTCATCAATGCAATCTATTGACATCCCTACAGAACCTTTATTCTGTGTCATTTTAATAACAAATCACATGCAATGGAAAGTTGTACATCATTCTAGGAAAAAAATGTAAGTTCTCTGAATGCTAGTTGGTTGTGAATCCGTATTCTCCGATTTTTTTTCTCTTTACACTAAACAAATGAACTATTGTGAATGCAATGCAACATCTAGATTTAAACCCGTCCCTGAGTAATGATGTATCAGTGTGACTTTTACAGCACTGCAATCCCTATATGTACGATGAGAAAGTGTGAAAAAGGTGCTGTAGGTGTGAATGTGTGTGTAAACGGATTCATAAAGTCTCTCTTCCTGATCCCAGACCTCAGCTCAGCAGGGCAGCTTTCGGTTGTTTGACAGGGAGCTTTGAAAAGGTCACTGGGACTTGAATCACCATTAACCTCCCCCCTCCCCATTCTCTCACACAGGGAAACTGGAGAGCCAGAGCCACCAAAGTGCCAAGAAGTGTTTAATGCAGCCGGCGTGACCCGAAACAAAGCCGTGGTGGTCAAGAGACGAGGAACAGAGAGTCGTCGGCCGTGTCAGACAGTGGGAATGCATATGGTGACCATCAATAGATAACTAAACCAGAATCATTCCCTAATTGAATGTCATTGCTTTTTCTGCAATAAAAGGCTGAAGACTACTTGTGTATCTGCTCTTTAATACATTACACATAATATATTTGTCTTTTTTGCCATATAATTACCCAGCTCCCTTTTAATCTCAATTGGATTTCCAGCTCATAAAGCCGACGGTCTGAACCAGAACCGCTTGGCTGAGCAAGGAATTTTCTGCTTACTAAAGAGGCAATTGTGCTGGAGAGCTCATATTGGGGCTGCTCTTGTTATTTGGGCCACAAAGCCTCTCAGGTTTTTGGGCCTGCTGCTCTCAGTGATTGAGTGGCCTCTTTGTGACACAGGCATCTCTGCAGCAGAAAGAGCAAATGACTGGCTCCATTAACGGGAGATTGCATGATGGGAACTGCATTAAAGTGGCCATGGAGCATATATTTCCCTCTTCTTGTGCAAAACGGGACGTTCAACACGGGGAAATACATCAACATGATAAGTGGTTAGCTAGCATCTGCGGTCTGGTGAATAGAGAGTCTGTTCTGGGATTGCTTCACTTTTTTGGAGGGGTTCGAATATTATGTGAATCATTTTGAGTAATTCTCTCAAATTAATAATAAATTTAATAAAAGTAAATTTCATACCAAATTCCTGTAATGCGAAAAAAAGATGTGATTGACCATGAGTTTTAAAAATGTGTTTCTTCTAATTAAAATAATACAATTATTTGAAATAAATTGGAAATGCAAATTGAACGTATTTTATATTTCACATTTACAGCACACTACTAACAACTGAGAAAGGAGGAAATGCGCTTAATTGGCATAAAGATAATGTTTAAATAAATATATATATTTTAAGAAAACGCATGTGTAACAGTACAATGGATCCCTGTGTCATGTCTTAAAGTGACAGCAGCCTAAAATACCTGCTGCCAAATTATGATATAATATTAAACATATCTATAAGGCAGTTTTTCCCCATGGTATCGATGTCAAAAATGTGGCCTGTGAAAATGTTGAGTAGTGACTTTGGAAAACCACTATATCCACAGTGACTGGGGAGCAAAAAAGTTCATGTCAAGCCCTGCTTATATTTATTCGAGCTGAAATGTGACCTTATGTGAAAATTCACATGATCCACCCTTTTACAACATCTCAGTCACTTTGCCATATTGTAATGTACGATTAATTGTCCAAAATACTAATAGTGTTTGAGTGTAAGATTGAACCTTTTGAGTGCTGGGACGCTCCTTTGTGCTGAAGTACAAAAGAGGTTTTCTCGGGAAGTGCGGAAAACCTTCCTAAATTCAGTTTTTCACAGAGATTTGATCTTGGGTGGGATTCGATACACGGCCGATGCGTGGGATTTATAAATGAAAATGTTTCTCAATAAAACAACATTATTATGGAGCATTCAAACAAATTTCCTGCGTTTGTTTAAACACACAGTATGAGCTATTAAAAGCACGATTCAAGTGTGAAGGAGCTAATTATCTTATGAAAAGCTTATGTTTTTGCATTTGAATGAGGGGGCATTTTGAAAGAGGCTTAGGTTGTAGAAGGAATGTCAGCAGCAGGTCTTCCTGTTCTCAGTCAGCACTTTCCTCACAGGCGTTTCCTTCTCTCACCACTGTTTGACAGGCCTCACTCTGTTAACCCCGAATAAAAGAAAGTGCAAATGAGTGTACCTGTGGCTACAGACACGACGTTGCCACCCAGGAACCAGAAATGCTGTGAGAAGTGTCTTCTGATGAAACCTGGAGATGCCGGTTTGTTATCAGCCGGTTGGAAACTAGCATTGTTTGGGGGAGTTTCACTGAGCTATGCAAGAAGTGAAAGAGTAATAAGCCTACATGCACATCAACAAATGGCGTTTGTACATTATTAGGACATGTTTGAGTGTTTTAAATGTTTGTGTGTTTGCTATATTAACACATAAACTGGTATGTCTGGGCTTAGTCATACTTCAAAAGCAAAGCAATGCTGTCAGTCATCATGTACCAACTGAAACAAAATCATTACAGATAAATCATGTTCTCACCAGCAATGTTACTGTAGTAACAAATGTCAAGTGTTTAATCATTTAACTCCTCCTCTTTTAAAGGGATAGTTCCCCCAAAATGTAAATTCAGGCTTATCTATCTTGTAAACTACCTCATGTCATTTCAAACATGAAGGATGTTTAGCGCAATATTAATGCTGCTCATTTCCTATTACATGTGGCATTTTCCATTCTATTTCCATTTATGCAAATTTTGGGATATCACAGAAAAAAGCTGGATGGAAATGTATGGTGCATAAAAACACTTTCAGTTGAGGTGGATTTTTTACCCTTTGAGAGGATATGCGCATAAACAAAGATGAAAACACATTTACCGAATAAACCCCTTGCTGCTCAATAGAAAACATGTGACTGCCTCAACAGAGGATGTGATTGGATAACTGCACTTACCAGCGGACCTATTGCATCTCAAATGTTGGTTTTGTTGTTCTGACGTTTCTGAGATAAAGTTTGTCTTCACAATAGTCGGGTATAATTATAATTAGTGTCACATGATTGCGTTCCCAAACACTAGCATTTGAACGCAAGAGAACATGACTGTTTATTGTGCCGCTCTGACACGCAACTCAGTTATGATGGAGGAAAAAAGAGCCACAGTTTCTTCCCTGATTGCAGCAACTTCCATTTTTATTTCTGATTTATTCTTTTTTTTTTACTGCAGTTTCCCAGGAAGTGACTATTTTGTTCTCTTGAACACATGGGATGGAAATGCTGCTTTATTCACAAATGTTTAATGCCATATTTCAATTTTCTGCTTCAGTTAAATTCGCAACTTTGGATGGAAACCTGGTGCAGCGTATCTTTATACCATATTTGCACCATATAGAAAATCTCTGGCAAAAAAAAAAAGAAGATTGTATTTCTTTAGAAGGTTTGCAAAATAGTATACAGATCCCTTTTATCATTCTTTTATGGTCCTTTTTGTGTGTGTTTTTTAGGCTTAGCACCTGGTCACTTCCCACTTTCCTTTTGTGCTAAAGAGTAATGCATGAGTTTCCATGTAGACAGGAGAACTAAATTGTATTTAATTATTCAGTATGACAGTAAAAACCACGGTCCGTTCGAACTAGTCCTTTTTATTATCCAAAACTGAATAATGTTAATGCCATTCATTGCAAGTCTACAGAATCATCAAATAATATTTAGTCACTGAAGAACTAATTAATGGTCATTCAAAGAAGTTAATGAAGCCAAATTGAATAAATATTTTTTGGTGCATTTTCTTTTAACTAAATTTAGTCAACATGCACCAATGCTACAATTTTCTATATGTCATAATCATTTGTTAACAATTCATTACTTCAATGAACTCATTGTTTCTGCCTTAAATTATTACATTGTTTAAATTAATACATTTTTAGCTAACTGTGTGATTTGTATATGGACATTTCTAAAATACATAACAGTTACATCTGATAACAGATGACTGTAAATTGTAATGTGGACTCATGCATTTTCTGTAAAGCTGTTTTGAATTTGAAACGGTGTGTATTGTGAAAAGCGCTATGCAAATACATGTGAATTGAATTGAATTTGTAAAATCCATTTGTCATTTCATATAAAAAACATTAAGAAATAATATGTTAAAACAAGACCAGGAAGAGGAAAACAAGTTAAGGCAGAAATGAAGGCTTTTTAAATGTGTTGAACTCATAAACACATACAAACACATGTGGGAAATTCCAGGAAAAACTATCGACTGATCCAGTTTCCGCGTCTTACCGCGAACTGCGCGCGTAGGGTTCAATCCATCCGGATCATTCTCCTGGATTTCATGGCGCTTCCTCCTCCTGCCCTTTAGTTACATTGTATCCCTCTTACTGAAAGGAGCGAGGGATCTAGGACTCAACTCAAGGGAAGAAATGAATGAATATACGTGAAAATGGACGTGCCGAGATGTTGGATTTATCGTCTTGGAGTTTAAGAAAGACGTATTTGAAGAAAGCTGTGAGATTTCGATCCGGCGATGCCAGTTTCAGGGCAGTGTTTGCATTTCTGAACGGGATCTTTAGGAGTGTGATGGCTGCTGGCCTTCCTTTTCTCTAGTTGCTGGATGTGTTGGGAAGTGCACTGCTTTGGGATCATTTTTGGAATTCCGTGCGCAAATCCAGAGGCCTTTCCACCTTCCTCTATGGAATGTACATAAGTATTCTCTGGATAGGGGTTCGCGTGTGGGGTAAGTGACGCTGGGATTAATGCATTTCTTTTGTGTGTGTGTGTGTGTGTGTGTGTGTGTGTGTGTGTGTGTGTGTGTGTGTGTGTGGGTAGGGGGTGGTGTTTTATTGGTGCAGATGGAGACTGGAGGTGCTTTAGCCCGTTAGCTTAGCTCGGTTGTCATGGCTCACACATGCTTTGACCATCTTAGAGAGTCATTTCCTCAAGAGCAACGCGTCGCGGACCAATGCGCTCGAACAGCGCGTTAGGTGCGGCGAATCGAACAACGAGTCCCAGTTTACTCATACGAGCACAAATAAACGGGTTGCTAGTCCATAAACATCCCGACAGTGCTTAAAACGACTGTGGTTTGTTTATGCTGGAGTTGCAGTTCTCTGTGGAAGAGCTCGAGTCTGTTATGAATGTCAAAGGATGTGTGCGAGTATCCGAATATTCGCAGTGAATCACTGCTAAACACATAACTCACTCCAGATAATACAACCTTCAACAGTCACACGTCTTCAGAGCAGTCCTTATACACTAACAAAAGGTACCATGTTATTACCATGGCTTTTTGACATGGTATCATGATTATATCAGGGTTTTTTTTGGACGCGAACCATTATTGTACCAAGTGATATTCTTTCAAGTATATTCATTTCGATTACAATGTAAATTACATGGTATATGTCAGTACTGTGTTGTTAACATTTCATGAAATATTTCTATCGTATCTGCTTGCGTGATTTTCCCACTGATTCTAAATAATCGTAACAATTCCACAAGTTTTACCGGTGTTGATTGAGTAGAGGCCAAATATGTTAGCTTTATGATGTGGATTATTAGCTCTTCAACTAATCTTACACTCATTCTAGTTTTCATGGGCTATTTATAATGGGATACTATGTCAAAACCAAATTTTAGTATCTTTCATGTAATTGAATATATATATATATATATATATATATATATTTTTGCTGCAGGCTATAGAGAAACACGTTTCATTTTCTCCTTTTAAGTGTGGCTCTGAACGCTAACAAAAAAAGCTGTTGGTGTATGTTTTCCTGACATTGTCCATTTTGTACCATTTTCTGATGGTTGCAGATGTAGGCACCATATTAACACCATGCTATTCTTTGACATACATTGGTGTGTTAATGTAATCTAGATTTATTCAGTCAATGTTACTGTACTACTAGCTAGGGGAACCTATTGTGCACTATTCAGTATGTGTGTGAATGGAACTGAAATGCATTTGCCCTATTGTATTGTTTAAAGAATTAGCACAGATATCAAGTAGCCTCAAATAAAGACAAGCAGGGAAACCATAATAAATAGCATATGGAAATAATCAGCTTTCAGAAGAAACCCCAGACTTTATATGGTCTTAGAAGGAAGTGTTATAAAATGGTCTATTTGAAGAGTTGGTGCAGACACCTGCTGACATCCTCAAGATAAGTTGAAGATGTTTGTTCAGAAAATCATTGAATGAGTTTACAATTTCCTTCTTTTGGACACAGATTATGTTAATACAGTCAGTGAAGCACGATCATATGGCTCGTTTTTATTGGCCACACATCATCATCTGCCTTTACTCTTAGAAGAAAAGGTTCTATAGAAGCTTCTGTCAGGTGTTTCTTATATAGAACCGTCCCATCATGGGGTCATTTAATGGATTTAGTTGTAATTAATTAATTTTCTTTTCATTAATTTGTTATATTGTGATTCAATTGTATGAATGAGACAGCTCGTAAAAATATTTGTCTCTAGAAAAAAATGGAATAACCTGTTATTATAAAAGGATTATGCATTTCTCCTTGAATATCCCTATATCCTCTCCTTTTTGGCACACAGGGTTCTTTAAAATTGAGTCAAGAACCCTAGTGTTCTCTATATAGAACTCCATTGAACCTGGAAGACTAATTTTGAAAGTGTTCCCTCAAGATTTTTCTAAATAATTTAGTTTTTTTTTTTCAATTTATGAGAAAAATAAGGTCTGTGGTAGAGCTGCGTGATTAATCATTAAAAGATGTGAATCTCATTCCCGAATGACAACGATTCGGCTGTCTTTGAAATCAAATCACACTGGAACATTTAAACCTGCGTTGTGCTGCCGCTGACCCAGAGAGAGCAAATGTCACGTATGAAAGCGCACACAGGTTTGTTATTTCTGTGTTACAAATATTCATATCGCAGAAGAATTGGGACAAAAGTTTATAGTTCGGATATCAACACTGATGTCTACGGTAGTGATCAAAATAGAGTAAATCACCTCCTGAAAATACTTGATGCTTCAAATAAAGATTATATCATTACGTTGTAACACCAGTAGGTGGCGACAAGTGACTGTTAAAAATGTATTTGGCATTGAATTCATCATTCAAGAGATGCTTCAAAAACGCTGATTCATCCAGTAATGACACAAGTGAAGTGTTTATGAGTGAGTCATTGAATCATTCATTTAACCAGTTTTTTTATTTTTATAATTTATTCAGATTAATTAAACATTTTAAATGGACTATTGCAATTAAAATGTAGTAAATTAGGCCTGCGTGTTATTTTGTTTAGTTGTCTGTTCAGAATCGTAGGAGAATAGTGATCTCTGTTTGAAACGGAAAAATCATGATTCTCAATTTATCCAGAATCATGCAGCTCTAGTCTGTGTTAAACAAAAGTTGACGATACTTGGATGTTTTATTCTACAACATAAATTACACACACCCGTATCAAAAATTTTGAAGCTGTTATGTGTATTGAAAGAAAATGTTTGTATGTTTCTAATAAGTAAATTGATAAGAACGTTTGGGGTGCGAGTGCGTGTACGTTGTGAAACAAAACATCAAAGTATCGTCAAATTACGTTTGACACAGAGCTTATTTTACTCAAAACCCCATTATAAAAACCCATAGGGAAATCTCGAGGGAACCACTGGCGGGTTTTGACGTCACGACTGCAGCACTATTAGATGGGATTGGTAATACTTCAGGTATTTGACACTAGTATGTCCCAAAAATTGCAATATTATGAATTGTGGCTTGACACCAAATACAGGCAAATATGTGACAATTTATATCATCTGCTTTCAATACGATTGGCTTTTATCAGTAATAATGTTGTAAAGAGTACTCATGTGGAGATGAGTTGGCAGTCAGCCGGAGGCCGAATCTATTTCCTGCATCTCAGACACATTGTTTTCTCTCTTTTAGCTGTTGAGTTGAGTTTTGTCTACAGGCCAGAGCTAGATGTTTACTCTCTAGACTTCACACTAGAAAACTTTTGCTCAGCTTTGGTTTAGACAGCTGTTTTTGTCAAATGTTTTTCAGCCCATATATAGCGTAGCGCTCCAAGCTTTGATATTGAATGTTCTCTGATCCTGTGTCAGGATAGTCCGGGGAAATCAATAAGTCCGAGCCGGTGGGAGCGTACAGCTGGAATAGAGATGCATTGCTGTAGCTGTCTTTGTAATGTTTGTGAATGCTTAGAAAGATCCATACTCTCATTATGAATTTACAGTTGTCACCGCTCAAGCTATGCGCATCATTCAGTTCAGCGTTCGATCTTTATTGCACGTTACAAGTGGTCTGTTATGCACTTTGGTGCGATTGTGCTTTATCTTTCTAATCCAGATGAATGTTATTCTCTATCTGCTTTTGAAGCCTTGTTACATTGTGGTGTCAATAGGGCTGATTATTCGATATTATTATATTCACAATGTAAACATTGTGATGATTTTATTGTTTATTTGGCATTAAGTTTCCTAAAGACAGCATGTCTCGTTTCATTAGTATGAGATTATTCTTTCTAGAATCAACTATTATAATGTTTCCAAACACAGATTCAACAATTCATTACCGTTATCAGAAATGTTCTTCAAGCGTCGTTTTAGTGAAATATACCTATTTATCACTATTACTGTATTATTATATTGGTGAACATAAAAAGAAATGATCAGATATCATTCTTCCCTTTGCACATTTATAGTGAAAAACTGTGAAAAGCATGCCTTAGATTTTTACTGTATTTTAGATCTTGAATTTAGCCTGTTAAATTTACTTGGTAACACCAGCTCTTTGCTCAATATAATAGTTCCCTTAGCCACTTTTAGTCATTTTACAGCAGATAAATATCAAGATGTATCACATACATTTTCAAAAGGCTGAACAATATTGGGATTCATGATCCCAAAACACTCATTCGATAAATGGCATGTTTAAAAAGCAGCGGATTGAATAAGCTGTACGTGTCCTGGGCTTTTAAAGGGATCAAGCATGAACCCACAGTACACAGACAGGTTATCTGCAGATGTTATTCTGACTTTGACCTCTTTGACGGTTTGTTCCAGCAGAACAGCTGCAGTCTTTAGACGTAAGAATGACCATCTGGGATTATGTTCGTCAATGAAGGGGCCTGCGATCAATACGAGCTTTTGCGTCGTGTTCTTGCTGGGCTATCGTCATTTACAAGGCATAGTTACACAGGGAATCCAATGGCTCGGTTGTGGTCGAAAACAAATCTTTATTTAAATGGCAACCCAATTATCATCCTAACTTGGAATCTTATCCTATCTGTTTAGTAAAAGTAACCATGTTAATTTCACATGGAAAAGAGGCATTTTTCAAATCTAGGATTTAGGAAGTTTCTGTCAGACTAGATTCAAAAAGCTTTTATGATTTAGTATGAATATGGTATCTATACAGGACACAACTACTGGCCCGGTCAGGACAGTGTTCAAATTTGTACTTGCCCTGCTAATATTTTTACTTTCCCCACCAAAAATTCGATATATAATTTATAACAACAAAGTACAAAAATGTTTTCCTGTTAACAAACTTATGAGAAGTATAATATATATATGTAATATTACATGCATACATACATACATACATATATATTAGGGGTGGCACGGTTCACAAAACCCACGGTTCGGTTCGTATCACGGTTTTAGGGTCACGGTTTTCGGTTCTGTACAGTTCTTGTTGTTATTTTTTCTTTTAATCTTTAACACTCCAGAAATGTACTTCAGCATATGATATAGGCTATAGCTTAATTATCCACAATTCAGGATACAGTATTAAAAAAAATGTATATCATGTAATCATACACAAACTGAATCTGACTTGACTTTAAGCACATTATTGAGACCATCTCTGAGGAAAGCTAGGTGACATTTTGATACAGCAAGAAAGACATTGATGAAATGCTTTTGTTTATTTGGCAAAAAAGGAGAATGTGTATTGCTATCTCTACAGGGACTTATAAACATTTTGTAAGAGCTACACTGAAGTTGACAGTTTGATAAATGCAAGTTAATTTTAATCTTTGTGTGGTAAAAATGCATATCTTTTAATAGAAAAAGAGAGGAAGTCTTAAAGCACTATCTTTTAAATAAGTCAAAATATGTTACACATAATTGCCTATAATGAGGCTATAACAATAGTAAAGGCATAACCATAAAGTGAAACATAAGTTCAACCTCAACACAAAAACAGTATCAACAATGCTTCTATTCCCTGAGAGTGAGGATACATTTTTTTCACTTGAAATTATTTGGAAACATATGACTGGAGTTCTTATCTAAACTTAGTGTCACTGTATACATTTAAATATCATAGGTAACATGAAATCCAAAGTGTTCCCACACGGACTTATACGACGCTGGCGCATCCTCCAACTCCGGTTAGCCTTACATCTCCCACTTGCCATTTCTATACGTGACGAGACCTGCAGCACTCCATACTCCACTTTTACTGTCTATAGGCTTGTTCGACTTGAACCGGCGCTGCACAGACCGATCGGTTTATGACATCAAAGTACCGCGAGAGTGATTGAAAAGCATACGGAGCCGTTGCTCTCGCGGTACTTTGATGTTATTCATCGATCGGTCTGTGCAGCGCCGGTTCAAGTCGAACAAGCCTCGTATGCATGTCCATTGTCATGTCCACACATCTCTTATTTCGCGCGAAAAGTAAACACTGTCTGAGGTCACGGGCAAGAGGTTACACTGCGCATGCGTCGAACCGTGCGACGCACACACGCACCGAACCAAGACAAGCGAACCGAACGGTTCGGATGTTTTTTCATGTACCGTGCCACCCCTAATATATATGCATATCCCTGTATCTCTCATTTTTTAAAGGAATGAAATAAACACTGCATATACATTTTATTTGAGGATTGACCATTGAAATAAAACATCATTATTCTAAGCTTGTATTTCGAAATTGATCTACTCATAGGAAGTAGAAGCACCACTGATTCATGTGAGATGCTTGATTAGGAAATTAGTGTCCATAATGAGATCGCTCACATTCAATGCCACTATTTGGCTTTTTGTGATGATCAGAGACTTGTGAAAACCTATATGGAAGTAAATGAAAGGCTAATATAAGCTCCAGCTTAGTGAACAAAGCCCTCCGCTCGCTGAACTGATCTGCAGTTAAGCTTGGCGAAGCATTTCAAATATGGATAGAGTAACATGAGTTAATCAGATGCTTACAGATCTAGCGTGAGCGGGTTCTTAAGTTATTTTCCAGCACTTGTTTGCAGCTCTGAGCTCATTGGCATTGCAGGACAAATGCTGCAGACTTGAGTGTTAATTATTTACACTGTCAGAGGTCAAAGTGCATGCTCTTTTGACTTGTGTTGGCTTATTTGGCCGTACCCTTGCTAAGCAGAGATGACCTGTGTTAAAGAATGGCTGCTTTAATTAGACATCAAACATCAGGTTTTGAAAGCAGCTCAATATCAGCAGACACGTGTTCTTAACCAATACTTTGGCACATTATATAGGTCAAAATGCTCACAATTTCACAGATCTGTTTTCTATTTAGAAGTGAATGTCTTTGCAAAAATGTTGCCGTTGTTATCTAGCCTAAACTTTGCTCATTGTTCAGTGTAACACTGCTTTGCATTAATCTTGTTTGCAAGATAAATACTTTTAACAACTGAAGTAGTGGTCAAGTGATGATTTTTTTTTAACGGCCTATGCAGATATCTAGAGAGCAGAGTAGCCATACGCAACATAAAACTGTTTATTATAAAAACTTATGACTGTTGGCAGATTTTGGAGCTGGCAAAAGAAGGAAATTTCACTCAATAATATTTGGCTCTGTTTACACCTGGTATTAAGATGCGTTTTGGTCGATCGGATCACAGGTGGACGACACTAAATACAGGTGTAAACAGGGTCTGAAATGTTTAGAGTTTGACCTCGTTCGAGCTCTTCCAGAGTTAGTGGAAAACACATTCGACCGGATTGCTTTCGTAGTGTAAATGCTCATGTGATCAAATGTGTTCAAACAGCAACGAATGACAGTCTTCTCTTTATTAACATTATGGGATGCGCTCTAGCCAGACGGGATTTAAACTTTGTCGGCTGAAGACCCAAGTTTGGTTTAAAGATGAAAAACGTACCAAACACAATGTTCTCTCATCATTCCTGATCTCTAAAGCCCCTTTCACACAGCGCGTTGATCCCGGGAAATTGCCAGAACACCTTCTGTGTGAACACAAACACGACCCGGAATTGATGCCGGGATTGATCCCGGGTTGGGGACCTAGTAACATTGCTGGGATCAGTCCCGGAACGCGCGCTGTGTGAACAAAAGCCGTAATCAATGCCCTGTCGTAATGATGACGCTGAAGTGAAGTGAACTCAGGCTAGTGAAACGGTACGTAATGCGCTAGTTTATGATCGAATCAGAGAAAAAAATGCACAAGCGTGGTTTCTCCAGAGAGAAATCGCAGCTCATAAGCAAACTATAGACGCTGCTGAGACATTACATGTCAGATCGATGTCACGTGTCTTCACGGGATTTTTACGGGTTGTGTTTGAACGCACTCTCTGATTCCGGAAAATCATTGGCAGTGTGAATGAACCAAAATCAAACGAACCCGGGTCAAATCCCAGGTCGCTTTATCCGTGTATTTTCCGGAATCTCTGTGTGAAAGGGGCTTAATACACACTCACAGCGTTCGGCTGGTCTTGTGTCTGTCAGAGCAGAAACTAAAGCTGATGCTCTCCGTGTGTTTTTCCATCATCTCTGGTCGCGTTCATATTTAAATTGTGTAAGCTTATTTTTTCCATTAAATTGAAAGATCTAAAAAATCCCATACATTTACCCACACACATAGACCCTTCACTTGAAGAAATCAGGACAGAAGTGGTGGAAAGTGGACAAGAGACCGATTAAAACACCAGGTGTAAACGGCTGTAAAATGGGCAAATATTGAATGAATGATTAATTGTCCTGGCCAATCTCTTTCACTAGACTAATGAATAAAGAATGTTAAATTTTAATATTTTGTGTAAAACGTTAACCATCATCACAATCACCAAATCATCATCCATTTTGATGTCCGTGAAGTTTGTAGTGTATAACTTTATGTATCTTTACTAACTGCCACTCTTATTCTAAACTCTTATACAATTGTTTCCTTTGTTTTACCATCGCTGAATCGACAAATGCCACCGTTGCAGAAATTATTTAATAAGTTATGGAATGTTGGTTGCACTTAATTTAACAGCATGCATTTACAGTTTACTGACCCAAGAAAGAACGGAGTAATAAAACAAGGGAGCTACATGGTAGGGCTGTGCAATTAATCGTAATTAATTTTTGATTTTGGCTTCCAACGTTTATGAAAACATAATCGAGTTAAACTATTATTTACAGCTGCCACATAAATGGTGCATTCCTCACTGCGCCAAACTTAACATCCAAATCAGCCAAATAAGTGAGTGTTGTAAAATATAGTCTACTGTTGCTAAACTACGGGACATGTTTGTTTGATATAAAACAGTGTTATTAAAAGCGTATTAAAGCCGCAAAAGAGACACTGTTCCCCAGGTGGCTTTCTGTGCTTTCATAAGCAAAGAATACTATGGGCTTCGCCTAAACGGTTAAATAGCCTACACACAAAAATGTAAAAATGGCGTTTTGGGAAGCATCCTTATAAATACAGTTGATTATGTCTTAAGTGAATGTAAACAGTTGAGAAAGAAAATGCATGTCTGTTACAGTATGTTGGATCTGTGCATTAGCTCCTAAAGTGACAACAGCCAAACATTACTGCTTCAGTCTGTCATTAATGTTCATCAAACAACCAAAGACAAAGATAAAATCACTTACTGCTCTTGAATGAATAATGTTTGTAGCTTTGAAAAGGATTAATCTATATTTAATGTATACAGTGAAGACTATGCAGTGTTTTTACATTTACATTCAGTTTCTGTTGTAGGCTATTAGCTACTTATCAGAATCCCAGTGTTAGTACATCTTCCTGAAAAACTTAAAGCACTGTTTATTTAATTAGTTTTTTTGTTTTGTTGTATTTTTGTCCATTTTGTTTAATTCGTTTCTTTGTTCTTATTGTATTGCTGACTGTTTACTTGTCTTCTGTAACCTTTTACTTAGCTACATTAACCTAGTATTAGTTTTTGCTAAAGTAGCCTATCGATAATTGTGAAATTTTACTGATATTGAAAATTACTCGTATAATGAAATAAGATTTTGATCATGTCGCCCACCAATAGTCGTGTTAAATAATCGTGATTTGATTTCAATATTGACCAAAAAAGATCTTGATTGTTTTTTGCCAAAATCGAGCTAAGTCCACCTACTATATGGACTTAACATGGGTTGAGGTTAGGATTATGGTTATTATAGTTATAACTGAGTAATATCTAGATACTGAGTACATACAACAGAACTGTAAAACAAAGTGCTACTGAAATTTGAATCGAATGCGATGAGAGAAAAATGTGTACCTGAAAATAATGACAAGAAAACATGCCTTTCTGTTAAGTTTCTCAAATTAACATGGAAAAGATAGATTGCATCTGTTTGGGACACTATAACTGTCCTGCTTTTCAAAGTTATTGCTCGTGTTTTGTGTATTTGCTCCTGTGTGGCAAGCCAAGTCCTTATTTAGTGCTGCATATTCATCCATTACCGTTTCATTTTCAGAGTACAATTTCAAGACAGATAATCCCTCTTTGTATGTCTCTCCTCTAGGGCAAAATGTGGGCGACTGGGAAGTTGACATCAATACGTTGAGGCCACTGTTCTCCTTCTCCCCACACCCTGGCAGTCTGAGAAATCAGACGTTACTGTGACAAACCTGGGCCGCTGGCACTAAAATGTCCCTAAGTGGTGGCACTGCAGGCGGGAAAGGTGTGGACTCGAATGCGGTGGACACTTACGACAGCGGTGATGAGTGGGATATCGGGGTTGGAAATCTGATTATCGACCTTGACGCTGACCTAGAGAAGGACAAACTCGAGATGTCTGGCACCAAGGACGGAGGGGGAATGGCAGCTCCACCTAGCGCAGTAGCGGCTCTGCCAGACAATATCAAGTTCGTTAGCCCAGTTAGTGCCCCTCAGGGCAAAGAGAGCAAATCCAAATCCAAACGCAACAAAAATGCAAAGGACAATAGCAGCAAGTCTCCAGCTGCAGATGGAGCAAAAAAGGAGCATCAGGGACGGACCCAAGGGGAGGTTACTGGTGCGACAGGTAGTTCAGGAGCCAGCAACTCCGCTACGGGCAAAGGTGCCGAGAAAGGCGCCAAGGCCTCACGCGGTGTGCCAAACAGCAAAAAGGAAAAGGAAGTATCGAGTGGGAAAAACAAGAAAGAAAAAAGCGAAAGCACACCAGTTGCAGTCGTGGCAATTGAGAAGGAGATAGTTGCGAACGCTCAGGCGTTTGGGAGCACACGCAACACGCCCTTTGACAATACGCAGAACGTAGACATTGCTGTGACAGAGCAACTTGGGAATAACGCTCTGGAAACTGTTGGAATTGTCTCTCCGTTAGCTATTAAATCAGAGCCGGAGGAGCTTGACGGGGAATGCAGAGTTCTCAAGAAGATGAAAAATGAAAAGGTAAGCGCGGATGGCCCGCTTGTGTATTTGAGCCATTTAGCAGCTACTGCAAATTGTGTTATTGATGTATTGATAACTTGAGTCAATTTTAACGGGACCTTAACCACCTGAATGCAAGTGAGTTGTTTCCTCCTGTTTTTGACATTGTGTGTTCTTTTTGATGGACATTTTGTGCAACTTTTTGATCAGAAAGTAGAGAGAGGACCAGATTCCAACTTGCATTACCCAAATAAGGTAATCATGGTGTTTCAACCGTTAGTTAATGGATCTGGCATTTAAAAAAATATATTTTTCAAAAAAAAGTATTATCACAGTGTGTATAAAAACGTATTTAAGGAATATTTACAGTATTATGCTAACATTATCACATTACAAATTTGTTTGGCTTGTTTTTCCCCCCTGTCGTTCCGGTCTTTGAATAGAGGGAAGTTTAGGACTGGTTTTGCTGTTAATCCCAGGAGCCAAAGATGTATTTGGGGGGAAGGGTAGGAAAAAAGCTCCGACCCACTGGCCTAAACTTACTGTGGGGGAAGGGTTAGAAGAAGGTCATTTATCTGCATGTATACAAGCTTTTAATCTGAACAGAACAGCTTCTGTGCTTCTGGGGATCATTAAAATTAGGAAGGAAATTCCAATTAAAGCTTCAAATTCAGTTTCAGATGTTAAGCTGATAAGTGATGACAGTGTTTGTTTGTAACTTTTACATTGGCCTTTTATCTGTGGAAAGGAACAGTTGTGGCTTCCACTGTTAAAAACGTAATCATGTAACGTTTTGCAAGTACATGCCGTTCGACTAAAAGAACAAATGCGGATTGTCATATTCATTACAGGATTATGTTTGCTACTGTTGTGCTTTGTTGCGTAGATTTGCCAACATTAAAATTCCAGTCACCATAAAGAGCCTACCGTGTGTCTTCTGGAGATGGTTTTAAAGCCCATTTTAAGGTCGCTTCCTAAGCTTTTTTTTGTCTTTTCAGTGTGACAAAATAAATCTGTGGTAGATTAGGGTAGGTAACCATAATTTCAGATATTGATGACCCAAATGTTGTAAATCAAAGCCAAATCCTGTACTCTCCCAGATTTCCATAGTGCACAATCTTCTTGGAAACATCAGTACAAAAGAGATGTTTTCTTCCCGGTGATTGTACACATGACTTGGTTCTCGGGTCAAGTAGATATTGTGCAATTAAAAGATTCCAAACTTGAAGAATGCAGTAATTTGTGCAAAAAATGTGTCCATTTTGCAGTTTACGTTGTGACAGTTAGTTGCGCATTGGTATTTAATGTAAATTGAATTCCTGTAGGCCAATTTTTCCAAGAAGAGATGCATTTAGTATGTCTATACGTTCAATATATTTTATAAACTATTGACTGATTAATAGATAATCTGCTTTTTCCCCTCCTTTGTTTTCGTTGTCTGCAAAAATCCAACTGGTTGACGTCTAAATTTTAGTATTGGTGATAGTTTTGGATGGTGCAACACTGTTTTTTTTTATAGCGTTTAAAATTATTTTAGCTTATGATGCAGCATGCGAAAAGGAATTCAGTAAAATACAAGGTGGCAAAAAAATCAGCAATTAGAGCAATGGCAGATTTGAGAAACAAAGCCTTTCCGCGGTGCGTTTCCCTCAGCTTTGTACATGGCGACTGCGAGTATGTCTGGATGGGTGTTAAAGCCAGCAGCGGGGGTGGGGGAGGGGATCGCGCGAGCTAGCACTGCTAATTCAGCTCATGAAAGGCTTGAGCAGTGAGAGCAGCTGTCCTCCATTGTCAGCCAGCAAATTTCCAGCATGCCTCATTTCACCTCTCAATGTGAGCAGAGAGAAAGCTAGAGGGCAGAACAGAGGGGGATAAACAAACATAGACCGATAAATGAGAGAAGGAATGAATAAATGAGAGAGAACTGTTGAATGCCTCAAGTTGCCGCAGTGCTTCCAAACGGAGGTTGGAGAGATCATGTGTTAAATGCCAGCGATGGAGTCTGGGTGTAGCTTTGCGAGGGGTTGGAAGGTGCTTTGCTCGAATCTGCCAAAGAAAAAAGGACAGAGGAAAGAGAAGGGGGAACAAATGACCTGGCTAAATGAAAGAGGGGGAGAGGGGTTGCTTTGTAAGTGGATGAAGTCTTTAACTTCCTACACACTAAGGAGCTTGTCAGCACTCCCAGTTCCACTGAGGCGAAAGAGGACTGGTGAAGAAATCAGGACTGTCACAATTCACTTAATTGCACTACTAAAAATAATAAGTATTAACTGGATCACACTTCCACTATGATAAGCAATCAATGATAATAGAAAAATCAACTCTCAACTCTTCTTTTGCCATTTTCTAACAACATGCCTTTTAGTGCTAGAGTAGATGATGGCAAAAGCAATCGAACGTTTTAAAAATTAGTGCAAATGAGCATCCACATGTTCATTATCCAATATCAATACAGACAAATAAATAAATACAGAACACAAATATCAGCCAATAACCAATATGGTTCCAATATATTTTTCATTCTTATTAAAACTGTTGCAGCTTCAGCCTCGCATTCGTCACAGTTAAAAGAGTTGAAAGAGAAATTCTGCAAACACCAAGCGTTTGTGAACAATATTCGCCTGAAGCACACTTTAGAAAATCCATTGCAACCGGTTCATCCCGGACTCTTTTGGCATACAGTGCATTATTTGAGACGCACTAATCCTTACTGTTTAGGGTAGATATTATGAATTGAGATGCGGTGTAGTCAGTTTAGGGCATGTGGTCCGATCATTTGAACAGCTCTCTTTCTCTCACGGTACAGAATGAGGGTGGTAACTTGCAGCGATTGGCGGAATTTTTTTTTAGATAACTTTGCATAATCCGTAGCCAGAGTCGGCGCCAGAGCAGATCTACTGGAGGGGCATTGGGTCATCCGCGGGGGGGCACTGCCGTTTGAGAATTTTTTTTTTTAATGCTTTAAAAAACGAAAAACACGTTTTTTATTTATTATTATTATTTGTTAATTGCGAATTTGTGGCTACTTTACAAATAAATAATTTTACACACATAAAAAATATTAATTCATAGAAGTTTGATTTAAAAACGATTGTATTGCTTCCGCGTGAACATAACTATGTCCATGGCATGCTCTGTTTTTAATGGCAACGGTGTGCTATACTTAGCAGCGGTCTGTTATCAAGAAATTATACATTAGAATTCAACCAAGCCATTATTTCATTTAAGTTAAAATTTGTACATTTAATATTGAAAAAAATAACTAAAAGGGATATTTTTTTTGAACACACCATTCAAAGTGCTCGTTGACTGCGATCTGTGGTGCTGATAGTGTTCTCTTGTGGCTCGCGCTGCCACAAGAAACATCTTCACACGGACGCGCGCTTGATCGGTTGCGGAGAAATCTCTATTCGTATCGGTGAAATCACAAAGTAAAATGCACTCAAACATGTCCCTGACAACCACTGATAAACATAATCGGTTTTAATGAGGGAAAAAAAAAAATTATGCGAGTGTGGGTTAGACCCCAGAATCTCTTGCACGCTAGTCTAAAATTCCACCACTGGACCATTCAAGCACTTACAAATTAAAGTCGGATTGAATATATCTAACGTTACTTCTTCATGTGAAAATTCTTGGCACTAACACATATTAGATCTCATTAGACAACAAATTAAACACAATGTACTATTTAAATAGATTGCTGGACATTTGGTGTTGTATAGCCTACATCTGATTTATGATTTAGCATTGTATTAGAAACTCTGGTAGGAGGGGCATCAATGAGCGCTAGGGGGGGCACGGCCCTCGAATGCCCCACCATAGCGCCGACCCTGTCCGTAGCATGTGCAGCGCATTGTTTTTCTGAAATTAAAATGTATTTAGCCTACTACTTCAGCAAAAACAGCTGTTGTATAAAGTAATGTGAGGGTGGCCATTGGACCATCATGAATCTCTTTATAATGGCAGTTCTTTCATTTTGACAAGCACAATACTTTAAGCCATTGGGGCTGCTGTGAAAAGTGGAACATTATTGTTTGATCAAGAAAATCACAAGATCTCATTCATACTTCTTTCTTGTACTGCAGAATGTGTAAAGAGCTGCCATTCAAGGTTGCTTAGTTAGTCTTATGGTGTGTTTAACATCTTTGTGCTCTGGCATTGTGTGTCGAGTTACTCTTGTTCTAATGAAGTTAGTGTCACTGGAAAAATCCTTTTAAGAAGATTAGAGGGAATTGTTAAAGATTTCAGCGACAGAATGATTTAGGATTTCTTTGTGTAGGAGACAGTCCAGGCAGCGTCTTGTGCTGCTTTAGTTCACAATTTACAAATCTATGTGTATTGGCATTGAATGCTGCATGAAAATCTTGCTTCTCAGAAACTTCAGGGTGATCTTGATATCGTAATGGTGTAGTTTGGCATAATTAGAGCTGCACAATTAATCGTTACAAGATGCGATCTTGATTCAAACACCCACAGAGAGAGCAGTTGTCATGCAGATTTGAAACCGCTTCACAAACCACACAATATCATTCATTTTTTGTCTTACAATAATTACAATTTTCACAGAAGCACTGAGATATAAGTTTATTGTTCGAATATAAACACTGATGACTACGATAGTCATCAAAATAGAGAAAATAAAATGTTGAAAGTAATTTGATGCTTCAAATAAAGATTGTATTAATTACATCGTTACACCAGTAGGTGGCGACACGTGACCGTTACATTCATTTGTCATTGAATCATTCATTCAAGAGATTCGTTCAAAAACACTTGATTCATAATGAAACTAGTGAAATCTTTATGAGTGTGTCATTGAATCATTCACTCAACCCGATTTAAAAAAATATATGAATTCAAATTAATTAAATAATTCTTAAATAGACTGCAGCAATTAACGTTTTGTCAGAAGCTCTAGAAAATGGCATGTTATTTGGTTTAGTTGTCTATTCAGAATTGTGGGAGAATCATGATCTTTATTTTAAACAAAAAATCCTCATTTTATCCAGCTCTAATTACAGCTATATGACCATAAGTATATTTTTTAGGAACTTTTTAGGGTTTTCTTTTCTTTATTGTGGAGTCCCTTATATATCGCTGGCCCTACTTAACTACATATCAACTAACTACATTAAAGACCAATATAATTTTTTTTGACACTTTCATCTTCTTCAAAGATTTGCTAGCTGTTCATCTGTTTAAAAGGAGAACCTTTTATTTATTTTGTTAAAATGCTTTCCCTTTCTCACATTCATCTGCTGTTTGTTTCACTATCTCACACCCTCTCGTCATGGGAGCCCCTGAATGAATTGAGCAGTTCAGCAACAGTAATGTAGCCTTGCTGCTGAAGGGTTGTTTTCTTCACAGTCAGTCTCAGTTACTCATTACATCATGTAATGCTATGGATGTTTTATGTCGAGAGGACGTGCTGTGCAATATGTTTTGCTGCTTCAAAGGTGCAAAGTGCACATGTGAGATGAAAGGCTCATGCATCCATACTCCCATGTTTCCATAATCAATATCAGCCATGACCTGAGCTCAGGGACCATGACCTGCCACCCTTTTCTCTCCTGTGAGCAATAGACTGTATTACTGTGAGCACCTAAACAAAAAGATTGTTATACTTATAATCAATAGCTATTGGAGAGTTGGGTTTTACAATTTAGCTTTAAGTATAGATTTTTTTTTTTTTAATTATTAAAAACAAATTGTCTCATATTTATTTAATTCTAGACCCATATAACTTTCCAACCTGCATAGAACACAGAATGAGATATTTAGCAGAATGTTCTGGCTGTTCTTTGCATTAAGTAGGGAATAAGAAATTGCTGGTACTTGGGTACCAAGTTGATAAAAAAAAGTAACTTCACCAGTAGCAGTATTTATACAATGTTGGTAGTAATTTGGTACCTGGATTAGGGCTGAACGATTATGGAAAATAATCTAATTGCGATTTTTTTTAACCAATATTGCGATTGCGATTTAATATGCGATTACTTTAAGTTCTTTACCTTCTGTATTAGTCGACAAAGACAAGCAATAAATCATTGTACAGTAGGAATGGGAATCTTAAGGCAGCTCATGATCCGATCTAATTTTTTTCTTATTAATTAATCTTAATAACACTTAAAATATGTATTTAATTACATGTGTAAATATACATACTTTATATATATATATATATATATAAACACATTTAATTAAACCAATTACATGTTAAGAATTTTAAATGGGCTATAAACTAATATAGCTTCAAAATATAAAAGCTAGTAAATAAAGAGGAACAAAAAAAAACATTACAAGCAATAAACAAAGAGTGCTTTCAGTATTTAAAAGTAGGCTGTCTGAACGTTTTCCATTCAAGAGCTGGAGTGATTTCCCCCCTCAGTTCAGATATGATAAGCTGCATTCACACTAATGCACATATCTCTTTTGAAATTGTAAATGTGGTTTGTCCTGTTGGTTTAAGATATAACTGACCGTGTTTACATTAATTTCGCGTCAAAAGCATTTTGAGATGCAAGTACATTTAACCAATGAGTCGCTCACAGTCGCATGCACGAACGCTCTTCACAAAGCGCGCGTAAGTATTTTAAAATTAAAGCAGCTTTCTCAGTGATTTTCATATTTTTTATATATAAGCCAACTGCATTCCAAAAGACATAAATAATGCCTTTGTGGAGCATTTGTAAGGAAAATTCCGGCGGGCAAGACTGCGCACTGCAAGAGTAACATCAAAGCGGCAAAACCTGTGCAATGAAGCCCGCGACTGTCCTTGTAATTCGCTTAAACCCCGAACTTTATGAAAGCGAATTTTTCGGAAGGTTCGCGCTGTGTCGTGTGTGTGTGTGTGTGAGAGAGAGAACTTAGAAGCAAGCAGAATACGGTTGTTTCTAAAGCACGCGCAGCGTCATCACGCATCTGTGTTTAAAAACTAAGCTCAGACTCGATTCTGAAATTCTCTGAATCGATCCAGAATTGTTGGAGAGAGAATAAATAACACAATATCACATACATAAAAAATAAACTGTTCTTTCTTCAAAGAAAAGTATTTTCGGAAACCATAGGCTATATTGCGCAGGTGCAACGCTGTTAAAGCCGACAGACTCGAGTGTGTCATTTCAGTACAAAATTATTAGGTCAAAAAACGATTTAACATACTGCAAATAGCCTACAAGTTTATTATAATAAATATATAAATGTTTATTTATAATTCATTTAGGTGGACAAGGCTACCAAGTACTGCGCAGCTATATCTAACGTTTTTTTACGTTAGGAACCCCCCCCCCAAGTCGACTAATTAGTTGAAATTTCAGGACTTTAGTCGACCAAGATTTTCTTTGGTTGATTACAGCCCTAATTAGCACGAGTCCAGATCGAACCGGGAGCGACCAGACAGCAGAGGATTCTGTTCGCTAATAAAACAATGATTTGTCCCAAAAGAATGATTAATTCTCAATTTAGAGTTTGTTATTCGTACGGTCTGATGCGCATGACGGTGGGCTGTGATTGGATGATGACCGGTGTCGTGATCATTCTCGTGTCGTGTTGCTCTTGTATCAGTCAGTGGTTAGATCAGCTTAGCACTCAATAAACAGGACAAGGGAGGTCACGTACGGGACAAATAAATTAGGCCCAATATACGGGACGTCCCGGCTAATACGGGACAGTTGGCAACGCTAAACATGACAGAGAGAGCAGCAGGAATATTAAATTACTGTCACTTTAACAGTTTATGCACGGATCCAATAAACTGATACACAACTTGCGTTTTCTTTCTCAACTAATTTGGTTCCAAAACTGACTGTGTGTAGTTGAATACTCGCCAAGATGGACATTTTGACACAATGTTGTTTGTATTTGACCGTTTAAGTGCAATAAGCCACTCTCACAAGCTGCTTGAGACTGAGAGGCGGCTTGTGCGCTGGCTCCACTTATATAGATCCGTGGTGTGAGCGTGAAACCTACAGGAATTAGTCAAATTATGCACAATACAAGCACTATTTAACCAGAGCAAATGAGACGAGTGAGTGAGAGGAGGCGGGTGTGAGTCACTTTGCCGTCGGAGAGAAGAGAGCGAGAACACGCAGTTGATGTTATTGCCTTTTCTGCTGGCAACAAAAATGGTCCGGCTCCGGTACCTGGCCGGTCGATCGGTGCATCTCTATTTTCCAATGTTATGTGTGTGTGTGTGTGTGCATGTACAGTATTACATTAATGTAAACAAAAATCTGAATTGTCAAAATATTGAATCTTGTGAATCCGATACGTCACTGTCATCATTAATCATGTGATTAAACATGTCAATCAAACATCAATATTGACAAAAAATTAAAGATCAGTCATCACTACTCTTAATTGTTGTTTACTTGAGTAATTACTTGGAAAAACTCTTCTCTACTGAGAAATACTTGAAGGCTATGTATGTGTGGATAATTTAATTAGCTTTTTTCTTCATATATATGTTAATATTTGTAAGATGTGTGTTCAATTGAGCAATTTCACTGGTGTATGACTACTGATAAAAAGTGGCATGGGAAAAGCAGGTTGTACCTAGAGCATGGCGCCGAGCAGGTGGAGTCTTTATACCTAAAGAAAAAGATGCTACAAGCATCAGTCAGTTTCATCCTATTTCACTATTAAACGTCGAAGGTAAGATTTTCTTCAGTATTATTGCGCAGAGATTGTCAATCTACCTATTAAAGAATGGCTTCATTGACACTTCAGTTCAAAAAGCGGGCATTCCAGGGTTCTCAGGATGCTTAGAACACATCAATGTTATCTGGCAACGAATTCAATCAGCTAAAAAGGAGAGGAAGGAGCTCCATGTGACATTCCTGGATTTGGCTAATGCATATGGTTCAGTGCCACATGAGCTTCTTTGGGCAGCATTTGATTTTTTCAGAGTACCAATGTCAATAACAAATTTAGTGAAAGCCTATTTTGGAGATTTGCAATTTAGTTTCTCAACTCCAAAATTCAGCACCGCATGGCAATGCTTAGAGGTTGGAATAATGGCAGGATGCACCATTTCTCCACTGGCTTTTACCATGGCAATGGAAGTAATCATTAGGGCATCAAGATGGGTAGTAGGAGGAGAGCGCTTGGCTTCTGGGATGCGACTACCACCAATCAGAGCATACATGGATGACATGACAACCATGACTACAACAGTAGCCTGCACTAATCGGTTATTGGGGAAATTAACAGATAATATTGAATGGGCACGAATGCAATTTAAGCCCTCTAAATCAAGGAGCATCTCGATAGTTAAAGGAAAGGTAGTAGATAAAACATTCTTCATTAATGGTGAGGCAATACCAACAGTTTCTGAGAAGCCAGTGAAGAGTCTTGGGAGATGGTACGATGGGGATCTAAAGGACACAGTTCGAGTGGGAGAAGTTAGACGACAAGCAGTGGAAGGGTTGAGGAGCATAAACAGCTGTGCTCTACCAGGCAAACTAAAACTCTGGTGCTTTCAGTTTGGCCTACTGCCAAGGTTGCTGTGGCCACTGACTGTGTATGAGGTTTCTTTGGCAACAGTGGATAAGCTGGAAGCGTTAATAAGTTCATACATCAGGAAATGGTTGGGAGTTCCACGTTGCCTCAGCAGAGTGGGACTTTATAGTAAAGGAATATTGCAGCTGCCAGTCTCTGCTTTAACCGAGGAGTTTAAGTGTGCCAAGGTCAGACTGGAAATTACTTTAGCAGAGTCACGCGACAAATGTGTAAGGGAGGCAGCCGCTGTGGTAAAAACTGGTAGAAAGTGGTCAGCAAAGAAATCTGTAGTAGAGGCAAAGGCTGACCTTCAAATTGGGGATATCGTGGGACAGGTACAGCATGGAAGAGGGGATTTTGGGCTCAGTTTAGCTCCTCCTAAATGGCACAAGGCAGGCCCAGCTCAAAGGAGGAAGCTGGTAGTCAACGAGGTGCGAAAGCAGGAGGAGAGGATGAGATGTATAAAGGCCATTTCCCAGGCCAAGCAGGGAGAGTGGATGAGATGGGAGAGTGTGGAACAACGCAAAATGGGCATTGGAAGGCAAGCGTAGTATGACCAATAAGTTGCCGCCTGTTCTAGCAAAAGATTACACGCAGAAGACAATATTCATCCGCCCAGGCGAGCAACCACCAAGAAAAGGTGCTAACACCAATTCTCGCCCAGGACAACTGGAAGCTGCTAGGGACTGGAAGATGCTGGCTGATCTTGATCAACGGCTTATTTTTCCACCTGAGATTGCCACCACTAACCTACGACCAGATATTGTTTTGTGGTCTGGATCAGCACGCATTGTTCAACTGATAGAGTTAACAGTGCCATGGGAGGATGCGGTAGATGAGGCATATGAGAGGAAGAAACTGCGGTATGCTCATCTGGCCACTGAAGCAGAACAGCAAGGATGGAGAGTCCAGGTTTATCCCGTGGAAGTGGGTTGTCGAGGTTTTGTGGCACACTCTACAACCCGGTTCCTCAGAGACGTCGGATTCAGTGGCCAAGAGTTGCGTCGCACAGTAAAGAACTTACCTGAAGCAGCAGAAAGGAGCAGCAACTGGCTGTGGTTGAGACGGAAAGATTCTAGCTGGCTGTGTACAGGCCACCATGCTACGGTTTCGTAGAATTCTTGTAAACTTGTAGAGTCTGTTGGTTTATTTGTATGGGTTGTATAGTATTTACATTCATTACGTTCCTGTGTATTTTGCGTGAATGACGGGTGGTTGGGCAGATATTGTGTTTTGCGGTAGGTGGTATGCCATACGGAACCGTTGCCACTGAAACTGCATATTAATGCACCAGTGGGGCTCGACAGCCTTAGTCAAACGGGTTGGCGCGTATGGTTGGGTTGCGGAGAGATTGTGAGATTGTGGTTAGGTCTCAGCAGCAGGAGGGATGTAGAGGTCAGTAAGCTGGGCTGAGTTGAGGGGGGTGACTCTGGGACGCAAGAGTCACTGTCGAGCCCTCTTGAGGTGTCGTGGGCTAGTCGACGAAACACTGAGGACGGAAGGTGCCCACTTGAAGACCCTAGAGATGTCCCCTACTCAGCTCAATCCAGACGGTTGTCATGGGGGGACCGCACTGTGGTTCCAGCCGTTGTGTGTGCTGACGCGTGTTAACACTAGACAGAAGGAGATTTACATCACCATATGGAAAGAAGCGTAAATGGATGGAGAAGCATAGGTTACTGTAAAGCTATGTCTTAGTTGTTGCTTATTTTGGCGAAAGCCGAGTACAAATAAGCATGAAGTTTTAACATTACTCTCGTGTAATGGAAATCTGAGATCTTGGTTTCTTGACAACCAAAAGCTGCTATTCACTGAGTTTTGCTAAGTACTTTATTTTGCAGTAGAAAAAAACAAGCAAACACAAAGCTTTTAAACATAATGAGGTTGAGTAAACGACATGATGGTCTAGTAAAGAACTTGAGACTAAAACAGAGTTTGTTGTATATGTTTGTGTTTTGGTTTTTCCCTCTCGACTCTAAAGGAGCACTTAGACTTTAATGTCGTCAAAAATAGACTTTTCGATACTAAAATATTCAAAGTTTGAAATCAAGCTTCCTAGTGCTGTCTGTAAGCTATTGAATTAAAATTACCCCGCTGTAAAAACACACATACATTGAGTGAGCAAACATTTATGTGAGATAACTGATCAATGTTTATATGTGAATAAGTGTCTAAATGAAGTGATTGTATCTCTTCAGAAGACTTAGATTAAACTGCTTGATTTACATGGATTACTGTTATCATGTGCTTATTGATGTTGGAAAATATTGATTGATGAGATTTTCAATGAATTGACATAAACAATGGGATAATATTAAAATGATCTAAATGGACGTTTTTCCCTGTGGTATCCAATTATATTGAATATTTTTCAAGGTATCGTATCCAAGTTAGAATAGTCAGTATCGTGACAACATAAGTGGGCTTTAAACCCAAAACGGAGAGCTTGGCTTCATCATAAGACTCAATAAATTTAAAATCAATTGAGGTGAAATTAGAGGACATGCTAATTGCGTTTACAGCGTCTGGCCAGAACCATTTTTGATTCCTTTTAACTGCGGTGTCCATCTGTATCTGAACTGTAATGATACACACACACACACACACACACAGATAAGATATAAATCATTCAATGTTGTTCCTCACTGCAGACGATTGATGATGTTTTAATATGCCTAGCATCAGTGTGTTTTTCCTGATATCGTGTGAGTTTTTGCACTCACGGTGACGCTGATTACTGCAGTTATTAATGAATCACTTGCCCTTCCTCTTGGTCTTTAAAAGTGTAAGTCTGCACAGTGTTTCCAGTGTTAATTGCACGCCCCTACTGCGACCTTCTCAGATGCCATTTGTGGTTTCATGATTGATGTTTAAGTTATCTTAACCCTTATTTAACCCTTTTTTTTAAAGTGGAAAACAAAAACAGTTATGGAAGGGATTCTGCAAAATATATCCTAGTTCCATGGAAGAAAAATTTGCATAAAAAATAATGAAAGATTTGGAGGGGGGGGGGGGGGGTGAACTGTCCCTTTAAATGTATCCGCTTGTGTGTATTGAATTTCACATACAGATAGGGCCCCTTTAAAGGGTTCGATCCAATAGAGCAATGATCGTACAGATGATGCTGATAGGAATATTGATCTAAAGCCTGTGTCTGGTGCTTTATTATGGTTGAACTGTTGAGCTCATGCCAATAACTGCCCTTATTGATCAGGGGAGATGACATGAATGGCTTGGTTTGAGATTGGGATTTCTAAAGTTAGCTACTTATCCTCATTACTGTAGTACAAAGACCTATTTATTTTTTGTTTGTTTAGCAATTCTGTTGTAACTACACCATATGATGGTTTGATTTAACTTAAATTTCCTTGGATACCGTTTGTGCATATTTTCCACATGATCGCAATGATTAATGCTTTTGATTGTCATTTTTGAAAAGAACCATTTTAAAGAGCTTTTATGAAAAGCCAGTTTTTGTGTAGTTTTATTCTAAGAATAAAAGAAGAAATCTAAGAAATCTAAAGTTTCACCACTCATATGCGGAGTTTCTTCAAACATCATGTGTTTTTTCCTGTAGGGCTGATAAACATTCATGTTTTCTTTTTCTTTTTTTAAATCTATTTGCCAAAAGATCTGTCAACCAATAGGTTTTTTGATGGACTTTATTACATGACACACTGTTTAATTAATGAAATCCCATAAAGCCAACTGTTTAGACAACTGCCTCAGAACATGCAGATGCATCATGTTATCTTGCTTTCGGATGCCTGTCGTTTGAGAACACAGTCGTGTGAGAAATTTCTGGGAGGGAATTATAACACTTTGATGACAGACTTTGGCTCAGGCATTTCACAATGAACAAAACAACTGCAGTTATGCCGTCCCATTATGCAAAGTCACATGACTTTTTTATGCGAATCAAGGAATTTATTTAGTAAATGTGTGTCTATCATAGTTTATGGACACGTTTTCTTATTGGATAAAAAAAAGTATCGACCTCAATTGAGCGTTTAAGTTTTTTTATGCACATTTTTAGATTTTATGCACATCCATTGTTATTTTTTTGTGCGATATGCGAAAATGTGCTTAAATAGGTTGGTGCAAACAGGTAGACCCCAAATGCATTCTGTCCATGTATTTATTTTAAATTGTTGGTCCATGTACATGCGTATCAGACTAACATTTTTGGCTGTTTTATCTTGTCTTGTTAAAAAGTAGTTAAATATGGATGTTGAAAAGCCTATATTCTGTTTCATTCTGTAGCTACACTACAGTGTTACTACTAAATGAATGTGTTCAACTGATAACATTCTCTGGCAAAAAGCTGAATTCTGGTTTGCTCAATGCTGTTATTATTGGATAGGCTATCATACACAACAGCAAAGAGTAATCATAAAGATCTGTAGTTTTAACCATAGTATTTCAAGTCACCTTTTAGGGCTGCACGATTTGGGGAAAATGTCATATTGCGATTATTGAGGTCAATATTGCGATTGCGATATGCGATTGCGATTTAATAAACAAATGGTTTCATGAGTCAACTTGCTTGATTCTAAAGCAAAATGCACACACAGATTAGGGATAATTCTGAAATGTGTATTTCTCAACTCAAACTAGCAACAACAACTAAATAATTGATAACATCTATAATGATCAATAAGCCATTGAGGTCTGGATAAAAATGAATCCACCCCCATTTAAAACATTAATTATAGCCATCCACCATTACAGTGATTTCACAATTGAAAGCTATAATTTTTTCAAAAACATTTATTAGGCTTCAAAAAATATAACCGCTTTTAATTTAAGTGAACTTAATAATACTCACATAAACCCATAAAAAAGTATTATTTACCTGTGCCCTTCCTGTCATGTAGGACATATACAGAAATTTAAGTTATCAAACAGTCTGCACTGCATAAATTATAAATTATATATAGACTAATCCTTATTAAAGCTACACAAGTTCTTTAGTCAAGAGCAGTGAGTAATTTTCTTTGTTCTTTGATTAACTTTACTGACAGAAAGCTTTGGCTGCTGGCCCTTTAAGAGCAGCCGTTATAGAGACGCGGATCTCACACGCGCCTCATTCTCTCACAACTCTTTACGTCCATCATAAGCCTGCTCTTATGTTATGAAGATACTCGACAAACGACATTTTGGCATAATTGTGTGTGTTATTATTTGTTCAAGCGGAAAGATAACTATTCCGGTCTGTCCATGCGCATGGGCGCGCGTCTTTCTGTTCTGTGAGTCACAGTCGGACATTCACAGGCTCCGCGCTCTCTTTTGATTTGTCGCGCATTAATGGTTTGAACTTTAAAGCATTCGCACAAATAAGAGCGGGATCATGTAACACTAGCCAAAGGATGACAAAAAATAACAGATGCTGCGTTAATTGCGTTAACAGCCCTAATTTGTTTATTTTACATAAAATCACAGCATTTTGCGTCATATAATCGCATAGGCTTGACATCGCGATTGCGATATGATTAATCGTGCAGCACTATACCTTTCAACAAACTATTATGTGAAAACCATTGCCTAGAGTACAAAATGTGTTGTAGTAAAACACTAATCTTTTTAACTCCAGCTGTTTTGCGTGACGTTTGTGTTTTGAGAGCCAATTCAGAATGAAGGTTTGCGCGTTAATGGATGTTTTTCCCCTTGTGGTCACCAATCAACGTCTTTTGTTCATATTACTAGACTGAAGTTCAGCTCCGAGTTCAGAGTATTGTGAAAAAGCTGGTCTTTCCCTGGCTCTGTAAATAAGTTGTATCTGTTAGACGGAGTACCACCCACATCGAGTCTTTCCTCTGTTCAGAGGAAGCAGCAGAATGCATTCTGTCCATAAATAGTTGGCTTGTGGTTCTCCAGGGAAATCTAGCAGCATGAAAACAACTGGTCTTGTAAGTGCGCATGTAGAACATTTTTGTGGTTCTGTCATTGTGAACTTTATAATGTACACATAAGATAAACACATGACATAATTGCAGTATTCTTAAATCTTTCTTTGTTCAGTTGCATCACAAGTGATCTGACCTCATAAAATGAACGGTCCCACTTTATACTGAGTGGCTTTAAGTACTATGTACAACATCGAAAAATAAGTGCAATGTACTTATTGTGTTTGTTGTATTGTAAAACCCTTTTGCTGCTATTGAGATGTGATACGGGTAAGGTTAGGGTCAGGTGTGTGTGAGACGGGTAAGGTTAGGGTCAGGTGTGTGTGAGACGGGTAAGGTTAGGGTCAGGTGTGTGTGATACAGGTAAGGTTAGGGTCAGGTGTGTGTGATACGGGTAAGGTTAGGGTCAGGTGTGTGTGATACGGGTAAGGTTAGGGACAGGTGTGTGTGTGATACGGTTAAGGTTAGGGTCAGGTGTGTGTGATACGGGTAAGGTTAGGGTCAGGTGTGTGTGATACGGGTAAGGTTAGGGACAGGTGTGTGTGATACGGGTAAGGTTAGGGACAGGTGTGTGTGATACGGGTAAGGTTAGGGTCAGGTGTGTGTGATACGGGTAAGGTTAGGGACAGGTGTGTGTGATACGGGTAAGGTTAGGGTCAGGTGTGTGTGATACGGGTAAGGTTAGGGACAGGTGTGTGTGATACGGGTAAGGTTAGGGTCAGGTGTGTGTGATACGGGTAAGGTTAGGGTCAGGTGTGTGTGATACGGGTAAGGTTAGGGACAGGTGTGTGTGATATGGGTAAGGTTAGGGTCAGGTGTGTGTGATACGGGTAAGGTTAGGGTCAGGTGTGTGTGATACGGGTAAGGTTAGGGACAGGTGTGTGTGTGATACGGGTAAGGTTAGGGTCAGGTGTGTGTGATACGGGTAAGGTTAGGGTCAGGTGTGTGTGATACGGGTAAGGTTAGGGTCAGGTGTGGTGGTATGGGTATCTTTAAGGCTGGGTTAAGGTGTAAGGGAAGGGTCAACAGTGTAATTACAAATGTAATTACATACATTAATTACAGCTGTAATTACATGCAGGTATTTTCAAAATATATGTTCAATGTAAAAACATGTACACAATACGTCCATTGTATCAAATTATTAATTTCAATGTAAGTACATAGTACTTAAAGCCACTTAACATAAAGTGTGACCAAATGGACATTTCTGAAAATCATAAATTCCTACCACATCTCAATTTGGTGTTTGAAAGCATTCTTGAAAATGACATTTTAAACATTTTAGAGTATTTTTTCTTGCTAAGGCTCATTTTTATGCATCTTAAACATATTGTTTTCACACTTGCAATATTATCACAGCTTGATTGAAACTAACACACAATAATCATATTGTCAAAATTTACCTTTTGTACCTTTTGAAGTACACAAACATTACAAAACTAGTGGGAAAATTGGTGGAAATGGCATAGATTTTGAAAACTTGATTTTCACTATAAATGTTGGAAATGGTTTGTTTTTCTTTTTTTTATTATCATAGTTGTAAACGTCATGCAATGTAATTCATATTTTTTATGACAGATTTGCCTCTGGGACAAGGGCAAAGCAATAAAATATAAGGCATTTAAAAACAAGCCAAGATGTGGTATTTAGACCAATTTAACATGACCTGCATAAAACAGAAGAAAAACAGATCATAACAATGGACATTTGGGAAAATGTCTTATTAATAGACTTGTTTTTCTCCAGGATTGTGGGCCAAAGTTCTAGTTCATGTTGCTGGAACGCTGGATGTTAATTCTGGCATCAAGCAGCGAGCCGTGTTGCTCTTTTTTTGCATTTCTTGTGAAAAGATGTATGACGAAGCAGAGTGCTGGAGAGTCTGTGCTTCTGAGCTGCTTATCTGGATTTCCTCTCAGCCCAACCTTTTCCACAGAGGGTGACCTTGACAAGAATGTGGATTATGATTGTAATAGATACTGTTGTTAGTGAATGACTAGTCACACCAGGAGGTGGTATTATGGAGGAGGGGAATGAATTTGCTTTTCTCCCCCCTCCCCCACATCTCTTTTGCTCTTGATCACTCTCACTCTCTGATCTGTTACATACTATTAGTGCTTGGCTTGACATCTGGATCTTTTTTTTTTTTTGGTCTTCCAGCCATCCTTTTTGCATTTAAGAAAAGAAAGCAAGATGTGGTTTGACAGAGCGCTCAAAGCAACGTGAAATTAGCTGGATCTCCTGAGTCTCGAACAAACAAGCTGAAAACGTTCTCTCTAGCTGACAAGAACGATCCTCATTCAAGAATATACCACATCATCAAACCACTAGAATGAGCCGCAGTGCTTTCAGCAACTGTTCTTCAGGTCTTTATTTATTTGTGTTAATGCATCTTTCAAATGGTTCAATTAATGAAGAAATTAGTCTAAATCAGAGGTTTTCAAACTGGGCCCAGAGACCCACAGAGGGGTGCAAGAGGGTTAAAGTGGTCTATATAAATGCAAATTTTGAAGTGGGACTTTATTCACTCAATAGCCTATAAAAGTGATACGAGTTCCACACACAAAAAACAGTGTAAAAACAAAATGCATCTAAAGTTGGTGTGCAGTGTCGACTTTCGTGATTGGCTATAATACCTGCAGGTTGCAGCCAATGCACATGCTCCTCTATAAGTGCACGTGAACTGATAAGAATGTAAATGTGTACCTTGAAATGCATTGTAAGTCGCTTTGGATAAAAGCATCTGCCAAATGCATTAATGTAAATGAACTGAGATATTGACCGAAAATCTTTTAACAGAAACTAGAGCCCGACCGATATATCGGCGAGCCGATATTATCGGCCGATATTAGGCATTTTCATAACTATCGGTATTGGCATTTATAATGGCCGATAAATTAATATTTTTTTAAAAATGCGGCGTGCGGTGTTTCATGTAAGGGTGGCGCTGCCAATAAAGCACCTAAAAGCTGTCACAATGAACTGGCAAAAGCAATGATATGAATGCATCAAATATAGCAAGGAGACATTTTAATTGTTTATTAATAACAAGTGTTTTCAGTCATTGTGGGCTGCAACGATGAAGTTGAGGATGCGGACTTGCGATCTTTGAACGTGCCAGAGAGAAATGTACATTTCAGAAGGATTACATAAGCAGAGAGCAGTTTGTCTTTCGTTTTGATTTGTTCTGTTTAAAAGTAGACATTTCAATAGATAAATTTCTCAGGTCTATACGCTGAGTTTCGGTTCATTTATGAGACGAGTTGCAGTTCACTCGCCGGCGCCTCCGTTTCGAGATTATCTATTGTCTGTTATATTTACTTCTTATTTATTAAATCCAGGCATTTGATTGATGAAACATTGATTAAAATTAAGATATAATTAATACAAAACGAAATTGACTTTAATGAAAGGCTTTGTGCTTTCTGTTCGAGGTCTATGTGAAAGTTGTAAAGCACTTTAGTGCCGCTTTCGGAGCTTGTCACGTCCGTTTTTTCCTCATAAATGCGAACATGAAAAATAAAATAAAATTATAAAAAATAAAATTATATGTTCTGTTGAGAGCCAACCCTTCTTCATCCAGTGGGTAGTAGACTATTACTTTTGATTTGCGCAGTGTAATTCACTAAATTGATTTCTCTGCTGCCAGCCTCTGTCACGTATTGTGTGAGCTTGTGACTATTGCAAGCGCGCAGCTGAGAAGTCCTGATTATATTGTCTGCTATATTTATTTCTTATTTATTAAATCCAGGCAATTGATTTATTAAACATTGATTAAAATGCGTGGCGCGAGCGTCAAATCTCCGACAGTAAATGGATGGCCCATTCTGCTCTGTAACTGGTGCTTTTCCGCGTCTCGGGTAAACCGCTGTTGCGACGCGAGCAATAACGGCCGCGTCCGGTGTGTAGACAGTGTTAAAGCTCATTCTGCCTATAACGCTGCGTTACAACATCAAGCAATATTCCAATAATTTATATAATTATAACACTTTATATAGGGCCATTTTTCATTAAGAGTAGCCTAGTTTCACGTTTAGTACATTTTGCTTACTAATTATTTAAAATCGTATAAAAGTACTGTACATATGTAATTAAAAACGTTTTCATTAACGTGATGGCGCAGTGGATAAGACACATGCCTTTGGTGTGAGAGACCCGGGTTCGAATCCACTGCAAGACACCAATGTGTCCCTGAGCAAGACACTTAACCCCTAGTTGCTCCAGAGACGTGCGACCTCTGAAATATAGCAATTGTAAGTCGCTTTGGATAAAAGCGTCAGCTAAATGAATAAATGTAAATGTAAATGTCATTATGATATTATAAATTTTACTTTAGTAAAAAGATCTGAGTTCTTCCTCCACTGGTAGAGATTAGAGGAATTAAGACTAAAAATAGAAGATAATGTCAGTGACACTTTTGATATATTTATTGGTACAAGTTGTTTTATATAACGTGACTAAATTAATAGACAAAGTCCTTAGTGAAGATTATGCAACAGTATTTAGAATATAATATAATATAGCATGCAATGCAAACTAGTTTGGTTACAGCTCAAATGTATCATTCTCATTCTATCATTCCCCCTGCCTCCATTACATATCTTTGTCACACAAGTGTTTGATCACCACATTTGAGTGATCATTGCAAAACGTTTATATATTTATTCTGTTTAAATACTGTGTATTCTATATACATTACCCATCAAACGTTTGTACACACTAGTAGGAAAGTGTGTCCAAACTTTTGACTGGTACTGTACTATAATACACATAAATAATATTGCTACTGTACACATAAATAATATCGGCCGATATATCGGTATCAGGCTTTTTTTTAATCGGTATCGGCATTGGCTCCCAAAAATCCATATCGGTCGGGCTCTAACAGAAACTGTTACTTTAACAGATGTGTTAATGGAACATTTGATATGGTTAAAGCTTTTTACACGTACATCTGAAATGATCCAGGTTTACGTTAGGGAGAATGTAGATCCAGCCGATTGTTATCGCAGAATAAACCCCGACAGGGCGATCAGGACTAGCGAAGAGAAGGGGTTTATTCAGGGTGTCCGGGGGATTGGCTACTAGCTAAAAATCACATTTTAATGATGCAAAAGAAGCATGCATGTCGTTGAGTACAATAATAAAGTGGTTACAAGTAGGATAAGGATCATTATATCGATCAATTGACTAACAATACGATGTATGTATCGATACAAAGTTAAAGTAGTTAAGATACAGTAAAGCTACCCTTCTGAAAAAGCATTTAGCTACACTACAAGTTACTATCAAAAGGTAACTAGCTACATTAAACCTACTTTTATTTCTTTTAATTATTTTTTTTTTTTACAATGAAATTGCATATTACAAATAACTGAATAATTGTTTATGAACAATGTCTTAAGTAAAAAAAAATGGTTTAAAACAAACTTAATGCAATACAATTGTGTTTTCAAAGTGTAATCTATTGTTTTATTTTGTAAGATAGCCTACACACAATGCTCAAATCTCAATCTGACTGTCAAAGTAAAAGTGCATAATTGTGATAAATGTAACATCATTGCAAGAACAAAATGTATGCAAAAAATTGGATATACAGTAGTCAAAAATGTATATTAAACTCTCAGCATTTACTGTGAACGGAGCCGCTCTGAGACCCGATTCATGAGCTGCTTATGTGAACACACTACGCCTCATTTTTTAAACCCGTCACAAAAAAACTAAGCTGTATAGCCTACCTATTTAAATAAATCATAGCCTTTGCCATGTGATAAGCACACTAAACTATATCGCAAATTAGTTTACTGTTTGATTGACAAGATGATTTTCCAAAGCAATAGCGCAGACGTTAGTGATCTTTTAGGGTCATTGTGAAATTGTGGCTATACAGATTAGTCTATGTAATGCAAATGAGAAACACTGATTCATCGCTGTAATTAAAACAGAAATAGACATTTGATATAGAGTGCAATAAAGCAGGATAATTAATCAATTTAAAATGGCTATTACTTACAATATGCTTTGCGATATATGTGAGTTTTTGCGAAATTCACGAGTTTTCATTAGGCGCATTTGGAGGGTAAATGGAAACGCCGCTATTGACAGCCAAAACGAACACAGACAACGTATAGCAACCTCTGGTGATTTAATCGCTGTCAGTGTGAACGCCCCTTGAGCCATGTTCCCAAAATATCTGTCATGTTTTATCTTGCTTTTTTAATAAACAGAAGTATTAATAATGACGTTAAAATTCCAAAGGTGGCTTTTTACACATCATTTTAAATCCTTTTTTTTCCCGCAGCTTCAATAAATGCTCTCAGGCGTCCATTTTCTCGGGCAGCAAGTATGAGGAATGCAGGTCTCCACTCTCGCTCAGCTCAGGGGCCTTCCCTCTTCCCCTCCAGCCTCCCACAGGCCCGTAAACAATACTGGGCATGAGCCCAAGCTAACCAGCTGCACGGAGGAGGCCAAGTGAGGCAGGATTGGGGGATGGTCAGACACGGCCGAGCCATGTTGAGAGAATGGCGTTTAAAACACCTGCTGTGCAGAAGCCAGTCCACTAACCAACACACATTTCACCAGCAGAAGGTGAAGTGCACAAGCAAATGCTCACTGTGGCTGTTTGTGTTAGTGGTTGTTTTGCTTTATTTAAGCATAATTTTGTTTTATTCAGATCATTTTTATGCATCAGACAAATTACGTTGGCTGTTGGCCGTCGCATGTTGCAGCATTGGCGTTGAATTTTGGCTTGACTTTAAAACCTCCGCGTTCAATTCCATTGTGTTGTTTTTTCTCTTCGGGTAGACCTCCCACTCCTTTAAGATCCTTGCAGGGAGGTTTGATCTTTTACAGATATGTTAACAAGAGAAAAAATATCTTTGTTCAATTCTACCTGTGCAATCTGGTCATGGGGTGGGCAATATGGCAAAACATCATATCACGATTTTTACGATCCATGATCTTACCACAAATCTTTTTCATGTTTGATTTTAAGACTATTTTGCAATTACTGAGCATTACAGCCAAATTTATTTCCCCATTTTAAAAATTTCACCTGCATGATTCTGGATAAATTGAGAATCACGATTATTTGCTTCAAATCGAGATCACGATTCTCCCATGATTCTGTTATGTTAATGTAATGTTAATTGCTGCACATTTTATTTAAAATTAATTTTAATTTTATTTATTTGAATTAATTATTTAAAAAATCAGGTTGAGTGTATGATTCAATGACTCACTCATAAATACCTCACTTGTTTAATTACTGGATGAATTAGAGATTTTTAACAATTTTCTTGAATGATTGATTCAATGACAAATAAAAAATGTTTAACAGTCACTTGTCGGCACTTGGTGGCGTAACAATGTAATCGATACAATCATTGTTTGAAGCGTCAAGTTACTTTCAGAAGGTGATTTACAGTATTTTGATCTCCGTAGACATCAGTGTTTATATTCGAACTATAAACTTTTATCCCAGTACTCCTGAGATCATTTGAATTATTGTAACACAGAAGTAATAATACTATTTGACCATTCCCCTCACTTCCTTAGAACAGTCAAACAGTGTCTGTTTTTAAACCAACAGCTTTTAAGTTTAAAAGCTTTTATCTTGCCATCAAATATGTCCAACAAAAAGGACATATGTAGGCATACTGATGGACAACATAATGTTTTCAGTGCTTGAAATAAGCCTAAGCTTAGTTGATCAGCGTAGGTCATCTGTTATCTTTGAAAGCGCAGGAGCAGTTAAGTAAAGCTGACAGATTACTGCCTCAGAGCCACAGTCCAGCTGCTATCAGAGCAGAGCCGTTGAATTCAGCCGGCGTTTGCTTTCACTGTCTTTGGTTTGTGTGTTTAGTTTGTGCGTCCGTTTGATATCAGACTTGGGTTTTTGGTATGTGTGAAAGCTGTTTAACGTAATGTTTAGATGGTCACCTTTGATACTCACCCAATAGACCTTAAAGGAGCCATCTTTGGAAAACAGTCTCGAGCAGTCGAACCATGAACGCCGTGCTACGTGAGCTTAACTGTGACTATCGACCAGCACGTAGCACGGCGTTCGTGGTTCGACTGGTCGAGACTGTTTTCCAAAGATGGCTCCAGCCTGTTTACGAGAAGTGTACTGTCTTTATAAAGTATATTCTTATTAAACTGTCTGTACACTTACAAAGTTCTCAATGCTTCGGTTTGCAGGTAGAGACCCTCATTATCCTACCGTGTTAGTGTGGGACTATTTTGAGCCTTGTTATTGGTATTAACTAGCGATTTTTATTTTTACTTATTCTATGCCCTATATACTAGCGTTATAAGCTCATCTGTGGTAAAGCTAAAGCTAAAACTGGGTACATTCGATTATCATGAAAACGCATCCCGGAGAACGGTCGACTCGGTACCCATGTGTTATTAACCCCTAGGTTCATTTTTGGCCGGAATTGTCCTTTAATCAGGGTAAATTATGCTAGGGGTGTAGCGTTATGCAAAAATGATGGTTCAGTACGTCCCAATGTTTTGAAGTCACAAGTCGGTATGGTTTCAGTACAGCAGGGGAAATTAAACAAACTATGTCTGTCTTTAAATTTAAAAAAAAACGTGTCCATATCGTTGCATCCGGCAGCAACACACACTGCAGTTTATGGTGCCGTTGAAAATGAGGGAAGATATTTGAAGGGACTACAATTTTGGATGCAAAATATGTTAGCAAACTATTTTAGAAAAGGGTTAGAATTATTCCGCTCTGATTCCCTCTGTCTATTTGAAGCGTATGCGCGTGCCAGCTCTCATTTGTTGAAGTCTACAAAGTTAAAAAGAGACTTGCCTGCTGGCAGGATAATCCTTTGTGAAATGGAAATACTTGCATGTATTTGACATTTAGGGTACGTTTACACGACAACGATATGCTTAAAACTGAGTTTTTCCTTTAAGTTTTCCACGCACAGACGACACAATTGTCAAAACGATCCCAATTCACAAGCATCCCCTGTATTCTATAAAATAACAAACACTATAGACTGAGCACGTAATATACATGTGCATGACCTCATTGTTTTCACAGATTCATGTTTTTGTTGTTTAAATAGAGACCATTTTCAAAAACTTGCACTTTAAAACACGGTTTCAAAAGTTTGCGTTTTCAGGCACCCAAAACGGCATTGACATGTAAATGAACGGCCAAAACGCTTAAAACGTTTAAAAAGTTTTTAGCTGACAAAGGTGTTGTGTAAACAGCCCCTTAGAGGCAAGTATACAACCGTAAGTTGTAGGTAGTTGAGTAAAGCTTGTCTCAAACGCATTCAACAGCACTCATCTGACAGCAGGGCAAGCATGTAGGTTTATGATTTAGTTTGAAGCGCTTGATATAAAGCACGTCTCATGTTTGGGACAACTTGGACAACTGTACAATAAGGTTCATTAGTTAACATTAGTTAGCTACCTTAGTTAACATGAACTGGTTAATATTGATTTCAACATTTTCAACATTCAAATCAAAAGTTGTATTTGTTAATTCACTGTGAACTAACATGAACAAACAATGAACAGCTGTATTTTTATTAACTAACATTAACAAAGATTAATAAATACAGTAACAAATGTATTGCTCATTGTTAGTTCATGTTAGTTAATACATAAACTAATGGACCTTATTGTAAAGTGTTACCATTTTTTTCCAGGTGGGTTCACAACGTCAAAGTACATCGATTTAAACATATTTTCCCATCCTAGGGTGGGGAAATGGCCTTCAACACGTGCAGTGGTTAAAATAACACTGCATTCGTTCGCTACACATGCGTACTTTCGGTGCGAAAACGTGTCCCATTACACCCCTAGGTAGTGTCATCACAGTTGAAATCGCCGGGCCTCCTGAAATCCGGGGGCCCAAGAATCAACACCACTTTTCTCCCCTCCTGCGACGGCCCTGATTGGATCTATTCTGGAAATCGCTGGTCTTCATGTTGTAGAAACATACTTGAGAGCAAATTTACTGCTACCAAGGAGTCCAGATTCAGCTGAAAATAGTGATCCAGGGAATGTTTTTCCAAGGTATCCAAACTAGGTGACCGCAAAACATTGAAAGATTTTTTGTTAGTTTTTTTATGAAATGTTAGCATGCGTTAACTTAATGAAATATATTTAAGTTCACAATGAATTACTCAACAAATTATTATTTCATACTGTTTTGTAAAGACTGGTCAGAAATCATGATTGTAGCCTAATTATATTATTTCTACTGACAATATCAAAGCCAGTTATTTTGGAAACAATTAGCTAATTTTTTTGTCTTTCTGTAATATAATACTCAATATTTTTATCACGGTATATATGGGTGTTGTTTGTGCATAAAAATATATAGCTTAACTTTATATTTTAGGAAGGACTACCTAAGGAGCGTCAAAAAAACTTCTTATCTAGGATATTGTTCTTGTTGAGTCAAGTACTATAAACTAGGGATGCACCGAATTTGGCCGATACGATAACCGGTTATTCTTTATATTTGAAAGCCGATAACCGATATATTAGCCGATAAATCTAAATCCACATTTTTATATGCCAATTTTTAAGAGCCTGATTACAAAAACACAAGTCTCACCATTTTAAAAGTCATATCCCAAGTATATTCTCATTATAATTTTATGTAGCCGATATGACAGACTTGCACTTTACGGTATTTTCCTTTTTTTAAAAAGTGATTCCAATCATATTTCAAGTAGGGATGTTAACGCTTAATCGACGGTCGATTAATTGTCGGTAATACATTTAATCGATAACATGTATCGATCATCGATTAAGCAGGTTCATGGACGTGCGTGCTGCTCAACCGCGAAACATGTAAAGCGACGCGCCGGAGTTATGTTTAGGACCATTTTACACCATAATTACTAAGTTTGTGTGTGCATTCACAGCCTTTTGTTTTGTGCAAATGTAAGTTGTAATATTGTGTTTATTTTGTGTAGGCCTATCTATATCTGATTAATCTCATATAGGATGCGTTTGGTTAAAAATGAATGTAGTAAAGTGTACGGTGATCCGCTTCAGCGCGCGCAGCTCAAACGGCAATGCACGACTAATAATGACTATTGGGACTGTCATATTACATAATATTATAAAGAGAACAATATTGTAATAAATTGCAGTATTAAGGCAAACGATTAAAGGCCACTGCACACTGAGTCCGAAATTCGCATTCGAAATTTTCGCACGTTTAAACAAAATTCGACCTCACGTTATGTCAATCACGCTTGCACACTTAATACGAAACTTTCGTCCGTCATAAAAAAAATCGGATCGAGTTCGATTTTCTGCGTTTTTCGCATCCGTTGCAAGCAGTTTGAATGGTGTTTTGACAATTCAGAGCCACTGAATCACGAGTACGAAAAAACGCATACAAAAATTTCGGACTCAGTGTGCAATGGCCTTAATCAATTAATTGATCGTTAATTTAAACGACGATCGATCATGGGAATTTGGGAAAATTGACATCCCTAATTTCAAGGAATTAAAAAACATCATGGCAAACAGTGTGCATCTGAAGTGTCTCAGCTGAAAGAAAACAATCCATTATTTACCGCCTTTAATACATCGGCATAATTTTCTTATCAGGCCAATAACGATGACATCAAAAATGAACGTATATCGGCCGACGGCCGGTAGCAATATGGTGGCCGATATATTGTGCATCCCTACTATAATAGTCTGGCCTATCTCGCTGTTGATTATTTGTAATTTGCCTATTTCTACTATGTCTGATTGTGTGCCTTCGATGAGCAACTTTCATTCTTTATATGGATTTTTTTGAGGGGTATTTTCAAAGTTATCAAGCAAGGTGGGAAAACACATCTTGAGATATTCTGTGGAAGCGGCAGAGTTTCCAGATGAGATTGATGGGTCAAGGACGTCACAGCCCATCATGCATGTGTGCTGATCGCCTGCTTATTAGGCTCCATCGATTCCATCTCAACATTTCATCCTCAGGCACTGCTATCATTCTCAGATTGATTCTTGCTGTTTTGTGTTTGGAGTCGTAAAAGGCAATTGTTTTATACCCCCTCTATTAGTTTTGCTACGGATGTCTTCTGGGGAATGCAGAATCCTCTTAGCTACCGCAAGCTTTCTGTAGCAGATCTTCCTGTGCCTGCGGAAAATGTCTTTATTGTTTATAAAACCCACTTCCTTATATGCGGCTCTAACGGAAGACTAAGCATCAGTGAACTGGAGACTGGAGAGTGCTGATAATTGTTTTTTTAATTAGCCAGGAATAAATCTCTGCTGTTGTGATGTACTTCGGGTCCCTGCTTTTGCTGGTTATTAAACCCGAAACAGGAATGTAGAAACACTGTTTTCTCTTACTTGGAAGGGCGATGATATGATCTTTTCTCATTGTTTGTAAAGATGTCGGCGAGATTCTCTGTTTGTTTGGTGCGTCTCCACAGACGGCTGAAGATTAAGCGGTTTCATCTGGCAGCTGCTGTGAAGATTCGTCTCATCTCCTGTGGCCGCTTCGCCTTTTCCTGGCTTAGTGAAGTTATTGGTTTCTCTGCGAGTGAAATGGAGTTGAGCTTTGAACTCTTAAGTATGCATGGCTTCTGCTGGCTTCTGCATTCTTTAGGACTGAGTTGTACTTCCACTCTTGTGCAACTGACTCTCAGTTCATCCTCTGATATGTGAAAGTGGACTATTGCTCAAATTATAAGTTTTTTTTTACAATCTGATAACCTCCTGAAAAATGTCGTTTGTATGTGAAATGACCTTTTGAGTCAGTGATAGATAGCCAGATTGAGCCAATACACTTTTTTTCCCTCATACTATTGCAATAATACAATATTTCATCTAAATCAAACAACATTGGATATTTCCTTATGCATTGTCATTTCTGTATGTTTTTAGATTTAGAGACAACACAGATAGTACAAAAATGCATGTTAATATGTGTAGCGTAATTACATTTTGCACTTTTTACTCAAATTTCTAGATGTAAAACCAGTGCATGGTTAATATTTTTGAACTTTATTTTATCTAACAGTGACTTTTTGTTGTATAGGTTGTACCTCTTTAAATATTTGGGATGTTTGCTGCCACTAATTTAATACATTACAAGGCAACCTATCTTCTATTGTTTTAAGTCAGAAAAAGCACGTTTGCAGTTTACGTTATCTTATTCTATTTTTGTTAATAAACTATATTAGAAACTGTAATTAATGAACCCTCTGGTTTCTCCAGGCTTCAGTCATTGTCGGTATAATCTTCAAGCTGGCAGCATTATCGTGACAAATTTTTGATATCGATGTTTGCCCTACATTTAATACTCACTTAAAGTCTGCTTTAAAACATTTAATAAGATTGAATAAATGTTATTTGTCAGATTTTTAAACATTTGCATTTCATGATTTCAAACATTTTATTTATTTTTTTACACAAAATAGTATAGTTAGTATTAGCCATTTATGCTTCATGACTTATTAAAGCATAATACGTGTATTATAGTCGTTCAGTAGTCAGTATCTAGTGTTATAGATAGACCCATTAATCAGCCACTTTTTGGAGATTTTGGAAATACTGGTAAATAATACTCTTGCCTGCCTTAAATAAACTTCATTCTTTTCACTTCACTATTGGTACTGCATTCCCCCCAAACATTTTGTAGTGAGGTTCAAATGAATGTCCATCTTAATTGCTGTCATTTTATCATTATGTGCATTTATATTTAATACCCTGTCAGCCACAACCTACCTATTAGAGAGTTCAGGTAATGCAGAGTAAGTTCTGATCTCTAGTCAGATATTTAACTAAACAGCATCAATTCTTTCTCAGACTGCAGTTTATTTTAGTCAAAAACCATCCACTTAAACACTAAGGCATCGTTTGACCAAAAAGCTACCAACCACAGTTCACTTTGTTTTGCAGCGTGAAATAGACATTTATTTGAAACCGAGATCTTGTACTTGTTAAAGATGCCTCCTAATGAAACTCTTTCAGGGATGATCCTTCAAAAATGTAATGCCTTCCTACTTGATATTTACTTGGTAAATTTGTCATATCCAGAGATTTTTTTCCTCAGAAGCGCTCCTTGTAAATGCAACTGTTTCCAAGTGGACTAATAAAAGACACTATGTGCCATTAACTATCAGTCAGATTGAATCTTATAACATTGGGAAAGTAGGTTCCTGGTTTCTGAGCACAAATGCAATCGGGCTGAGCGTGGGTGTGCCGTCTTAAGGCTGAGACTGCTAAAGAATAGGCTCTTTATCATCATTTTAAGAGTGTTTCTTCATGTCTCTTTCATTTCTTCTATCTTGTTTTAGTTTTGTTTTAGTTTTTCTTGTTGGTGTTTTGTAAGAGTATTAAAAGCATCTGTGCTTAGCCAAGATGATTGATGTTTGGGCACGATTTAGAAATCACATTGAATTCTCATCTCAGGAAAAGATTAGGTTGAAGAACTGGAATTTAATTTGAAGGCCTTCATTTTTTCCTACCCTTCTTTGTATGCGTTTGGCAGTTGTTTTCTGCCAAGCGTCTGTGGCAATACAGCTAGATTGTGGCACTTGGCATCAAAACCACTTGAAGTTTTTTTCCCATTTACATTCTAAAGGCTCATGTGTCCGTATCAGCAGATGGAGATGCACTCATTATTCGTCACTATTAAAATCACCCTGTAATCAATCATTTTATCCCTTAAATCTCATCTTTGATCACCAGAATGACATTATTTCCTAGAAATTATTTTCTTTATGCTTTAAAATAGCTTGAATGTAACTCGACACCCTTGCTTCATTTAATATATGCGAATATGCAAATGAGCCCCGCCTCCACTCACTAACACATCTCAGAGATCCACTCGTTGACGATCACACGTTGATCTGATTGGTTACAAGGTAGTTTGTGACGTCAGAAACACCAGCGATTTCAAACCGTGTTTTTGAGACTGTCTTTGGTTCACTGCAGTTTTAAGGAGAAAATATGAATTTACACATGGTTTGTCTTAAAGCATATTAAAAACACCACATACATATAAACAACATCTAAAGCTCGATTTTCACCACGGGGGACTTTAAAAGTCTTGAATGTGCTCATTGGGATAGTGCAGAGTACATCCAGATCCTGTGAGGTAATTGCTTGATGAATGTGTTACGGTGTATATTAGGGCTGTAAGTATATTTGATGGGCCTGGAGTGTGTTTGAGCATGTCTGTGTGTTTTCTGGGAGAGCTGACAGCTGGATGTTTGCTCGTCTGTTGTGTGTGTCAGCTACCGCTCTGGCGAGTCACGCATAATCATAAATCAGCTGACGGTCGAGATGACTGGAGCTCCTCTCTTCACTGGTGTGATGTTTCATGCAGGAGGTAAAAGCAGTCATGGAGTTTCTGAACCTGTTATTATCTCAATCACAAATGATAACAGGCCTCAATTCAGACATGCTTCACTATTTTTCCACATGACCTTCCTCTTCGTCTTGAGGTTTCATCGTTTAGATCAGTGGCCTCATTTATAAAGCTGTGCGTAGAATCCTTACTAAAAGTGTACGTGCGCCCGAAAGCCAAAAATGGCGTACGCAAAAAAATATTCAGACTTATAAAACCGTGCGTACGCCGGAACCTGCGCAGAATTCACTTTATAAATCCCAGTCAGCGGAAGATTGTGCGCACGTGCGTCTCCACCCCAAAATAACCATATATGGAGCTCACAACACCTAGTTTTACTATGCAGATCCTCATCTGCATATCATTTGCATATGATTATTCATCCACGTGATAACGTTTAACGGTACAAGATACATTACATTAATACAAATCAAGTAGTTGCCTATCCTTGCCTTGTTTTTTAATACATAAATCAAATAGTGTAAAATACATTTCAGAGAAAGTTTTTCTCAATCTTTTCCACTGGCCAAATAGTATTTTTAATTGATTTATATTTTTAATGGAAACAGATAGGCCTTGGGCATTATTTGCACGATATTTGAACTATTTTCTCAGACAATCTGGTATTATCATGATAAGCAATTATCTCTGTGGTTAAAACATTAAAAAACAGCACGCCACAGGAAAAGTGTTCAAAAACATCGCATCCACAACAAAAATATTGATTGAATATAAAAAATGTTGTAACTTCTCAGTAATGATTTCATGTTTAAATGTTTAACTCCATTAATTTGAATGGCATATTTAATCTAAATGTTTATATCAGAAGTAAAACATAGTTTAAATAATTATTTTATTTATTTAAACTGTTATTTGCGTCAGTTTCACTAAACGGCCCAACGCGCTCGCTGGCGCGGACTTTTAAGGGATGGATATTTGCTTCAAGTGACAGGCTTGGTGAGTGAAATTATATTTGTATTATCTTTCTGTATATGTTTAATTTTCTTTCGATTTTGTGTCTGAAAGTGACCAAAAAGACATGTAGCTCCAGCTCACCATCGGTGAAAAATAGTATTTGCACCTGGTTAAGAATGCTGATAATGATAATTCAGGTTGATGCAATTTGATTTATTGGGTGATGTAATAGGATAATTTAGAAGTTTTTCATTTTAAATAGTTATTGCTATTTGGGCCAGTTGGTTTCCCCAAAACACATACTCTTCTAAAAGAGTGCGTACGCACGGTCAAGAGCATCCTCACGGTGCGCACTTATTTACGGTTTTATTATTTACTTATTTACTAATTTAAGTTTATTTTTTATAAATCCCGATATGTGCGTGGAAAAATGCGTATGCATATTTCTATGCCCATTTTGTGCGTACGCAACGTTTATACATCAGGCCCCAGGAGTTTACACGAAGTAAAATCACCCCCTGTTTCTAAGTATTATACTCTATTTTGAATCATACATAAGGCCTTATTTTTAAAAAATACGCCACCATTCAAAAGTTTAGGGTCGGTAAGACTTTTTCTTGTTTCATGCCATGGCGTAACTTTGTTTTAAAAAGTGGGTGGGTCATGTGTGTATAATTGAATGAATCACGTGACACGTGAATAAAAACATAGATCCGACTTTAAAACATGTGTCCTTTAATGGTCCAGTGGTAGAACTTTTGCCGAGCATGTCAGATGTTCAGGGTTCTAATTCCGCACTCATATAGTTTTTTTTTTTTCTCATCAAAACCGAATATGTTCATTAGTGGTTGTTGTATTATATCAAGCAGGGAAACGTTTGTGTGCATTTTTGTTTTGTGATTTCACCGGAACAGTGACTGTAAAAACTTATGTGAAACAATATTTTTAAATCTAATTTATTCCTGTGATGACAGCTTAATTTTCAGCATCATTACTCCAGTCCATCATTTTAATGTAGTCAATAATTGTATCCATTAAGTCCTCTTTGATGATCAAATTACATTAAACATTTTTCCTGTGAAAATAATTTCTTAATGCCTTAAATTAGCTTGAATGTAACTCTACACCCTTGCTTCATTTAGTATATGTGGGCTCATGAATATGCAAATTAGCCCCGCCACCTCACTCACAGCAGCTTGCATTACATGATCCTCTCGCTCAACTTTACTGTAGTAAACGCAACACAGTGGCAATATTGGTTTAATTCACCCATATATGTTTGAACCAGAAACTGATTCAGAACAGTGAATTATACAGGATCATCTACAAGTCGATGTATCAGAATGGTAATGAGTTTTATGTACATCAGGCACATAACTGATAAATATGATTAGCCTTTTGCTTGATTACATTATCAAACCACTAATAATGATTTGTTAATGTTACACAAACCATGTTCCTGTTTGTCATCTCAGAGTCAGACTGCTGTTTTCAAATAATCAGCATCATTAGAAACGCTTTGAACATCATAGAAATTCAGTGGAGAAAAGCCCCACCCACACGTGTTTGAGACGGTAGGAAACAGATGGTGCCAAACCGTGGGTTTTTTTTTTGAGAATGTCTGCTGTTTTATGGAGAAAATACTCAGCAATGGTGTTGACTGGGGAATTTTCACATGGTTTGTGTTAAAGCATATAAACAAAAACACCTCATAACAACATTAAAAGTTAAAACCTTGTTTTTCACCACAAGGGGTCTAAAAGTGTCACACAAACATTCAGAAATCATTCTAATATGATGATTTGCTGCTCAAGAAACATTTATTATTATATATTTTGAAAAGTTGTACTGCTTAATATTTATGTGGAAACCAAGTTTCTTTTTTTTTTTTTTTACAGTATTTGCTTAATAGAAAGTTCAAAAGAACAGCATTTATACAAATAAAAGTCTTTACTGTCATTTTATGTGTCCTTGCTGAATAAAACGATCAGTTTCTTTCAAAAACAAACTGACTCCAAACTTTTGAATGTACTTTCCCATCACCAAGTGTGAGTGCGACTGCATTTCCTAAACGAACATTTACATTCGTGACCCACTGCAGTGCTGATCAGTTTTTGGTTTATAATGTTCATTTTGGTGACTTCATGTGAGGAATATTCCACATGGCGTCCCGCAGGAAAACGTGACTGCAGATATTTTCTTTGTGTATACAATTCGACTTTAATCATATAATTTTTTTATTCACAATTTCACATGTAATATTAGATTTACTCATGATAGCCTCTCATTTGCTGCTTAGCGAGTGTTAATTTTGGACCTTGACTTCAGTGTTTCTAAAGTAAACAACTAAATATAATTATAATCATATAATATTCCCATTCCACAATTTTGTGCCAATGTTTACTCCTCCGTGTAGCGGTGGGACACATGCCCTGGCATTGAGGATTTCTGGTTATTAATATATTTAGGCCTAGTCATCTTTTCTTTCTCCATTTGCCTTTTTTTTGGAGGAAATATAATACAAAATATAGCTTTTTTAGGACTAATTAAACTATGACATGTTAAAAAAAAATAAGTTTCTATTTTTTCACTTTTGTTTTGGTCATGATTGGGGATTGAATCTCGTCAATTAAGAGTTCAGAAAGTAAGTGTTTACAGTTTCTGGTGTCTTCATAACTTATTATTGGGATAATATTAAATGGGCCCTATTATGCTCTTTTACAAAGTCTTGATTTTGTTTTTTTGGGGTGGACTAGAATGTTTTGATGCTTGATTATTCAAAAATGCATTATTTTTCACATATTTTACATGATTACTGAACCTCTCTCCCCAGTCTGGCTAGAACACGCTGATTTCGATGAAGCCCCTCCTTCCAAAATACGATATGTGCTGTGATTGGTTAGCTGGCCTAGTGTGTTGTGATTGGCAGTGCTTAGCTCGGGAAATGTCCCGCCCCTCAATAACTACGAGTTCTTCTGTAGTATAAATATGAATAAACATGGTTTCAATTTCAAACGAATTCGAGCCCGATTGAGACCCTGAAAATGTTAACGAACAAGATAACGGATTTCATACATAGACTTTGCTAGCAAGGATTTTACAGGACGTTTCAGAGTGGTGTGTTTGTAAGTTTCTTATGCATTATAACTGGACTAAAAATTGCGTTGTAGTCCAAACGTGCTGTTGGTTGTAGTTCTTAAAGAAGATTCTGTTAAATAAAATCTCTCCCTTTGGAGTGGACTTTGAGCTTTGTAACCTTGCAGATCTTTTTTATGCTCAAACAGTAACATTACACACTAACTAAAGTTGAAAAAGTGGAAAACAATAATATTCAAGCTTTGATTTTATTATGCGTGCACCTTTCTCTCTTCCTTTAAAGGTATTTTTTGTGGCATTAGTGGCACCAAATAGAATAGCAAAAGTAATGATTGTTCCCAAACATATCAGAGTAACAGGATTCGTACAAGGTGCTTGAATTTGACGCTTGAAATTTAAGTCCTGGAAAACAGCCCTTTTTATGAAAAGGCACTCAAAGTGCTTGAATTATTGAAAGACGATGTTTAAAATTCGTGTTTAATTTTTTTTTTGATAAAACAAAAATCGCACAAAATCAACGCTGCAACCTGTCTGATATTGATATAGAGCCATTTTGCATATTTGCATATGAGCTTGATATTGCTCATATAAATATCCAAGTATATGATACATCTTTCATTCTTCAGGTCAATCATATATTCATGCGGGGGAGCAAAAATCAGTTTGAATAAGGAAAGCGATTTGTTTGTCATAGGTTGAAGTTACCACAGTCATTGCTTGTGTTGCACTTTATTTGTACCATTTTATTTTACTAGTTTATTTTTGTTTATCCATTTACCTTTTTTAGAATTTGAAAGATAATAAAGCTATTGTTTGATAAGTGAGGTCTCTGATTGTAGTCCTTGAAAACCAAAAAGTGGTGCTTGAAAATCCTGGAATTTGATTTTACAGTGTCTGTACGAACCCTGTAATAATGCATGAGCTCAGAGACTGTAGACGTAGGATCACTCACAGAAAAATAGCATGTCGTCCACCAAGTGCCCTGTGAAGCAGCATGCCGTATTCATACTGGTCTATTTCTGTCCGTTCACCTGGCTGGTGTCCATCATGGCCCCTGAATGCAGGTAGGGTCAATTATAGTGCCTGAACACACAGCCACTGTTCCTTAATTGAACAAGGGAGCCTGTACTCTCTCTGTGAGATGAGGTGGTGTCAGTGATCATGCTGTGTGTGCCTGTTCCCCTGGAATGAGGTGTAAGAAACTCAAAGCATCTCTGGCTGTTAATGAGGTCCACTGTTCAACAGGGTTCAGGTCAGGTCCTCTCGGTAACAGAGGATAATATATGTATGTTTTAATTATAACTGTCAAGCACTTTGGGCAACAACTTTGCTATTAAATGTGCTATATAAATAAATATGTTAACAGCCTTCATGTAATAGTCTACCTGAAGGGCATGTGCGGATACTTTCCATGTGTCATTGAAGGTGCAGTCTGTAAGAATGACAGCTAGTGGTCGAAATAGGTACTGCACTTCAAATTCAAAATATCAGAGATCGTTGTTTCTCCCGCCCCCTCCTCCTCAGACTCGACGGCGCTCGCACTGGTTGCGAGTTTGAGCACACGCAACAGGAACGAGCGCAATTGGCAATGAAAATTCACACAGACCGAAACAAAAACACATTCCGGTCTGGAAACGCTCATTTCAAAGTAAAATAACTGGCTGTTTTTCAGAGAAACCAGTATGTGAACTTAGCATGTTTCCTCAATATATGAAAGCATATTATGGTATTTGTATGCTTTAGTAAAGTGAAAAAGTTACATACAGCACCTTTAAATTCCTTGTCTGAGATCCACCAGCACTTATCTTCCTTGTTTTGTCTCTCTCTCTTTCTCCAGATGGAGTCTCCGGTCTCCACCCCGGCTCCTCTGCCTCTTCACCTCCTCTCCTCTATGGGAAACAGTGATATCGCCTCACCTTGCGAGCAGCTTATGGTGCGCACGCGCTCAGTGGCCGTCAACACATCAGATGTGGCCCTGTCCACAGAGCCGGAGTGCCTGGGACCCTGTGAGCCGGGCACCAGCGTCAACCTGGAGGGCATCGTGTGGCAAGAAACTGAGGACGGTAAGAAAACGCACTGTTGCAAGGCCATAAGATGAGGTTGTAAGTTTTGATGGAGCTTGTGACAAAGGCTACGTTCAGACTGCAAGTCCAAATCCGATTTTTGTGCATATCCGATTGAAATCCGATCAGAATGAGCTAATGTGCACAGCAAAAAATCACATTAAATGCGATTTCAAGCTACATCCATATGTGTTTTAAAATCCTATTCATTTCGCATTTCTGGAAATCTGTTTCAGTCTGACCGCTCAGATCGGATTTCACGTGGTTAATGAGACTTTCTCACGCCACGTAAAATGTAAACGTCAGACGTTGTTATAGGAAACGAAATGTTATAGGAATGAAAGTCACTGCCTAAAACAAGGCTGTGTTTTTCCAAAGTGCCTGACGAGAAGAAAATGACAATACAACGGAGACATGTTTTGAAACCGGCGGAGACGACAGTGTAAAAAAGCCGCTCATACCAGCATCATATGGTTCTGCCTCAGAAGACATAGTCCAGCGTGGTGGCTATACATTGTCATGTTGTAAAATTTAAATAAGACAACATCTCGATTGCATACCCTCCATGTTGCGGTTGTTGTTGTTTTTGGCGCATGGTTACCAACGCAATGTCGCTGCCATAGAAAGCAATGATAAGCAAAGATTTTCCGGAAAACAAAAAAGTTGCATGGACACACAAATCGGATTTGAACAGTTGCGATACACAGTGTGGACATCAATAATTTTAGATCAGATTCCAATCGGATACACAAATAATCTGATTTGGACTAGACATGTGCCGGTATATGGTAATGCGATAAATTGCGGTCACTTCAAAATACCGGGAAAAATAATAGATCCGAATTTAGATTTTTAGAACGCGCATTAGCTTATTTTCCATCAACCGCTTAAAAAAACACTGCGTATATGCTGCGCAAAACACGTGCGCACTCTATTGTAAACAATCCCCACATGTTGCCTATAAGCACTGTATGCATGTGGCACGGCGCACTCTAGTCTAATGTGAACAATCCTCACATGGAGAAGAAGCATGGCAGAAGGAGGAACGCTGCCGACGATTATCCTCCTTCTAAAAGTCAGGGCTGCCAAGACTCACGCAATCGACACTTTTCACGCCACACATCCATTTTTTCACGCAGAGAAAAATCGCAGAGCACTGACACCGACAGACTAGACAGAGCAGGATACTTTTGATATGAAAAAAATTCTCAGCTCTCAGGTTCTGTCTATTTTATTACGAAATTCAGACAATAAATACCGTTTTGGCGCTTGTAAATGTGACGCGTTTCATTTCAAGTTAACCGATCATCTGTTACTTTTTATTTAAAGATACAGAACAACTTACCGAAAGGTATATATGCCTCATACATAATATCGATCAATCAGTGTTTTTCAACTACGGAAAGAGGTCAATAAAACTGCAGGAGAACAATATTGTCACAGAATCTTACATTTACCTCAGGAAAGCTATTTAATGACCAGCACATTAGTTGACTAGCTATAGAGAGGAGTATTATGCTAAATATGTGCACTATATTACATATTTATTATATTTTTACTTGTGTCATTACATAATTGTTATTATAATGAAAACCAAATTATATTTAATTTGTTATATTTAACATTTAATAATACCAGCTGATAGGGCTCTTTGTATGTTTACAGCAATAGAGCTCGGGCATAGACGTCATGGAACGGTGCATTGTATGGAACGGTGCATTGTGGGTAACGGCGGCCATTTTAGAGGTTACGCATAGGCCGGTTTGGAATAAGGTAATAGCGTAACCGGCCGATCTCCGGATAAACAAAGGAGTTTATTGATTTAAAAACGATTGTATTGCTCCAGAATGAACAGAACTGTGTCCATGGCAACGCTCAGTTGGTCATGGCAACGGTGTTATACTTAGCAGTGGTCTGTTATCAAGAAATAACAGACCGCATTCAACCAAGCCATGTAATAATAACAATTAAACTACAGAGCTCCAGCAATAGAATAGTATGTAAGCTATTAGTAATAATAAAGCATTTTAACATTTAAGCTACAGAAATACAGCTTCAGCAACAGAATACCATTTAAGGTCCAGTACAGAGGAGACTACAGCTAGAAATTTCCACTGCATTTGTGTGTCTATTGGCTGATGCTTTCTTGAAGTGTAGGGTACAAATTATGCCATAGCTTGTCAGTATTACACTAACCTAGTCTATCCACCAAAATCTAGATGAATAAACGAGGTGACATTGCTAATCGAGAATTGACCCTTCGCTAAGCCACGCCCGAAAACCGCCACTGGCCAATCGTGTCTTAGCAACCGTAACTAGGCGCGGGAGGTCTGGCAAGCTTTCGAGCGAGGGAAACATGCTGAAGCGTTGTGCGTATGGATTGTGCAATTCTGATACCCGGTATTCTTAAAGTGTGGACGGGGAGTGGAATTTTTTTCCTTCCCGAAAGTCTAAAAGCCAAGGGGAGAAATGATGTGCGTGGATCAAGCAGTGTGAGTCCCCATTAACAACTACATGTCGACAGGATTAACAAAAACACCTATTGCTTGGAAGTTGGAAATAATTACGGTTCTTTGTTCATAATGCATATATTCTAACGTAAAATAAGACGATTAAAGACAAGAGGGAGGCTCGCTGACATACTTTAAAATATATTTCAGCATTTTGTTAATCGACGGCCTACTAAGTTACCCCTGACTGAGTAACTTTAACCCAATCCGATCGCGCCTCTCCCGGTGTTAGTGTTATTCCACAAGATTTATGGATAAACTGTTTGATATATAATTATTAGATTAGTTTCACATTGCACTTACCCTGCTGTGCATGAACATATCTGTTCCTCAATTTGTGTTTCCCATTTGAATGGTCAGCATATGAGGTGGCGGCTGCTGCGACTATAGGCTTTAGCTTCAATTTGTATTAAATTATTCTCTAATCGGTTGCATATTATGTCGTGGATATATCCCTCGAATGCATACTGCAGTCCCTTTTGTCTTGCTCTCTCAGATATTTCACATGTTCGCCAAAACTTACTAATTATCTCATTGGGAATGTCTGACACCGGTGCATACACACTGTAATAGACGTGGTAGACGCAAAAGCTTGACAGGCGTAGCAACAGTAACTAAGGAGGGCGGGGCTTAGCGAAGGGTCAATTGATATGCTGATTTGGCTAACAGCAGCTACATCAGTATAACAGCTTGCTCCCAAAACACAGCAACGTACTTACTGCTTTAACGTTAATCTGAACAGCAGACCTTTAGTTAACTGCTAAATGAATACATTCAATGTAAATGTAGCTAGCTAGTTAACTCTGGCAGCTGAAAATCTATTGACCATGTGATAAAAATATCAGTTATCAGTTAGCTGTTAGCGCTAACGGAGTTGACTACAAAGCAAAGCAAAAAGACCACCACTTATATGCGTTATGAGGCGTTACATACAGCACCCGTATGCCCTGTCGATCGTGAGACCGATTACAGCAGTTCACAATACAGCAATACTGAACAATTTTCCTAAAAATAACCTAAATTAAACCTAATATTATCTAATGACCAACGTAATTACGTACTGCCTACTATACATACTATACAGTACATCTACTTCCGTACCATGATTCCCACAATGCATCGCGACGTGACGAAACGATCCCGAGCTCTATTATGTGAGATATTTTTTCTTGAGAAAAATTAACATGTAGGCTATCTACTGTAGCCTACCTAATATTTATCCAAATGAATCAATATTGAGAACTGAAATTGTGAAAATTGTGTTAAGCAATAATACAAACAGTAGCCTACCAGTCATTGTACCATGTAAACATTGTAACATGTTGTCACTAAACTGTTTTGACAATCACAATTACACCTATTGTGATGCAAGTTGTTGTTTTTTTTACATCCCCCCAATCCATCCGTTTCTCTTGTGCAATTAAAATATCGTGATAATACCGTATACTGTGATAAAAGCTCAATCAATTAATCGCAGCATGAAAATTTGATACCGGCACATGCCTAATTTGGACTGACAGTGTGAACGCAGCTTAAAGGCAAGGTGATCTGAAATAGATTATATCATTTGAACAACAGGGGGAAAAGTTGATTTAAATAGTGTCTGTGATTGGTTGTAACGAAAATTTGGAAATTTGTATAGAATGTGCTTCTGATTATTTCAGAGATATAACTCAAAATACAGTACTGCTGCTCATGCGTATCTAGTTTACTCCAACAAAATTCTGGTCACTAACTTGGGAAATCCAGTGATTACTTGTTCCTCAGAGCTCATTGTATCAATGCAGTATCTTTGTTTCCAAGTGTAATGATAAAAACAAGCCAATCATGATATTTTTTATGCATACAAACTGGTGGTGGTTGAGAAGATTTCCCTGATCCCATTCAAAATCACTTTGGCTCTGTTTACACCTGGTATTAAGATGTGTTTTTGGTCGATCGGATCACAACTGGACTACACTAAATACAGGTGTAAACGGGGTCTAAAGCGTTTTGAGCTTGTCCACTTTCAACCACTTCCAGAGTCAGTGGAAAACACATTCGACCGGATTGCTTTCCTAGTGTAAACGCTCATGTTGTCAAATGTGTGATGGTTGAAGTTTGGTTTGAAGACGAGCACAATTTTCTCTCTCCATTCGGCTGGTCTTGTGTCGGTCAGAGCAGAAAAGAAAGCTGATGCTCTCTGTATGTTTTTCCGTCGTATTCGTAGGGAAATTGCATGAGCTTATTTTGTCCATTAGATCAAAAGATCTACCCGCCCATAGACCCTCAAAGAAATCAGGACAGAAGTGGTTAAAGTGGACAAAAGGGACGGATTAACTTGTGATCCGATCGACCAAAACGCATCTTAATTCCAGGAGTAAACAGTGCCTTTGATTGTACAGTAGTATGAAATGTGCTATATAAATGGTTCATTCATTTTCTGTGTACAATTTTAATTGGTCATTGGATTATGTACATATAAACTTGGTAAACTTAATTTATTAAAAACAATTTAAGAAGAAAGCAGAGAAGAAACCAATTCAGAGTAGATAAAGTGAATCTTGGTTGAATCCTGAGCCAAGATACTATTCACAGAAGTAGATGCTTAAATATTTTTACTGTTACTGATAGAAGACAAAAAACTGGCAGCAAGTTACATTGGTTCTTCAGAACAGTTACTGAGATGAATAAAAACGGTCCAGTTTTAAGTCATGGGGGATACAAAAACAATTTAGAATCTAGGGAGCAATTTACTGTGTTTGGAGTATAATGTTTTGATTTAGGGGTGGGCGATATGGCAAAAAAATAATATCACAATTTTTTTCAGCCAGGGTCATGATCCACGATCTTATCACAATACTTTTTCATGTTGGATTTTTAAGGCTATTTTGCATTTCACTGAGCAGTACAGCCAAACTAATTTTCCTGTAAAAAAAAATTGCTTTACAAAGCAACAAAAACATAAACGAATGACAGGTCTTAATAGGTGTGGGACAAAATCTTCTTTCACTTTAATAAATTATTTTATCTTTATTAAAAATAAGAACAATGATGCAAATTACAAATAATAGAATGAATACTTTTTTTTTTTAGCAAGGTCTGTTTTGAATATTCAAATAAAACTGCATTGACTTCTTTAAAATATACATTGATGTTACTGAAGTTATTCAGTAAGTGAGTTTCTCTGTCTTGTGTTGTTTGATTAACATTAATTTACCTCATGCACAGATCCAATATACTGACACACATCCGAACTGTTTACATTCACTTAAGATATAACCGACTGTGTTTATATAAACCTTGTATGTGTTTGACAGTGAAAGCTCAATAAGAGAACTTAGTTCAGTGCTTGCACTGTGTGACAGCCGGCTTTCTGTGTACGCTTTCTGGTGTATCTATCTGTATTTTTCCCCAAACATTTATACTTCAAATGTAAACAAGAGCTGAAATGCCTTTAAAATATAGGTGTAGAAAAGCATATGTCTTAATCTGTCATTATTAGTAGAAATTGTTACATTTTTAAATGAAAAATATCTTATTGTAATTTTACTTAAATAAGCTTGTAAAAGTTGCTCGATCTGTTAGATTTCAAGAGTATTTATAAGAGTAATCCTTACAGTGCACACATACCAAAATAATCATTTGTTCCTGTCCTAGTTTGCATATTAGTCTCTTCCTGAATTTCTCCTCAGGGATCAATAAAGTACATCTATCTACATCTTATTTGAAAACATCTGCCTCATAGTGATTTCAGACCTTCGTTCTTTGACTAATTTTTAGGCAGAGCAGTGGACGCTACCTCACGCTTGCAATTTAATTTATTCTAACTGGATTTGTCCAGATTCTGTAGGTTTGATTTTTTTTTTTTACCCCTTCTAATCATAGCCCACTGCAGAAACGTCAGTTTGTTCTGCTCTCCACCAGCCTCGGTCTTGATTGCTGAGAATGAAAAGGAAAGATTTCCTTCAAATCCCTAAATGAGAGCATATCTAGGCTATGGGTAGGCAGAGGAATACGTGCCGCCTACACTTTGCCATCCTCCCAGTGCCGCCACATAAAGCCCTGCTTCATCAACATTCACAGCGCATTGGCTGTCTAAGTGTTTTCTATTCCTCTTGCCATGGGCACAGTGTGTCTGATTCACCCTGCTCCTCTGTGGCCACTCTTGTGTGTGTGTGTGTCTTTGACATGGAGAGAGAACGCAGTTGAAGGGTCAAGAGGGAGAGAAAAACAAGTCCGTTTGTGTGTCCAGTGACAGCCCTTCCCAACCAGTGCCACACTTCCACAACATCAGCTCGGGTCTGTTTTTGCAGGACGGGTCCCAAACACAGGGCTCCAATCATCTGCTCTTTCACATTAGAGAGGCAACCTTTGTTGTGCTGGCGTTATTCACTTTCTCGCTTTCTCTTTGGGATGCGAGAGCTAGTTCCACTGGTGTGCATCTCTTCTTTTGATGTGTTATTTTTCTCATCAGGGTGTTAGGGCAGATCTGTATCGTGGTGACACTTTGTGTGGGTGGAAAGTAGAGCAGCAAGATCCCGTGGCAGGGAACACATCTCTCACACACTTTGAGATGTCTTTCCGCTGTGCTGCACTCTCTTAAAGACGTTGCAGACAGTCCACCCACACTTCTCATAAGGATAACTTCCTAAGTCCTAACACTGACAGTGAGAGAGGTTTATGTTGGTTTTGAATCTTTAATGCAGGAGTGATGAGTTTAGATTGAACACAACTGATGATGAAGGTTTTGTGGTGACTTTCATGTGCATTCAAATATGAGCTGTCCGACATTACTTGAACGCAGCATAAGATACCTCTGGTGATAACTCTGGCACTCAAGATCCACTTTCCTGCAGTTTAGCTCTAACCCTAATCAAACACACCTGAACAAGCTAATCAAGGTCTTCGGGATTACTAGAAAGCTACAGGCAGGCGGTTTGATCAGGGTTGGTGCTAAACTGCAGGGAAGTGGATCTTGAAGGTCAGTCTGTGTCCGAAATCGCCCCCAATACCCCCATTCACTATTCTCTACCTGTATCCACTAATATAGTTCACTTGAGGTAATGAATGAAAACAAGTGAGTGAATTCGGACACTGAGTGCGTCGGAAGGGCTGCCGCTTTTGCGTAGTTTGTGCAATAACTATTTGAAACTTAGCAAACTGGCAGCTCCAGTATTAACGAAAAGATTTATCTTAAACTCTATCATGGAAACTATGTATAAACATTAATTAAACAATTTAACAATCAATTTAAAAGTTATTTATACCTGTATGATATTACGCTGTAGCCACATTGGACCAGCGGTTTGGAAGATGGATGGATGATTCTGTTGCGGCGCCATCTTCTGGTGAAACGCAGGGATTCATTCGGTGCTTGACTCTCACAATGCATTATGGGTATTCTCTAGCCGTTGAGCGTACATCGGTTGTACACTCGTTATTGTGGTGCATTGTGGGATTGAAAGGGAATAGGGGGCGATTTCGGTCACATCCCAGATTTGCCCAGCCCTGCCATAAGACCTGCACTATATCCAAAATCGAATACTTCCCTAATATATAGTCTGCAAATAACAGTACGCCAAAAGAGTAGTATGTCCGAATATTCAAAAAACAGTAGACGAAAAATCCCCAGATAGCGTACTACTTCTGGCGAGATTCTGAAGTGCGCATTCAATGGACACTATACTATCCCATGAGGCCACTGGATGGGATTTATGAATAGAAGTGAAGTGACACAACTGACACTGGTTGGTGATGTGACAATAACAACATGGCTGATGAAGTACGACTGAATTTCATATTTATACTATATAAAACATACTTTTTAACAGACTTGATTGGCATCTTTGCAGTGGTTGTCAGTCCACTAGTTTTGTTGAATCTCCCTTAGTTACACTATGGATGCATGCAGTGCTACCTTAGATTTCAGCAAAAAACAAGGTATCTTGTAGGGGAACATAATTTAGAGTGGCATTTGTGTCAGGAACGTAACTAGGAAAACAACAAATTTTGCCTAGGTAGCTTGCTGAGCTTTGTAATAGAGCATCAATCTTCCGTGACTTATTGCAGATCAAGTTGTTGCTGAGTAGCAGTGTCCTCTCTTGACTTCCTCAAATCAACAGTGCCGTGCTTTATTTCAGCCAAAGCCCAGTGTGGAAATCTTATCTAGTGCACTGCAACCTTTTATTTGTGGATGGACAGGCATATTGACTTGCTCATGTTTCAGCCCAGTGCGTGAATCCCAGAATGGCAGGAGGTTAAGGGCAGACAGCTCTCAGTTCATGATGAAACAGTCAGAGGCAGATTGGTGCAATATTTCTAGGCATCACTCTGACAAAAATCCCCGCTGCAGGACGCTGGAAGCAGACCAGGGTCGTGTTGGTGTGGCATCCACTCTCACAAGCCATGCATGCTGATGCCTCCAAATGTCAGCCCTAAATCTTCTGAAAGTTTATTGCTCTTGAAGTAGAGCCCAGAAAGCCCTCACCCACAGACTATGAAGGGCCCAGTGCCAGCAAACACAACTATGCCAAACAGCAAGGCTCATGTGCCAGTATCCTGATTCAACCCTCTTTCCAGGGCCACCTCAATAAGCCATTGCTATTATATTGCCAGAATTGACTGTTGGTTTAAACAAAACATAGCTGATTGTGTCATTACCTTTACTGTTTTCATTTGCATATTTGTCACTTCTTGGATTTCATCATGAGGTCAATGAAGCGCGTGCATCTTAAAAATCAATCATTTTTTCCACTGTGCTCATGTACTTCCTAGTGAAATTGAATGTTTGGGTAGACATATTGGATGACTACTCTCCCATTTTTTAAATATCAATAGGCTTAAGTAATGATGAGCGATTTAAAAAAATATATTTTCATCATGTCTCATGTTATTTCTGCAATTGTTTTATCACGACTTTAAAAAAACGTATTCCAGCCTAAGATGGTTTGCTGGTCTTAGCTGGTTTCCTTCTAAACCAGCTTGACCAGGATGCGGGAACAAATAAGAACTGTTTAAACATAAGCTGTTTTGTTTTAAGCCAGATTAAGTCAGTGTTTTGCATGTTAAATTTTACATGTGCACAATGTATGGATTTAAATCTCTGCTAGTAAATCTTGACACAGATGTTTTTAATGGAGTGTAAGTGTGCAGCAGTGCGCATGCCAGACTTCTGTTTGTTCCACTCTGGCTTCTGAAGAGCATCAGAGGTGAAATGCCGGCTATTTAGCCTCACTTAGTCTGGGTTCAGACAGGTGGCCAGAGATCCACTAATGACTGCAAGTGAAAGAGGAAGGGGCCCCGCTAATGTGATCTTCGACTGACCTCCATTGACATTTTTCAAAGGAACGGTCATGAATTCAGCTCTCACTTTCTGATGCCCATAATATAATGTTTGGGATGGAGGAAAACAAGACAAGGTTTTGAGAAAAAAGATACTCCTCCTTGAATAAAGCAACATTCTACAAGATAAAATGTGTTACTTTAAAAATGTTAATTTAGCATACAAAATAGTATGCAGAACTTAACAACCTAGAGGCTTATCTGAAATACATTTATTAGTCTGACTGAAGCCATATCAAGGTTACACAACATTATACTGCCTCTCACGAGCTATTAAGGGCATTTAACTGGAATCTAATATTGATTTTGCCTGCTTTTATGGTAGTGTAAAATCACAGAAATAACCAGCACTTACCTGTCCAAGCTTCTGTAGCAAAGCCTCTGAATCACTGCCAGCCACAAACATTTTCATTTACTTCAGCTGTTTTCACACAATTGCTAAACCATTTGCAGAGGCAGCTCACAGTACTGCAAAGTCAGATGGAGGACACCATCAAACAATTTTCCTCCCAGAAATGACACACTCTGCTCCTTACAGCTTTTAGCTGGTATAATCACGAAGTACACAGTAAAAAATAGCATGGCTGCTTTCAGAGTCTCCAAAACACCATTTGAACTATTTAAATTGTGGCTTCTGCCAGTACTGTGCATGAAATATTGTGAATGAGGTGGAGGAGCATTAGAATTATAACTCCATACTATTACGGTCTCATTGAGCCTCCTAAGATAACATAGATATTCTCACATTATATTAAGGGTTGTCTTTATTTTTTACAGGTATGCTGGTGGTTAACGTTACTTGGAGGAATAAAACATATGTCGGAACACTTTTGGATTGTACACGTCATGACTGGGCCCCTCCAAGGTACGTAAAATGTTTTAACTTTTCAAATCAGGAAAATCAAGTGTTTTTCTCCAGGAGCCCCCCCCCCCCTCCATTCCTCCCACTTCACTTGCCCCTACTCCCTCTAGGCTAGCAGTAAGCCAGGTGTATCACATCATAACCCTTAGGGATGAGGCACACTATTAAAAATACGCACATCTCCAAGCTTATCAAGTGATAAGAATACAATCCAACCTCTGGCTTAATGCAAGAATCTAAATGTGTGCTGTTTTATATTTTGAATATCCATTTTTTAATTGTTGTTTAGAAGTGATTTTGTTATGAAAAGCTTTTTAGTAGTATTTAAATGTTAACCAGTGTTAAAGTGCATGCTGTATTAAATGTTTAAAGTACATTTCTAAATGTCATACTATTTAGTATTTCAACTGCTAGCATGTTTTACAGGTCTAAATGTTTTGTAATTTTTTTGTGTGCCAAATTCAGTATTTTTAACAATTTTTTTGTTTACCGATTAACAGCATTTCATTTATTGATTGTCATGACAGCTAATTATTATTAAGTTAATTATGAAGGTCTAATAAATAATGTAAATTTTTCTTTAAGGTTCTGCGAGTCTCCCACAAGTGACCTAGAAATGAGAAATGGACGTGGCCGTGGTAAAAGAATGCGACCCAATAGCAACACCCCAGTCAATGAGAACAGCAACTCGTCTGATAATAAGGGCAGCAACAACAGCAAGACAAGAGCAAGTTCCAACAGCAAGGGTAGGCGTGGAAGCCAAAACTCCTCTGAGCACAGGACTCCACCAAACAGCAACACAGAGGACATAAAAGCCAGTCCCTCCTCAGCCAGTAAGCGCAAGAACAAGCCTACATCAGACATGGAGCCCAACTCCAGCTCTGAGGATTCTAAAGGCAATAAGCGTATGCGCACAAATTCAAATGGTGGAATGACCTCTTCTGCACTCCCAATTCCTATCATCAAAACTGAGTCCCTTCCTCCTCCACTAGACAGAACCTGCCCCTCACCTGTACTAATTGACTGCCCACATCCCAATTGCAACAAGAAGTACAAGCACATCAATGGCTTGAAGTACCATCAGGCTCGTGCACATAATGACGATGATATTAAGTTAGATATGGATGGAGATAGCGAGTATGGGGAAGAATCCTCTCTCCACCCTGAGCCAGGAAGTTGCAACGGAGCTTCAATTACACAGAAAGGCTCTCTCTCCCCAGCACGGTCTGTCACGCCTAAAGGAAGAGGCTTTGATGCTCAGAGTCCATCTCCCTCTCCTGGAAAGTTTGGCTCTAAGACAAAGAAAAAGAATTGTGATGTTGAAGCAGACGTTTGTGGCACACCAATGGAGGGTTGTGAGGATGGGCCTTGCGTCACTGCTGATGAGGCTAGCAATGATGGCATAGAGGACAGGAAGTCCAAAAAGCCCAACAGCAGTGTCAAGTCTGACAAGCTGTCCCAGAAGAACATGAAATCTTCCAGGTCCATGGCTCCATCCATTCCTTCTCAGCAGATGTACGCTCTGCAGCCAACACCATTCAGTGGCGGGAGCCCCAACCATCCCCCTGGGTTGGCCAACATGTTGCAGGGAATCCCTAAGAGTCCCCAGCTGAAAGGCATGCAGTCTAAGTTAGGTGTAGCTGGGGACTCGTCGCCAATTAATCCAGCCTTGAGCAGCTCCAAAGACAAAAAGAAAAAGGACAAGAAAAAGAAAGATTTGGCTAAGGATGCAGACAGTCCCAAGCTCCCAGCAAAAAGTGGGAAAACTGAAGAGGGGAAAAGTCCATACTCTGAATCCTCTGACCCAGGAAGTAGAAGTGAGGGTCATCTCAATGGTTCGTCGGACCCTCATCAAAGCCGTCTTGCTAGCATGAAGGCTGAGGCGGATAAGATATACAGCTTCACTGATAATGCCCCCAGTCCATCCATCGGGGTGGCCAGTCGTGTGGATAGCAGCGGACAGCCTCTCACTCCTCTTCACGTTGTCACCCAGAATGGGGCTGATAGCTCCTCGGTTAAGACGAATAGCCCTGCGTACTCTGACATATCTGATGCCGGAGAGGATGGGGAAGGCAAAGCGGAAGGGGTCAAAGTCAAGGCGGAAGATCAGTCAGGCAGGGATAGTGCGAAAAAGGCTCTCTTTCCCTCTCAGGCATCCTCTAAGGAATCTTCATATTATGCTAGCTATGACAACTACTATTCTCCAAGTTACACCCACCCTAGCCCCAGTAGCTCCACTGCTAGTGGGCCTCTACCAGACGTGCAACCTGTGAAACTGAAGAAGGAAGATGAACAAGAATTGCCAGAGGAGAAGGCGAAGGTGGATGTGCAGGATGAGCGCAAAGCTGAGGTCACTTCAAGTCACCCACACCAACAGCAGCAAGCCTCGGTCATTCAGCAGCGCTCCAATATGTACATGCAGCCACTCTACTACAACCAATACTATGTCCCCCCATATGGATACCCAGACCAGGTTTATCACAACCACCTCATGAACACTAATCCAACCTACAGGCAGCAGTATGAGGAGAGGCAGAGACTAATGGCCGAGCAGCACAGGTCTGCTGAGAAAAAGCCTGATTTCGGTGTAAAGGACAGGGAAACCTCACTGAAGGAGGACTGGAAACAGAAGGGCCCTGTTCCTCCAGGCCTAACAAAAGCCCCCAGCCTTTCAGACCTGGGAAAGCCACAGGGCACTGGCAAGCAGAGAGACACTTCCTCCGAGCCTGTCAAGTCCGTCATCATCCCTAAAGGGGAGGAGGTCAAGCTACAGCCACAGCAGGCTGAGGGGCTTAAAATGAAGCTTAGTGAAGCTGGCCATCATGGAAAGGATGACTCAAAGGCAAGTGTAGAGTCTGCCAGGCTGGGTATGGAGCAAGCCATGTGGTACAGACAGGTGAGGCAAACATGTGATTCTTGAACTGAATGACAGCACTGTTTGCAAGCTAGGGGGATAATTTACCTACAAATGAAAAATCAGTCATCTTTTACTCGTGAGAATTTAAATCAAAATAATAAAATCACAGATTTCATTAGGGTGAGAATTTAAATAAAAAATAATATCACAGATTTCATTAGGGTGAGAATTTAAATCAAAATAATAATATTTGGATGAACTAATTTCATTACCTTTCAAAAACCCTAACTGTAACTTCTTTCTGTTTCCAGTACTCTGATAGTCAGAGACCGCCAGATGAGGAGCGAGACAGGGAGCGAGACAGAAAAGGCAAAGATGAGAGGTCCAGGCCGAAAGACAGCAGCTCCAAAGAAGAAAGTAAAGATGGAACTGATGGTTCATGTCCTCCCAACACTGAGGACCATCGAAGCGGAGGGAAAGATCCCCGGCCCAATGCCCACATACCTTTCAGCTCCCCCTTGACGCAGCACCAACCCTACCTGCATTACATGCATGGATATCCTTTTGGACAAAGCTATGATCCCAACCATCCTGGATACAGAGGCATGTCCTCCGTCATGATGCAGAACTACCCAGGTAAGATGAATAATAACATCTGAGTTTAACGATTGATTTGTATGGTTTGGCCAACATCATACTCTATGCAAGTATAGAATGGTGCAAAGGATTGCTTAGAAGACACATTTTGAATACGCAGTCTTCTTGCGTTGCATTTATTATGTCCTTAAGAAACCTCAGTGCTCAAGGTAGCCACTGAGTTACTTTCAAATACCACTGCTTTATCCATATGCATTATCTTTTAGGTAGCTAGCTTTAGACATGACAACAGTTTAACTGGTTCAGCAAGAATCTCCTCTCGTAGATGACCTGATCCCCACTATAGTGCTCCTTGTGACAATGTTGAGAATGCAACACATACTTGCGCTGCTTTATAAATTGGTTTTGACATTTTATAGCACAATGACATGTGAAATCAACTTTGGCATGGTGGAAAATTGTCATTCATATACTTGCATAAAGTATGTTTTGGGTCTTTATGTGCGTTAAAAGTGCGTAAAGACGCTTCCATAGTAGAAACTCAGTTTGGTTTCCTAATCTTTAGGGTCGTATCTGCCAGCGGGATACCCTTTCTCCCCTTACGGCAGTAAAATGGGAGGTGGAGAGGAAGCAGAGAAATCTCGCTCCAGCCCCACAGTGAGCAACAAGTCAGCTTCAGAGTCCAAAGCCTTGGACATACTACACCAACATGCCAACCAGTACAAGAGCAAATCGCCCACCGTTGCCGACAAGCCCTCCCATGAAAGGGAGCGAGGAGCAAGCGACCGAGAGCGGGAAAGAGAGAGGGATCGAGAGAGGGAGAGAGAAATGGATCGGCCTCGATCATCTCCCTCCCAACGCCTAATGCCACCCCACCACCACCACCATCATCTAGGCTATCCCCTTGTAGCCGGGCAGTACGATCTGTCTTACGCCACAGGTTAGCTGTACCTTTTTACATTAACTTGTAAAATAAAATATGAATATTCTGATTATTTTAAGATGGTTGTGGATGAAGCTCACAGTCTGTCCAGACTCCAGAACATAATGAACTCCAAAATCTGACTGAAAATACAGGGGGAAAAAGCCTGTTTTACATGGAATATATATATATATATATATATAGCCAGGGCGTTTCTTCAGTGCCTCCTCAACAAATTGAATGAGAAAATATTCCATATTAGAAAAATAAAACGATGCAAATATTACAAAAATGTGTGTTTAGTGGGGGGGTAATTGATAATGAATGGGGGAAAGTCACGTGAGAGGAGGGAATGCCTCCATCGCACTGTGATTGGTTATGATTATGTATGATTGGTTCTTGCGATAAATTCCGCCTCTTGTTTTCGTGCGTGTTCACGAATCGGTTTGAATGAACAAAATTATGGTGTTAATGGGAAGACTAATTAAAAAGTAAGTAAACAACTCAGCCATTTAGATATCACCGCTTTTGTCACGTCAAAATCAAACTTGAAATAGACTGAAAACATGGAGACTGTGTTTATCGAGCTTGATGACTGATGAAAATAAGTTGACTTAAAAAGAACAGCTGAATATATATATATATATATATATATATATATATATATATATATATATATTATATGAAAATATATTATTTTAATTGTTAAATTGTGCCTTTAGTTATTATTCTGGAATAAATGTAATGTCAATGCTTAAATAACTTGATGAGATTTATACTTGTTTTTAATGAAGAGAACATTAATTATTATTATGTGTGTGTGTGTATATATATATATATATATATATATATATATATATATATATATAATATATATATATATAATATATAAACTGAGGACTTTGCCACCTTATTTCTGAATACCACCATACACCACTGATTTGTACTATACTGTGCATTGTGCCCTTATGTTTAATTATGACATTGTTATAAATTACTTTCTGTACCACACTATTCAGAATTAGATTTTTTTTAAAGATATGGGTGGAAGGGGGATATAATATGAGCGAGGCATTTTTTTAATGGGATTTCAAATGGCTCATCTGATGTGTTTAGGGGGTAAAACAGCTAAATATTGCTGCTCATAAAACTGTGCCAATTCCACAAGGAAACTGAGCGTAAACAACATCTTTACTGGATGTTCCTTAATTGCAGGCCTTTCATCGTCAGCAATTGTTGCCAGTCAGCAAGCCTCAGCCCCTTCCCTGTACCCACCAGGACGGAGGTGAGAATGGTAAGAGGAAACAAAGATCAAGGAAAGTCAGCAGAAGTGATGGATTGTGGCCAAACAGAGAGTAAATCGCATCAATCAGTCAGTTTTGACAGCAGCACGTGTATCCCCATTTCTGCTTTCATGTCATGCGTAATGTAAAAGCTTGTTTTTGATATCCAAGCTTACACTAAAGGTTCTGTAGACCTCCCATCTGTTTCATGGCAGCATGATTATTTAAGGACCCCTAGATTGAGGCTAGTGTTTTTAGCACAGCAGTATTGCTAACACTCCTGTACCGTTTCGACAAATGAAGCCTATGCTGACCTCTGGTGGAAAGACATGTAATAACATCTGGGAAATGGGGAGAGTACATTGGATTAGGCATGTTTAATAATAAATATAAAAAATACTAAATTTACATTTATAATTAATTAATTGTTTATAGATTTCATTTGAAAGCCAAATCATAGATTAAAAATATGCTGTATTCTGACCAGTTGTTTCTTGTGTTTTCTTTCTTTCTTTCTTTAGGGAAACCTGATTGTCTCGCCCTTCTTTACAATTAATCATGTGACTGGATCACATGAGGAAGTATATGGAGTTCATTTAGACATCAGTTGAATGGTGTTTCTATATTTTTAGTTTTTCTGCCAGAATGTGTGGCAGATTGATGTTTTCCTAGTATCCGTACCTCGTACCCCACTACAGACTGAGACCAGGTTTAAAGCCATCCTGCCCTGTTTAAAGCCCAGCCGGCCACCGAACTGTAGCCTGTGAACTGGCGAGGAATGATTGAAAAGCAAGGACTGTCATTGTTCTCGCCCGACGCAGGCTGTGGCCAGGCTGAGGCGAGGACTCGAGGGGACATAAGAACACAAAGACTGAAAATAGTTTTATCACACAGAGATAACTAAAGTTGTTTCCTTTTTTATTTTCGTTGGCATCCTCACTGAAAAAAAAAAAAAAAATCGGTTTGACCCACGGTTTTTGGTCTCTAGATACCGCTGCGGATAATATCTAGCATTGTCTCATAACTCTGTCTTTCTGCCCTTGGTTCCTAAACGGTTCTCCTCGCCACATGCCTCAAGACTGCTCTTATTTGTTTTGTTTTTCCTCAAGATTTTTTCTTTTTCCCATGCCTGGCTTCTCTATCATCAGCATGGTTCTGCGTAACAAAAAACTTCAGTTCCAACAACCAGTAAGTTATAGCACTCTGCTTAAACTGTGTAGGAGACAGTCATGCTGTTTTATTGGGACGTGTTCAGCACTACCATCCAGCCTCTCACGGTAAGCGTCCACTTTTAAAAAGCATGACTGCCCGAGATACTTCACTTCCAGGTTCATTCACGAAATATAATTTAAGTGAGCACTGTTCAGTCTTTCAGAAGAACATCAGCGGCTGAGGTCCGTTTACTCCAGGGAATTCACTTGGTTATCCTTCAACTTGAATCCGAATATCCTCCTTGGCTACCTTACCTCATCGCTGACAGAATTTCCGATTTATCGCTGTGGTTCTTACAATGGATGTTTGTTAATGTGACGAGGTATAGTAAGTTCTTTTAGAGAGACGCTTCTGTGGTGGCCGTTCTGCTACAGCATTATGGGGTGCGTGAAACCAGAGGCCCAGTAGTTTCGTTCTTGCATGGGGCCGCTCTATCCCTGAACACTTATTGTGGAAGTGTTGTGATAACTCCAGCGTGTTTTATGAAACCAAATGAGCGTTTGACCCCGAACATGCTTTCATAGCCCATCATGCTCTGTGTATTTCATGTGTCGTCCAGCATGGTGTACTATAGCACTAGAAATGTGACTTTAAACGGTGTCTCCTCAGGCAAAGCAAACTTTGGTTTCGCACCAAACGCTGACTCTCTTGGTTGCGCACACTATGTGATGTCTGTATATGCTGTACAGAGGGACTGTTTTAAAATGCAATCAAGCGACCATCTGATTACTTTGATGTTTTGTTTTGAAATCTGTCTCTTGGGTGTGCTTTTCTTTTCCTGTTCGGTACTGTCCTCTCTGCTTTATCTGCCATGGCTTTGTTTTTTTAACATTCAGTAGATCCTTGAAACCCTCAAATAAGTCTTGGGAGTCTCTTAATGTAAAATCTCGACCAGTCGTAGCTCATGATGGATCTCAGGCGCTTTCCTGGTCGTTTTCTGCTGAACATGCTGATTTTGGGGTCATATTCTCAAACGAGCTGGTCGATTTTAACAGGCTGTGTTGGAACGAAATGACAGACAGGTGTTCGGAGGATTATGTTGACTCATTCTCTCTCTCCCATGTGTAAAGTCAAAATGGAAAAAAAAAAGCAGTAAAGCACCATGGTACACTGAATACTAAGAGAAATGGGCTGTTACACATCCAAATATGTAATTTGATATTAGGTAGGCTACATTGGGATGTTTGTGCTGCACAGAACAACTACTTTCAAACCTGAACAATTCTTTTTGACCCTCATGTTTTTTGTCAGTTAAGAAAGATTCATGAAAATTGTCACGTGCATTTCATTTCAAATGGTGCTCGGTTGACACGCTGTGATTTGTTGGAAAGAGGATGCAGTGCACTATTGCATGCTTTACGTCATTTTCACGATGGACTACCACCTCTTTCCTGTTGCTCTTCGTCCCAAGTGTTTCTCAAAAGACAACTTATCACCAAGTATCAGGCCCCGGTACTTAAAGAATGTTTACATTTTTTTTTTTTTATGAATGGTTTTGTTTGGATTTTTTTTTTTTTTTTTTTTTTTTTTTTTTTTGCTGTATCACCCAATTCCTCCTGTTCTTTCTTGGACTGTTCTCTTATGTAAAGTGTACATTACCACGTTTCTTTTTTATACAATACTGTAACTTGCCTTTGTACATTTAGGCAAAAAAAAATAAATCTTTTTATGAGACAATCACATCTGTCCTTGTGTGGCTCTCTCTGTTCTGTTTTACAATCATTTCAAGAAAATAAGTTGTATGTTTTTTTTTATACATTTTCTTGACTTGTACAATAAAGGTGGATGTTCTTATCCTTCAATCAGAAGATAGTTTTCGGGTAAGTTATCTTAGGCCCTGTTTACACCTGGTATTAGCATGCCTGGTCGAATGTGTTCAAACTGCCACAAAAGACCGTCTTCTCTCCATCTACTGATCTAATGCGTGAACATTATGGGATGCGCTCTAGCCAGACGGGATTTAAACTGTCGGCTGAAGACCCAAGTTTGGTTTGAAGATGAAAAACGTACCAAACACAATGTTCTCCCACCATTCCTGATCTCTAACACACACTCACAGCGTTCGGCGTTCTATCGCAGAAACAAAGGATTTTTGCCTCTTCTTTCGTGTTTAAAATAGTTTGAATATGTAAATTGGCGAGACAAAACATTTATCCAAATGATAAACTTTCACTCTATGTTGGTTAAATTTAGCAGTTAATCCACAAATAACATGCGTGCTGAACCGTGGGGCCTGGTCCGTACGGATCAACCCCTAATAATGAATGAACACACTTATCATAATTGCCATCTTACCAGTAATGGAGAAAAATCATTCTCCAGTCAGTAAACGTGTTCCTGTCCCCAAAAATGCCAAATATGTTGCTCAAAAGCGCCTCCCTCCACATTTTCTGCTGCACATGGTTTATTTTCACCACACATGCGCACCAGTTATGTTTATAAGACTGACAGGCTCAATAAATTACTGGAAAAATTCCACAAATCCTTTACCGTTAAAAACCTTGGATGCATGAAATTCCAAATCCCTAGCATTTTAATTCACTTGCCTTTTATTGCCCTAATGCTGTTAGACAGTCATATGACAACAATAAAATGTCTGAAAGGGTCATTGTTTTGAATCATTTGAGTATTTGCACAATAAAGCCCTTTCAGCTTGTGTAAAGTGCTTTGTCTGTGATCAAAAGGAGCTTTTTGTTTGCAATGTCATGCAGCAGTGGAGATTATGCAGGATGATTTTGTGGATTGTGAATGTAAAATCTGATTATCGCTGATGGGAGGGGGGATGGGAGGGAGGCAGGGAGATGCTGAGGCAATGACTTTTCCTCTGATGTCCTGCTAGGGCATGGAAGTACACTTTTCCTCTTGCTGCTAAGCAAGTCTGCACCAGATATCTGGGATTTCATGGGATGCACTATATACGCAGCCAGTTCTGAGGCTCCTTCAGCGGAGGGGCCTGAGGCACAGAGACGCCCCCATGGTCACAGCACCAGGACCTGTCGTACCCGGGACCGGTGAGGCTCAGATGCATTATAGCGTGTGGACTGACTGTTGACCTGTGTCTTTTATTAATGCTGAACTTTAAGCTATTAAAAACCTTAACTGTCAGATTTATCGCCAAAATGTGAATGTCCTCAGTTATTTCAGGCTGTTTATGTGTGCTTTAGGCTATACTTTTACATTTTCACTTTGGATTTCATTCATATGCTATCTTGTGTGCATCTGTTTTAACTTAATTTGCACAATCTTTAGGCCTACTATTTGTTATCTTGTTTTCAAATCTCAAATTAAGATCAAAAATATAATATTACCAACAACTGTTGTAAAGTAGCTTACTATATGAAATGCTTCTGCCATGAAGTATAATAATAATAGGCTAATAATAATAATAAAAATGAAACAATTAGCCTATTTTAAAATGCATTCTTCATGATAGTAAGGTAAGTTACATGAAGAAGCACTTCAAAGACAACCTCCATTCAGATTCGTTTTTATAGACGTCTACGAACATTTACTTTGTCAGTCGTTGTCAAAAGTGGCTTGACGCGAAAAATAATTGATTTAACGAGCAAATAGCTATTTATTCCGATTCTGCAGCGTGCCAGTCAGTGTGTGTGTGTGTGTGTGTGCGCGCGCGCTGACACCGAGGAGTAAATCCAGCGGGAGTTCCAGGATATAATGCTGCTGACGCTACAGCTCTCATAAGACATCACACTGACTACATAACGCGCACGATCACACTTATGACACTTTACATTCATAAACACGGACTGTTGTAACGCCGGTAAAGATGTCGTTGTCTTAACACTGACTCACCTCTTATGGGACACGTCGAGCGAGGGTTTGGATATTTCCTCAGGTACGTGTCTGACTGTCTATCAACGGATCTTTTTTCACAGACTGTGTGATGACGCGTTTTAATGGTCACCAGCATCGTAAATCCTGCAAAGTAGGCTAGTATATGTCACTATATATATTTATTTATTTATTTATGTACATTTATAACACTATTCTTTGTTTTATATTAGCCTACCTTTGCATTAAATTACAAAACAACTACTAATGTGAGGGTGTTTCTAATAGAGCAGCTGTGGAAGTGATGGTCAAATTGTCATCTTTCTCTCTTCTGACTTCCGTTTTCAATCTCTGTCTATTTTGTCCCTCTTTTTAAAATTTGTGAAAACACTATTGTGGACTTTTTCTTTTGCTATTTGAGCAAATGGGAGCACAAAAAAATAATGTAGCCCCCCATTCACTGCTAAAGAAGTTTACCCAACTATGACGACGTGCGCTTCTGAAAAAAAAACCGCGAACGTAGTGACATACACTACTGTTTAATTCACATATCTAATGTGCATTCAAAGGTTTCGATTGTTGTTCACTCCGAAAATATAGATCAGATTTAGTTTTTCTGAAACGTTTTAGTTGGATGTTCGTCTAAAGATTTTTGTTACTTCTTGTTTCAGAACGTTGAGAAAATTCAAAAGTAATGTTCCCATAATGTTTACAAAAAAATATGGAATATTCCCTTAACATTTGTATAACCGAGAAAATATGTTTTTAAATAATTTCAAAATGCAGAAATAACATTTTTCATAACAGAATGGGAACGTTAACAAAACGTCCTTAGAATATATTTTTATTATCTTGTAATACAGTAAAATAAATTGCCATATAGGCTGCTGTACTTTTTGCTAAAATACAAATTCTGCTAAAAAAAAAAAAAAAGCATAGCCTATTTTTATCACCCTATTTTTTTTTTAACTAGCAGCATCCACTACAAACTGTATATAAACTGCTGTGTTTTACTGTATAAATGGAAAGGGCAGTGAAGCAGGCCAAGAGGAGTTACGACTGAGTTAAGACGTTTATGTAGGTCACTCACAGCGAGTCCACTTAACTCTTTACAATAATACATAAGCAAATGTTATGTATATGAGAGTTCAGCATTTCCAGAATTTACCACGACAACCATAGTATTTTACTAAAATTCCAAAAGTGATGTTATTAACCAGTCAAAAATAAGGTGACACCTCATATTAATTTATTATGGTTTTACAGTAGTAACAATAAATGCAGCAACTAGGGTGTTTTTGGCAGAAATTATGAGTACCATTAGTAGGCAATATACCAGTAGACACCATTAACCAGTAGAAATGTATCAACCGGTAGATTTTGGACTCTCGAGGAGTCTATCATGGTTACGCTGTGACGTTGCTGTGCTGAGCGGTCAAGAAAGCTTATTATTCGCCTACCTTTATAAGCATTGCGTATTTAAAACAAGTGATTTTAATAGCAGCAAAAGACAACTCATTTCGCTATATACGCGCACATAAAGCCGCTGCTCATAAAGCGCAATTGAAAAAAACTGAATTGTGTTTTTATTGCTGCCTGAACGGTTCAATTCACTTATGTGTCAAAATGCCCATTTTTGCAAGTATCCTCATAAACACAGTAATCAAAGTCTTAAGTGAACATGAGCATTTGAGAAAGAAAACGCATGTGAATCAGTATATTGGATCTGTGCATTCGGTCTTAAAGTGACAGCAGCCTAATATTCCTCCTTCAGTCTGTGTCAATAATGTTGATCAAACAAAAGATAAAGATAAAATCATTCACTGCTCTTGACTGAATCACTTTTGTTAATTTAATAAGATTAAATGTATATTTAATATACACAGTTAAGATGCCGTGTTTATTTATACATTTGATTACTTTATAAAATGTATGTAGTATTTCTAATTTTTAGTGTTTCGAGTTTTTCAGGTCTATATAATTTGTCTTTGTTCTATTGTAGTTTGTTTTCCTAGCCTAGTTCCTAGTTCACGGTTTCACTTTTAACTTTTTTTTTTTACTTATTTTTTCGTGACATTGAAATTTGTGAGAAGATTTATGAAGTTTCAATGGTATCAAACATTTTGATATCTTAACCTTATTCAAAGCAAAAATAACTATCGTGAAATAAAATTAGTCATAGCTGGTCATATCTGGATTTTGGTCATATCGCCCACCTCTAAAGTTAGGAGAGGAAGTGTTCCAGTAATGTTGAAATGAAACAAAGACTTGTCCTTATTTAAACCTGTCTCTTCCTGACATAAACCACACAGGTGTTTTCCAACAAAATAAGCTCACTCATACCGTGTGAATGGCTTGCGAAGTATCCGTCAGAAAGCTCTGGTGTGTGTCGACCGCCTGCAGACGTACACGAGAACAGCCCGTGAGCCTCCTGTAGGACAGCTGTCTCTGTTATTACCGTGAAGCCCTGAAGGCCCTTTATACAGCGATATCTCCTGTCATCGCCGCTTCAAAACCAGTAACATCAACAAATTACAGTACTTCCAATATTGTAGCTAGTATGGCTTTATCTTGTACTTGAATAGTTGCAAAATATGCACAATACTATAAGTTTTATCAGTTATATGGCTCATTATAAACCCAGAATGCATTCGTTTTATACATTTATTCACTTTAAGTTTGAATGGTGCTATGAGGTGATTTTGTTTACATCACTGAAATGGTGCCTGTTGTTTAGACACATTTAGACATGGAATTTAATTGAAGTTGATTTTGACATGCATTTCTGTACGTCTACAAGCAGGATGTTTGTTTAATGTCCCGTAAATCATGTGTATTCAGAGCAAACATGCTAAAAATATGCATCGATGGTTCCATAATTAACCTTTATTATTCATGGATCCTTTCAATTGCATTAAAGGTTCTTTATAGTGGAAAAGGTTCTTTAGATAATTAAAATGTTTAAATTAAAGGGTTCTTTTAAGAACTGTTCACTGAAAGGTTCTTTGGGGAATCCAGAATGGTTCTTCCATGAAAACTGAGTTGGAACTTTTATTTTTAAGAAAGTTGTCAAGTCTTTATGCTTTGTTTTCAATGTTTGCAGCATGTGCTAATTGTCAGGTCGAAAGAAAATGGTGGTGTGTCTTTAAGAGAGGCTTCTGTGCCTGAGGCTAATGTTGATTTAGCTAAATGGATTAGCAGTTATCCTGCCTAGTAAATACGCACTGATATAGAGAGAAACAGTGAGAGCACTGAGTAACCTCTAACATGTAGGACAGCTCTAGACATCATATCATGATATAAAACAGTTTAACAGCGATGACCCGACACATTACTGCTTTAAAACTACACGTAAAGCACAGCTTACCCTTAAAGTTCTTCACAAATGTATCCGCGGCGTGTTTTTCTGTTCGTCCGTGATCACAGAATACTGTTTTTTTGTTTTTATTGATATTATTTTTTACTGAGAAATTGCAAATTTCAGCTATTTTTATCTGATGATTTTTTAGAGCTTGACAAAATTAGGAACATTTATATTAATTATAGAAATGTACATGACTTTATTAATTTAGGCTACATGACCTTTAGAAATCGCACTTTTAAAATTCTCTCATATATCCAGATCCCCTGCTTCTTACATAAAAATGAATGAATTCTTTTCTTAAAAAGAAAGAAATGTTTATACATCTTGATTAGCTAGTTTTGTCCTGCTTTAAATAATTTTAAGCCATCCAAGAAGTGTGCTTAATTATAAAAAATATATATTTTTTAATCCTTAAAAAAAGCTGTATCTTGCAGATAATATAATAATAATAATGAAATAAAAGGCCACTTAAGTGTAATTAAAGAGAGTATACTTTCATTATACGTTTGTTAATGTGCACTTTGTAATAATATCAAATTAAAGGTTTTGCTTTTAAAGTGCATTTTAAATCATTGTTTTAATAATCTTTTGTCGTGCTTTAAAGGAATACACTTATTTTGAAGTAAAGTACTTGATAATAAAGTGTGTTATGTGATGTTACATTACATTCATTTATGTTACATGTTACAAATACACCAGTATACACCATATACACCAAATAGCAAACCTGCAGCAGCTTGTGTGTGTGTGTGTGTGTGTGTGTGTGTGTGTGTGTACTAGGCGGAGCAAAGAGCTTATTTCCGGTTCACACGTGAAGGGGGGCGTTTCTTAAAGGCACAGGAGCACAACATGCTCTGCTTCACTCTAAGGGTCAGAAGTGAAAAAAAAAGCAATTTTTAATGGAAAATATTAATGATGAAATATGTATGACATGACCCTTTAAAAAAAAAAAACTTCAGTAACTGTCATCCAATTACTATGATCATGCGCTGGCCGTTAAATCCTCTTGTCTATATATTTCTCTTAGTATTTTACTTGCATATGTTGCTGTGCCCTCCTCTCAGTGCTGTCCTGAGGAGCGTCAGCAGGAGAACTGCTATTTAAGCGCTTTAGAGGAGCAGCGCACCAGCTGTGTGTGTGTGTGTGTGTGTGTGGCGTAGCAGCATGTGTTCAGTCTCTGGGGTGCATTAAACAGCGGATCAAATGATGTGACCTTCAAAAACAGGAACCGGTCTGTCGGTGCACACAGAGATGACTCAAACTCGCGTCTAATGAAGCTTCCCAATTAAAGATAACAAGGGAAGAATAGGCCTTACAGGAGAGCAGCGTTCTCAGCACTGGAACATTTATCACAGCTTTCTAATTGTAGCCCAGAAATAGCATGTGCTCTTTTGCTATGGGAAAAGGCTAAATGCTTATTAGAAGTGTGTGTGACGTGTTGTTGTGTGTTTTGCAGGCCTAAGACCATGAGTGATCATCAGGATCCGGCTGAAGATATCGGGCTCCTCACACCTCACGATCAGAAGGACGAGGACATGCATTTCAGGCGAGTTAGGACTTGAGTGTGAAAGGAGACTCGGCTTCGGTCGCCTTTATATCTTATCAGAAGTTGAATGTATTTGAGTGGTTGACGCAAAAAGGGTCAGGGTTTGAGTCCCGCTGAGCCTTTCTGTGTGGAGTTTGCACGTTCAAATCATGTTCATGATTTGGAAAATATATTAGTTATATATTCATCAGGAAGTGAGTGACATACTCTCACTTTTTGGCTTCCTTCCCCAATAAACAAAACTATTTTAACAGAAATATGTTTAATATTTGCATATTATTATGTCTTTTTTTATTCCATTCACATACAAGTCAGACTGCAAACACAAACACACACTCAGTTCAGTACAATCACAATGTCCTTTCTATGATACCATCTCAATATGAATATTGTTTTTCTGTAGCATGTTCACAAATAACTCTCAATTTATTACAATCTTACTTTGTGATGAAATATTACAGTACACACCAGTCTTTCAGCTGATTACCCAGTTACAGATGAGCATTAATAATATTGAATAACACACTAATGTTAAAAGTACTTTACATGAGTAAACTTTAGTATAGTCAACACTTCAAAATAAGAGTACTTCTTTAAAGCTCGAACAAATTGTATATAAGTGGTACCAATAAAAAAATCAACACACTCCTTACTACTCTATTACTATATTAGTAATGGTAAAGTCATCAAACTTTACACAAATGCACTGATCAAAATCATTAATCAAATAATATTAGCAATATAATAAAATAAAAAACGTGTTAAAATGTTTTTTCATAAAAATCTATACCCCTCATTTGACCCTTAAGCTTCTTTTATTCAAGAACTTCTCTTGTGAAAAACAAGTAGACTTTAGCATACTTTTAAATACAGTACTTATTACATAAATAATATACTTCAGGTGTGAAATGAATGTGTTTTTGGAAACTTAACTGCATGTTAAATGCAATTAAACAAACAAAAAAGTAATATAGCTTAAACATTAAATGCAATTAGCAGAACTTCATAGTGCTATTTGCCTCATTTTTGTATGAAATTTTAAAAGTACTTCTATTGTCCTGCTGAATGTACTGACAAGCATTTATGGTCAACTAAACTTTAATGTAATTTCGGTCACACTTCAGTTTAGGGTCTAATTCTGAATATTAACTACGACTTTTGCTTAAATAAACTCCTAATTACTGCTTATTAATAGTTAGTAAGGTAGTTGTTAAGTTTAGGGTTAAGAGAATATGTCCATGCAGAATAAGGCATTAATATGAGCTTTATTAGTACTAATAAACAGCCTAATATGCATGATAATAAGCAGATAGTTAATAGTGAGAATTGGACCCTAAAGTGTTTCCATATTTTTTATTGAAACGTCATTTATTTAAATATATTTGTAATTAGACTTTTGTAGTGAAGTTGCATCTAAAATATTAACTTCAGATGTAATATTGAATAACACACTAATGTTAAAAGTACTTAACATGAGCTTTAGTATAGTCAACACTTCAAAATAAGAGTACTTCTTTAAAGCTCAAACAAATTGTATTAAAACAAAAAAATATTTTAAAGTAAAACCTTTATTTTTACATTATTACAAAGTGCAGTTTTTATTTTAAAAGTGTACTTAAATGTGTTAAGCATAGTCATGAAAGTAAGTACACTTAAGCTGCCTTTTTATTTGATTAATATTATTTTTTAAACATACTTCCCAATTCTACACTACAAGTGCACTTTCAATACAATTAAGTGCATTTCTCTTAAGGGTTCTATTGAAGTTTTAAGAACTTGGGAATGTTGGGAATGTCAGGAATAAATTAAACAGTAATTCACATGGTGGCAGATTCCATTATATGTGTACTTGTGCTCTTCTTCTAAGTGTGATGTGCTTCCAGACGGGGTTTAGTTTAGTTGACCACTACATCATGTGCTCACAGTTATCCGCTGAATGACTGAACAGCGCAGTATCACAGAGCCTGTGTTGTGTTTCCCCTGTAAAAATCCAAGTTTGACGATCTTTGTCTACTTTTACTATGAATTATTGACGTACACTGGGACAGATTCGGTTTCTGGCTGCTAATCCGCATGCAGAAGCTCAGCCAAGGGCAAACTCACACACACACACACACACACGCACACAAACTCTCACCGTGAGCAGAATAAGAGCTCGTGACTCATGTCTGCATAGCACAGGAGACACAGCAGTATTTGTGTTTATATCTTTTATAAATATATTTGCCAGCGATGCCAGATGATGATTTCTGATACATTTGTGTTGCTTAGAGATCAAAGAGAAACGAGTAAATCTATTTAGAGTAGTTTGTGTCAGCTGAAATGAATGGTTATTAATGCGAGACATGTCACATATGTCCATAATTCAGTCTGTGTATGCCATGATACCAGAGCCAAACCTATTTAAAGCCGGTTGAACAATTATTCAGAATGATATCTGTCGATACCGATAGCTAGATTTTCTTAAGGGAAACTCATTACTATAATATCAGGTTAAAATATCAGGTTATAAAATATAATATCAGGTTATCTCTCTAAGATAATGCAATTATTCAGAATGATATCTGTCGATATCGTTTTATTTTCTTAAGGGGAAAAACACTCTTTCCCAACTCATTACTATAATATTAGAGGTTAAAATTAACAACAGAGCTATTATATTCAACTGGTTTTTATTTTCAGATTTAATAAAAACCTGAAATGTTTTTATATAACTTTCCTGAGATAAATGCAACGTTAAATGTCATTGTTCACAAGCTGTTTTATTGGTTGAAACACTGATTGGGCGAGTACATGAGATATGACACATTTCTGTAAGTTTGTACAGTATCTTTCAACATAACTTCAGATGTTCTTGCATGTTTTTTCATGCTATAACTTGTATTAAAGTGGAAGAAAAGACTCTTGCACTGCTGCGCTACAGCGATCCGTCACGACACATTTAAGAGCGGCAAAACGCCATTTATTATTTGAATTTCATTATAAAATGGACACAATTTGAAAGATGAGACTTTGTTTTTTAACAAAGCGATGGCCAATAGTTTTATCTGCCGATATATCAGTGCATCCCTATTTTGATGTTGCATTTAATTTTTGTTTTAATATCACCTCAATTAAGTGAGCAAATCCAACCATATATAATCATGTTTATTCTACTTGAACAAGGTTACAAGTAAACAGTTTTGGTTTGGAACAGTCAAAACTTTATTTATTTATTTTCTTTTTTAAATTGAGATTTCTTTGCTCCAGCACTGATAAAGCTATATTGAAAAAAATTCAATACGTAAAATTAATGTTTGTGAACAACTTTGACTTCGTTAGACGGAACACTAATCTCCATAATGGTGACCATATACACTATAATACACTCACCTAAAGGATTATTAGGAACACCATACTAATACTGTGTTTGACCCCCTTTCGCCTTCAGAACTGCCTTAATTCTATGTGGCATTGATTCAACAAGGTGCTGAAAGCATTCTTTAGACATGTTGGCCCATATTGATAGGATAGCATCTTGGAGTTGATGGAGATTTGTGGGATGCACATCCAGGGCACGAAGCTCCCGTTCCACCACATCCCAAAGATGCTCTATTGGGTTGAGATCTGGTGACTGTGGGGGCCATTTTAGTACAGTGAACTCATTGTCATGTTCAAGAAACCAATTTGAAATGATTCGAGCTTTGTGACATGGTGCATTATCCTGCTGGAAGTAGCCATCAGAGGATGGGTACATGGTGGCCATAAAGGGATGGACATGGTCAGAAACAATGCTCAGGTAGGCCGTGGCATTTAAACAATGCCCAATTGACACTAAGGGGCCTAAAGAGTGCCAAGAAAACATCCCCCACACCATTACACCACCACCACCAGCCTGCACAGTGGTAACAAGGCATGATGGATCCATGTTCTCATTCTGTTTACGCCAAATTCTGACTCTACCATCTGAATGTCTCAACAGAAATCGAGACTCATCAGACCAGGCAACATTTTTCCAGTCTTCAACTGTCCAATTTTGATGAGCTCTTGCAAATTGTAGCCTCTTTTTCCTATTTGTAGTGGAGATGAGTGGTACCCGGTGGGGTCTTCTGCTGTTGTAGCCCATCCGCCTCAAGGTTGTGCGTGTTGTGGCTTCACAAATGCTTTGCTGCATACCTCGGTTGTAACGAGTGGTTATTTCAGTCAAAGTTGCTCTTCTATCAGCTTGAATCAGTCGGTCCATTCTCCTCTGACCTCTAGCATCAACAAGGCATTTTCGCCCACAGGACTGCCGCATACTGGATGTTTTTCCCTTTTCACACCATTCTTTGTAAACCCTAGAAATGGTTGTGCGTGAAAATCCCAGTAACTGAGCAGATTGTGAAATACTCAGACCGGTCCGTCTGGCACCAACAACCATGCCACGCTCAAAATTGCTTAAATCACCTTTCTTTCCCATTCTGACATTCAGTTTGGAGTTCAGGAGATTGTCTTGACCAGGACCACTGCCCCTAAATGCATTGAAGCAACTGCCATGTGATTGGTTGATTAGATAATTGCATTAATGAGAAATTGAACAGGTGTTCCTAATAATCCTTTAGGTGAGTGTATAACCCAAAACAAATGTAATACTAAAGAGAACTGTTAATACATACAACTATGACCCCTATAAATATGTTTACAATAACTTAAAAGTACCCCAAAGCCTCAAAGCCCACTTATTTAAATATTCAGGTCCGAGAGCCAATGGCCACTGATCCCAAACACAATATGCAGATTTGCAGACAGACATGACCTCAGCTCAGTCTTTCATTAATTGACATTTTGTTCAAAAGACAGAGAATACTTTAAAACATTTATTAAAATAAACATGTTTAACATTAATCCAAAAAGCTAAATTTAATGGTTCAACTATAGCTCAATTTGATTTTGAATGCAATAATGAAGAGTAAATGATGCACATTAACTGATGTTTTATCTATTTTGTCATTCTTGTGCAGAGGATGATGGGAAATCCAAACATAGCCTGTGGTTTTCTACTGGTGATTTCTATGTGGTATTAAAAGAAGGAAAATCCTCACTTTACTGGACAAAAATGAGTATGCAGCCCTGCAAACAAAATATATATTTTTAGTGGGTAGTTTGCCATTCTCAACATAGCCACGACTCACTCACCACACAGGAAGCCACATCACATGTTGCTCTGAAAAACACACATTATACTTGTGCCTCACACACTACTGAGATGGGTCTCTCTATTTGTTTTTATTACATTAAAACATGCCAATGTTTGTAACTCAGTCAGCACTACTTGAGGCATTGTGTCAGTGTTCAAGTGGCAACAAAAGGAATATACAGTAGAATCATCTATAATAGATGTTCATTTTTATTGGATTCAACAGCAAAGTGCAGTGGAAACAATAGCGGCCTAAGGGGACATTATTGTATCTTCTCGGGAACAATGATGTGTGAAAAGAAACATGTTTGTGTTCACGAGTGTGGGTGTAGTGGGGTTCCCTGTTATGTTGAATGATAATAAAAACATAACAGATGCATTTGTCCTGTCAGCAGTGAGATAGAGGAACATGTGCCTGCGTTCCCAACACAGATCTTTCTCTTTGTGCCTGTAGAATAAAGAGAGTTGGTGTCATAATCTTATATCTGATGTCATTGGTAGCTGGCATGTACAGTAGTTGCAGAGTTACATAGTGATAAAAATAAGTGTTATCCAATTATGACTTCTTGCACCCCTATGAGTTATTGCATTTTCTTCTTGTTTCATTGTTAATTGACAAATAACCGTAGGAACTAAACTATTTACAATTTTTTTACAAATTCATTGACTCCTGATCCAAAGCCTTCTTTTAAAAGCCTGTTTATATACTGGTGATAAATTGGTATAGTACAATGGTATAAGTGATAATATGGGTATAATAACAGATTAAAGTAGCACTATGTAGTTTTTCAACCTTCATAATATATTTCCAAGACCTTTGTGATGGTACATCGACTTACAATAGGTTAAATGACACGTCTGCCATAGCCTGACGTGGTCTGTATCGCTTTTACTGGCACTATGTAACTTCGGGTTTCGGGTAATAACCGGAGCACAAAAAGAACTACAAAATTCGACTGCTTTACGGCATACATAGTTTTTCTTCGTTTGTGATGTCTTTCATAAAATCATGCATCATACTCTACCTTGTCTGTGGCCATTGTTGATTCCAAAGCCGGTGCTGGATAAACAGAGAGCGTGCGCGCGCGACAGTAGGCTGCGGTAGGCTAAATTATTTACGACAGCGGTAATGGACAATCCCGCTTCCAACCTGTAGGGCGACCGCAGAGGAAAAGTTCCTTGGTGTTGCTTTAAAGAGCCTCACTCAAAGTAGTCACACAAAAGATATGAAAAAATTATTGCATAATTATACAACTTGGCTGCTGCCTTTAATAGGTATATAAGATCAAATTCAAATTTGTTAAAATAGTTTTGAACATTTTTTTAAATGTTGATCAAACTGTAATTGAGACTCCAATGTTATACCTAAACTTTCTCTGTTTGATTTTGATCAGTCATAATTATAAAATCAGCAATTGTTGACTTTTAATAGAGAACACGTTGAAACATTTTTCATATAGTGTCAGACAATTATTTTACATCCACCGAGACAATGAAATCATTTTATTTGTTAACATTTTGAATACCGTACTTGGAGTATTTGCTGTTGCATAAATACCAGTATTATCTGCATACATTTGACAATTAGTATGTATACAATATTCCGGAAAATAGCAGGTGCATTAGTGCAACCACATTTTGACTATGCAGTAACTTTCTGGTATAGTGGCACTAAAAAACATGTTAAAAATAAATTACAGACTGCTCAGAACAGGTTGTGTAGGATCGTTCTGGGGTTACATCCTCGTATGCAACTAAATAACAACCATTTCAGGGAATTGGGTATTTTAAAAGTGGATAAAAGAGTCATTTTTATTAAAATTATGATGGTGTACAAAATAATTCAGAGAACTGTTCCTAAATACTTGTATGACTACTGTGTTTTTGTGAGAGATGTTCATTGTATTTCTACAAGGGCGAGGATAAATAATATATATTTGTACCGGTTTAAAAGTGTAGTTGGGAAGAATTCTTTTTTGTACTCGATTGCAGTTGCTTGGAATGAATTGCCAGATCATTTAAAACAATTACAAGAGGCATGGCCCTTTAGAAGAGAAGTAAAAAATGGCTTTCCAATTAGGATCCCATAAGAATTTGTAAGGTGTGAGTTGCTTGTTTTTAATTTTATTCCCACTGGAACTGTTCGTTCATTTTATGCATGTAGAGGACCACAATGGAAATAAGCCTGAGGCTTTTTTGTGTATTTTATCCTCAACAAATTGTATTTAAATGTATATGAATTGCCTCTGGCATGATTGTATATGTTTATGAGCATTGTTGAATAAATCAAATCAAATAAAAAAAATCATGAATTAAAATGCAAAAAAATAAAAAATAAACGGCCCCAGGACTGAGCCTTGAGGAATGCCCATTGTAGTGCTTTAGTTAGATAGCCTAATTTAAGATTGTACAAATTTACTTTTCACTCACAAGCCGATTTGGCTACTCAATTTTTTTTAAACTCAGCATGAATTGAGCGCATAAGCCTCTCCTCTATTGACAACAATTAAAATAAAAAGCCAAAAAGTGGCCTTATGTCTTTAATTTCAAACCCTGCTTACCATATAACAGAAGTTTGCATAACACCTGATTCATAATGATATCTTAACAAAAACAAAACTGTGAAAATTTATTTTGATGGTCCCCTTTAGACATTCTGTTGACTATATATAACCTTGTACCTACATATATATAACCTTGTACCTACATGTCAACTAATTCATTACAGTATTAGTAGACAGTCTGCTAAATATCTGCTATGCTCCCCAACAGACATTCTGCTGACTGCAACTTTACAAGTACATGTCAACTTATTCTACTACCTCTAACCTAGTTACTAGACATGTAGGTATAACTTTATTTACAGTCAACAGAATATCTAAAGGGACCATCAAAATAAAATCTGTTTGGTATGTCACGTGGATGTCTCAAGCTCTTGTCTGGAATATGTAACAGTCATAAGCTTCATGTAATGGGACGGCTCCCTGCCTCGGGCCTGAGCATGAGCACATTTACATGGTCATCATAAGTTGTCATGAGATTAACAAGACTGTGTTTGCTCAGTTTGTTGTAACGCTTAACAGAATAAATGCCGAACTCCATATCACAGCGGGAAATGTATAAGTTCACTTTATATGTGCTTTTATCATGAGTCTATGCTACTAATTTAGACTAAATCATGTTGTTTATCCGGGTTGAACCTCTTCTATATTTGTCTCTATTACAGGGTGCATCTAATAGATGATCTGTCATATGAGGACCTCAAGAAATGCTACCGTGGATCTGTAAGTACCAGATGCCGTACCATTCAGTTTCATTATGTAATGTTTAACCTGTATAATGGTGATCGGAAAAAATATTTTGACACTTTATTCATATTTTAAAATGTCTGAATGTCAAAATATGAAAGTATATTTGAACATAAATACAGTGTTTCTAAGCATTTTCTGTCAGATGAGACATGTCATTCTGTTTGTATAATATATGACATTATTCTGTCATAAATCACGAAAGGAGATCTGTAAAGCTTTCCATTGACATTGACATTAATCTCAATTTATCCTGTTTGTCAGAATACGCATACACAGTAAAAAATATAATTTTTAAAAAAGTTGTTTCAACTTAAAAAAGTAAGTGTTCGTGCTGCCTTAAATTTTAAGTGTAGTCAACTCAAATATCCAAGTTGTCACTTAGTACAACTTCATATTTCAAGTTGACTAAACATTTTAAGGCAGCACGAACACAGTGATGTGTGTGTGTGTGTGTATGTATATATTTGAATGCCTGTCAACGGAGGAAGATGTATTTTGGTCCCAGATGGTGTAGTTACAGCAGGGACTAATAGGGCAATACAAATTTAAGTCTCTGGATAAGATATGATCAATAAATCCTCTTTTATACAACCAATGTTGTTTTCTGAACAATAAAAAAATTCACCACAAATCATGAGGTGGATAAAGTACCACATTCAAGGAATGACTCAGCATTTTTTAAATGATTTTAGCCACCTGGTGTCGTAGTGATTTTTAGTGAATGTATGAAGTGCACTCAGTGTCTCAGGAGAATAACCATAGTAGCCTTTATCACAATAATTATGAACACATCCAGTGCTTTTTCTACATTTGTGCTATTATATTTCCTAAAAATAAATGCCATTTGTTTTGATATCTTTTACTTGTGTCTTAAGTGTCTAAATACTTTTTGGCTCACTGTTTGTACAAATGATTGCTAATTTGATAGATTTCAGAGTAGATTCTGTGACCACAGCTTTGCTACTCAGGAAGTTTGAGTCAAGTGCCGTTTCTTAATATGCGTTCTTGTCTGTACTTGTGTTCTTGTGAAACATCAAGTACTGTTCCAATTCAAAGTTCAAGAACAGTTCAAATCTCGGATGTGTTCTTGATCCGCCCCTTTTATCGAGGATGCATCGAGAAGTGACTTGAGACAGCCAGGTATCCCAGAATGCATCTCGCATCAACCAGCAAGCGTCAATGGCGGAGGAGAAAACCTGCGTAATTTAAAAATACTTCTGTTATTGTGTCATGAAATGTAGTTTTAAGAGCTTTCTCAGGTGAGAATGTAGTTTAAATCTAAAATCTGTGGTTTTAATTATCAAGATTGCTCCTATTTTAAATTTTACTATTTTATATAACGTTTTCGGAGTTGTGAGATCCAGTCGACCACCGGGCGCTTTTTAACCTCGCCTGCAACAGCGTTTCCTTGGCCAGTCCTTCTGTCGTTTGCCACTGGCTCTGATGTCTCTGTAGTGGTTAAACGAGATATAATTTGTCTTGTATATTTAACAGGCGACCTTTGGTCTCATGAATCTATAATTTGCCCCAGGCAAATCTTTTTTTTTATTTAACTTTACTGTTGTAGCCTACTAGAGCCTAGAACTGAATTGTTTGTTTTATTTCTTATTGTATAGCTTCTTATATCTTTTATGTATACTTTTATAATGGCTATAATTGATCCTTAATTCTGACATTTAAAAAAAAGAGACAGGGTTGTGTTTTATATCATATTTCATTCAATTACAGGGAAGATAATCACATATGCACATATTGCCTGAACCACATATTAATATGTTTAATATTTTTCAAATGTAAACTAAAAGAGGCAGGGTTGTGTTTTATATTTCGTTTTGTTATAAATATTCATGGAGTGAAGATAATCAATGTAGGCTACTTGTTGCCTGAACCACATTTGTATGGCTATTAATATGTTTACGATTTTTAAAATGAAAACGAAAATAGGCAGAGTGGTGTTTTATAACATATTTTGTTTTATTGCTGCCTAAAATATAGGCTACATACAGAGATAACTGGAGTAGGTCGTCTGCTGGAAGCTATTATAGCTAATAAAGTTTAATGATATTTTTTTTTCAATCCTTTCAAAAAGGATGCACCTTTTTCGGATTTCAAAATCTCGCCTCTCATTATAAAGCTTGGAAGAGCCAGAATATAACTCAGATTGTATTCGTATGAAAGACGAAGCCCCTTTAAAGGGGCATTCGGCAACTATTTCAACTTAATAAACCCATTTAGAAATCATTTGGATGATTAAATAACCTGTTCTGGTGAGAATGGTGACTTTCCCCGAGGCGGAAAACCAACCTTGCAACATGAGGATTAAGTCCCGGTTAGTTGGAAATAGGAAGTCTCGTGAGAAGCGAGAACGAGCGAGAAACACAAACTGCTTTACGGCAATTCGACATAAACACACACGCCGCCCTCAATGTGTGTGATGTATTACCCACCTCGGTAGACACACTCCACAAGATAAAGTTGGCCGGCTCCGATAATAACAAATGCTCATGAGCAGCGGTAGAAAGGGGGAGGAGGGGCCGCAAGTCAGTCCCGGCGCCAGGACAAACGACTTGGGGGGGCTTTTACAATTCTTAGGGGGGCTTGCGGGGGGGGCGTCGTGTTCTGTTTCTCTCGTGCCCCATATTGACAAACACCGGAGCTCATCGCGCCCACTCTAGTCAATGCCTGTGTTTACACCAGCCGCGACGCGGAGGTTCAGAAGCATCCCAGAAGCGGCTCTCCGCATCGCTTCACTAAAGAGGTGTGCTACGTCTATTTTCAACGGACGCCGCGTCCAAGCCGCACCGTAAATACAAAATAACAGTAAATAAACACTGTAAATTTTTAAATAAACACCCCGTTAAGACTCCCAATTGTATTGCACACCAATATATCCTTGGTAGAAACCATAGACTGTAAGGTAGAAACCCAAAAATCAAGAAAAATCACATCGGACAGGCAAATCACATGGTCTCGCGCATCCAGTCGCGTTGCTTCTGAAATGCTCCTGGTGTGAGTTGGTACCGCGTGGAGGACAGAATAAAATCTTGTCGGAGCCGTAATGCACTGCAGACGTGTGCAGTGTACAAAAGGGGTAAAGTCGAGAACAGTTCAGACGGTTCTCGTTTATAGTTATCTTATTCATAAGTGTTTAGAAAAACCGTGCACGAACGCTCAGTCACATAATCATCATTCAGATCACCGCTAGGGGGGCTTGAGATTATCATAGGGGGGGGCTAAGCCCCCCCAAGCCCCCCCTTGACGCCGGGCCTGCCGCAAGTGAGTTTTTTTTTACGACATTGTTATGAAATATACGCCTCACAGCTGTAGGGGGAGCTCGCTGAGAAAACATGCGACAACAAAAGTGAAAATCAGCGAAGAAATAGCTAGAGTTGCCGAATGCCCCTTTAAAGATTACGAGGGCAGATAAAAAAAAATAAAAAAAAAAGATAATGTGCACTGATAAATCATTTATAATAAACACTGCACTCAGGGTTAATTCACGGTGCACTCCTGATTGGATCACCCCATCTACTTAATGAACATCATCCAAATGCATCAGTGAAATGCTCTGAGCTGCAGGAAGCAAGAGTGACACACACACACACACACACACACACTAGTGAAGACAAATGCGCTAGAAACAAGCCCACAAGTTTTTCCGTCGAGGTGCAGTGGGTGTTTCTGCTGCACGCCGAGAGAGAGAGAGAGAGAGAGAGAGAGAGAGAGAGAGAGAGAGAGAGAGAGAGAGAGACGCTTGTTAAGGAAGAAGAAACGCTGTTTACTTCACTCACAGGAATATAGGACGAGCTGAGCTGGCTCTCGGGTCCAGGGACAGTGTAACTGCAGTACACACACTGTCTCTCGGCTCGTGTGGAGTGTGTGTGTCGTGTCAGCATGCTCAGTTTGGTGCAGAGCTCGCATCCCTTACGAGAGAGAGCCAGGCTGCAGAAGACCTGTGCGAAACAGCTGATATCTCTGTCCTCTTCCTCACAGACCGTCAGCAAGTATAATGCGCAGTACCACAAGCTTTTCCAGAGCGTTCCCAAAGACGAGCTCCTCATGAAGGGTACGTGTGGTGTCTTTCTCCTTATACTGCATCCTCTTATGTTTCACTTCACTGCATCTAGCATCTCCTTGTCAAGTGACCTTGTGAAATGATTCTTTTAATAGTGCAGCTCAAGTCTCCTCAATAGCATTGCTTGTTTTAAAGTAGTTTGGTGAAATTTGCGCATTGTTAATAAAATGTCCATTAAATTCAGAGTGTGGCAAAGATCAGAAACCACTGAAAATGCTTCCTGTTTTTCATATTTTATAATTTAATCAAATGTAATAATATACAATGTTTAATCTACAAGCATTATTATTTTTTATTATTATCATTATTAATATTTTTAAGACAATAATAATAATTTAACCGCAATCAATATTCACTACCGTTCAAAAGTTTTAGATTGTTAAGAGATGTCTCTTCTGCTCACCAGGGCTGCATTTATTTGATCAAAAATACAGTAAAAACATTAATATTATGAAATATTTTCTATGTAAATATTGTAAAATGTAATTTATTCCTGTGATCAAAGCTGAATTTTCATCACCATTGCTTCAGTGTTCAGTGTCACATGATCCTTCAGAAATCATAATAATATGCTGATTTGATGCTCAAGAAACGTTTCTGATTATTATCAATGATGAAAACAGTTGTGTAAAAAAAAAATGGTCAGGGTTCTTTGATGAATAGAAAGTTCAAATGTTGAGCATTTATCTGAAATAAAAAGCTTTTCTAACATTATACACTATAGGTCTGTTTTTTTTTTTTTTTTTTTTTTGATCTAATAAACGCAAAATTGGTGAGCAAAAGAGACTTTGTGAGCAAAAGGGACGTCTTTCAAAAACATTAAAACATCGTACCAATCATAAATGTACATAAATGCACATTAATTAGATTTAACTTAGTACAAATTCTTCATCAAGTCATAACTTTTTGGTATTCCTTCCAAATATTTTATAATCCTTAAACTTTTACTTCAAGGATTAAATTATATTTGAAATTCCAGATTTTTAGTGTTTGGTCCCCAATCTAAGCTTGTTCATTTTGATGTTAGATAATGTTGTTGCGATCTATCTGACATTGGTATTAGCATTTTAACTGCTTTGAGCTGTCATTCAAGTAAAACAAGACGTCAGAATCTGATGCTGTTCTTGAACTCTCACTCAATTGTATCAGCATACTTCAGTTCTCTTGTGTAAGTGCACTTGTGACCCCTTCTTTAGTGTACTCCTGTGCCCTGCTGCGAGACATACTGCTGCAAGGCCGGCTCTACATCTCTCGAAACTGGCTGTGCTTCTACGCTAACCTCTTTGGTAAAGACATCAAGGTGAGCGTCACGTCTTCAGATTATGATTCGAGCTGGTAGACACGACTAGAAGGTTCATTCCCTGGAAACGGTGGCATTTCTTTTAGAAAATGGTTAAATTATCTCATTTGATTTGAAAACTGAACGTTATATGAAGCTGTATTTTCCCACAGTAGTTCTACCCAAAGAACCAAAGCCTATTACCACAATATAGGGCTTTTCACACTTGAACTAGTTATCCCTGGGTCATTTTATATAACGGTTACCACACAATACTATTAAAGTAAAAAAGAGCCCGATCTCATGTAAGTGCGTATCTTTACAAAGAATATTATTTCTCGTGCCATTTATACGCCAAAAATAGTTTTTGCGTGCATATGATAAGCACTTTATGGCGTGTAATACTACGCACGCACTCCCCACCAGACCCCTAATCCTACCCAAGGGGTTTTTAGTGCGTAGCAGGCACGCTAAAACCATTTTTGGCATATAAATGGCACGAGAAATAACATTCGTGGTATAGATACGCACTTTCAAGAGATTGTGCTAAAAAATATGTATCAATGCAACTTTCATGAAGTAAAATAACTAAAAGCCTTCCTTCCGCTGGAAAAAATAGTCCCTGACCTTGAACAGCAACAGAAGTTACAGTATTTTTGAAGTGGATTTACTTATTGTAAAGTTAACAAAAGTTGTCATGAGCATTGTAATGTTTAAAGCAGATGTCTTAACAAATGTCAGTAGACCGGGAAGATTTTAAAACGAGCCGCTTATTCATAAATATGTAAGATCGCAGTGAAAATACAAACCGGAAGACAATAGACAACGAGTGCAGCGCTGAAAAGGGGCGGGGCTACATAAGGTCTGTAAGCTTCAATGAACAATATCAATGAGAACAAACATATGTTTACGTTGCTAAGAGTGGTTGCTAGGGTGTAGTGTAGTGATACATATAACCGTAGGGTGAAGCGATCATAGTGTTTTATCATGAATTAAAAACACTATTGACCAATCAGAATCAAGGACAATAACTTGCTTTACTTTACCTGGGGTTAACAATTAATCCTGGGTATCCACAAACAGTTATTTCACACTGTACGTTTCTAAACCCTGGGTTAACTTTCTTTATAGTTAAGGTTTGTTCACACCAAGAATGATAAATATAACTTAACGATAACTATATTAGCGGCTATACCACCAGACAATATTGTTCTGTTTATTCGAAGCGCGCTACAGTTGTGTCGCCTGGTGCTTTAAAAGCTTGAGCTCTTTAAAGTCTGGTGGATTCTGATTGGCTGTCATTGTTTTTATCGCTCATCAGCTGGAAAAAATGACTGTGAAAGTGATTGCAATGATATGGTTTCTCTGTGCCTATCGTTATAGTTGGTGTTAACTCTGATATTCTTTTATATTTAGAATGATTTTTAGGACTATATCTTTAATGTTCTCATTATAGTTATCGGCACAGAGAAATGATACCATTGGAATCACTTTCAGACAGCTAATTAAAACATTGACAGCCAATCAGAATCCATCCTGCATTAAAGTGCTTGAGCATTTAAAGCGACAGACTCTTAAAATAAACATGTCCGCTGGTGTGTAGTTATCGTGATAGTTATCGTTCTTGGTGTAAACGAGCCTTCACCCTAAAGTAACATTTTTATTAGCTCTGTCACAGCTTAATTTTCATAATTTCAATAAATAGCTGGGAATATTTTGGTAGTATCAATTCCAGTGTACTTTGTACTAAATCCTATAATTGTATAATTGATTGATATTATAAAACCTGCGAAAAGTATGATTATATTAATTCAAATGATGACAATTTTGTTCACTTTCAGTTGCGCGCCATGTTGCAGTTTGTTATGCTGAATGAAGCGTAATGTTATATCGTTCCTTTGTGCACCACGTTATTTAGTAATTAGATGAAGCTGGTCCAGTTTCCATCCTTGAGGGGTAAAATGTTGCGTGCAAGAATTCGTATGCAAAGGTGCACTTTGAAACAGAACTTTTTCCTTTTTCTCTTGCACTTTCTCTTGCCTCTCAGGTGGCCATTCCTGTTGCGTCTGTGCGGATGGTGAAGAAACATAAGACAGCAGGTCTGGTTCCCAATGGCTTGGCTATCACCACAGACAGCAGTCAGAAGGTGCGTTTCCACTGGGTTCCAGGTCACCGACCGGCAGATTGAAATACAAAGCTTTAGTCAGCACATGCTGCGCTGCTGCAAAACACTGGAAATGCAAATAGATGCAACACTGAGACTCCAGGTCACAGAATGAATCCTTGACTTCAGTCAGCATTTATCACACATTGTATACCTTTTTGTTTAGTGAACTGTTTAATTCTTGTTAGGTACAGTAGGTAACACTGGTTTAGAAAGTAAACTCATTATTCATCAGTGCAGAGAACGGATGAGCAGATTATATGGTTTGTATGAATTATTATTTAGAGGTTAAACGAATATCGAAATCGTAGCTCAGATAATTTTGTCTTCATGGGAAACTTTCGAATTCCAATTGAAATCTCTGAGGTTTGAATCTCTTTTGAATCTCTAGAGGAGAAACAAGAGATTATTGCACTGAAAAAAATGGCTTTGAAACAATTTTCACAAAATCATTTAAAAGAAATGGCAAGTAACTATGGAAGCTTGTTTCCGCCATGGAATAAAACAATTTAAAAGATAATTTTGAAGACAATTTGAACATAATTCAGTTTTTTTCCCCCGCAATTGCGAGTATATCTCGCAATTCTGACTCCTTTTCTCTGAATTTTGAAATATAAACTCTCCAATTGCGAGTTATAAAGTCTAGTTCTGAGGTAAAAAGAATGAATTAAAATAAGTTAAATTAATTAAAGTTAATATTACGCAATTCTGAGAAAAAAGGTCAGAATTGCGAGATAAAAAGTCGCAATTACTTTTTTTTATTTTTTTATTGTTTGCATGTTGCACATTAATTAATTTTTACAGTGTAGGGTCTATTTCTCAGGAGAAGCAAAAATCACATGTACTCTAATTTCCATCCCATTTCCATCTATAAAAAGTTGAAAACGTACAGATTCCAGAGGATAACGCATTGCTCAGGAGACTGGATTTTTATAGTCTCAGAAGTTTCTCCTAAAATTCCATATTAATACATACAAACAGAGACAATTGTTGACATACTGTAGCAGATTATACAGCTATAAACACAGCTATCATTTAATCTTGAAAGAATTTAATGAAAAATGTTTAATTAAGATTTCTGTCTTTTGCACACATTGCTTTTTATTCAATCTCATTCAACTCTAGATGAAATTCTCTGAAATATCATGTGATTTTTCTTTCCATTGGGAGGGTCGGTGGACTTGGCATCGGATTCTTTTCAGTTAAAACTTCAGTTAGCTCATATTACTGTAGAACTTGTCAGAGCGGATATGAGCACGGTTTTCATGTTGAAAGCAGTTTTATTGGAGATTGCTTTGACGATTAATGCCTGTAAATGATCTGTAATTCTATAGTTCTCAAAAGCAGTCATTTACTTCCTGTTCAGTAAAAGCAGAACAAAATGACATTGTGAAAAATGAGTATTGCTGCCTTGATTTGCACCTGGGTAAAATTTTAGATGGGCAGTTGGTATTGCAACTACTATGAATTAAAGTTGGAATCAAAATTCAGAATCAACTGAATCATAAAATTCAATGGTGGCAAAATCTCTTTTTTCTGTTTTACAGATAAACAAGTGAATACACTTGCATCTCTTTTACACAACCTATATACTTTTTTATACATGGCATCTCCCAAATAATGAATTGTGGCGTATATCCGAGTTAAACGGCTTTTCAAACAAAATGTAGGGCGGGACTTGATGCTATTGGTTGATCTCATGTGAGTGACAGGTTGCCCCGCCCTCTTCATGTCGCTGCAAGAGGGAGGAGGAGTTTTAATTAACGATTTGCACGGATAAATCATTTAAAATAATAAATACTGCAATATTCCATAAAAAAAAGATACATTTTGATTTCATAGTGACTTTAATTTGCATGAAATTGAAATATAACTTCCACTTTTATCCACAGTCGTTTGCAAACATATTTTCAGATATTTTTCAGGTTAACATGCACCTTCTGAAGTCGGGTATCATTGAGAATTTATTTGGTCATTCATGTGCACACAATTTCAATATTTTCCCCACTCCACTTGAAGGGTTGCATTTGTTTTGAATTAATCCATGCGATCGGCTTTCACACACTCTTAGTGATCCTTTTCCTGGTAGTGAGAGATTATATGTGGCTACATTGTGAAATTAAACCAGAGTGATTCGTCTCAATCTCAATCTCTAATCTCTGCTGGACAATCCAGCTAAAATCAGTTTAAGGTGGTAAACATGTCTTAAAAAAAAATAGAGGTTCTTTATTGGCATCTATGGTTCCATTAAGAACCTTTAACATTCATGAAACCTTTCCATTGCACTTCATTTTCTTAGTTACATTTTTAAAGTAGAAAAGGTTTCTTTAGATTTATTAATATTCTTCACACCAAGAAAATATTGGTTCTTTTAAGAACTGATGCCTGAAAGGTTCTTTGGGGAACTAAAAATGGTTCTTGGCATCACTGTGAACGCATTGTGGTTCAAGCTGGTTTAGAGGGTTGACCAGCTTTTATGTCATGAAGAAGCCATCTTTTGGAAAACGGTAGCTATTTTTTGAAGGTCCGAGACCTTCAACCAGCATTGGACCCTCTTGTTATTCCCGCTGTTAGCTTGGACCAGTTTGAAACCAATTGTTTCATAACCAATAGTTGGTTTTATCTGTGTTTTCCAGCAGGAATGTTGGTTGACATGCCACATCCACCATGTATTATAATGTTTTGATATGTTTGTGTCCTCTCCTTGCACAGTACGTGTTTGTGTCTCTATTGTCCAGAGACAGCGTCTATGATGTGTTGAGACGCATCTGCACACATCTACAGGTGAGACTTTACTCATTCCCATGGGCTGGATCATTGTGTAAACAGCATTAGCCTGATGACAAGTGTGTGTATTGCTCTCTGTCGTACAGGTCAATGGAAAGAAGATCCTCAGTCTCAAGCAATACATGGAGGAGCCTAACTCTTTATCTCTGGTACGTTTCAGAGTCGAGATTGATCATTTACATTTTCATGCATAATATCCGTATACTAATTATAGTGATTTTATCTGTATGGCACATTTAAAAAGCAACACATGTTGGCCAAAGTGCTTTAACCCTCTAAGGTGTTTTTTTGGGGTCCTTGAGATGTTTTGACATCCCCTGACATTTGTGCTTTTTTTCAGTTGCTTATAAACACATTAATGGCAAAGGTGTAATTACAGACTATTTAGCACAAACAGCATAATATGTGAGCAACATGTATGTACATGTTTGTATTTCTATTGTATTATTTTCTGGCTTCTGGAGAACAATTTGCATGTTACATTTTCGTGCATAATATCCGCATACTAATTATAGTGATTTTTTTTTTGTACGGCACATTTAAAAAACAACACATGTTGGCCAAAGTGCTTTAAACACCAATACAATACATATTGTTTCAAAAGAGCTTTACAGAAAATGCTTCTTTCAATGATACAGGTATTCTGTTATCAGCCAGAGATGAGTGCATCAAAGTAATGTGCATATGGAAGTAATATACTGCTATAAAATAATACGTTATGTGGTTTGTTAACGTCATTTTAATCATGAAAAACTCTCAAAATAGTTTTTGCATGTTATTGAATAAGATAATGTTAATGTATTTGTTCTTGGTGAACTAGATCTGCTACACTGCTGTTGCAGAGCAAGTATGGATGCTAATAAATCCCGTACCAGATCTAGGCAGGTGGAGCTGGGGAGGTGGAGGGTCCCAGAGGAGAGTTTCATGACTAAACTAGATATGCATTTAGTTAAGCAGACAAAAAACTTGCGCAATTACAACTTGCGCTCGTATTGATTACAATAAAAGGATATTACAATATTAGGATGATATTTGAAAGTTTTGCGTGTCGAATCCAGAGTTGCCGTCATCTGAAATCTTCACAATTGTCAGCGTCGCCTGAAAACATTGGATGCAAACTAGAGATGACGTAATCTGTAGTTACTCCATCCCGAGGTAGAAACAGGGAAGCAAAAGGAGAATATATCAGATATAATTGTAGTGCAAGTAGTGTTAATTTCGTCAGACGAGACGAGACTAAATATGTTCGTCAACGAGCTTTTTTTCCATGACTAAGACGAGACGATGACGAGACTGCACCAATGTCCAAAAACGATGACCAAGACTAAATTAACATGCATTATTGTTGACGAAAAAGACGAGACTAAAATGTTTTGCAGAAAATAAAAACTAAGATAAAATCTCTCTTCATTTTCGTCTACAATCGTCTTTTTCATCATGAGATAGAATATTCAGCGGTTACTAGGGATGAGTCACGATTTTCGAATATTCCATTAGTTGATTTTATTATAGAATATCGAATAGGTTGTGCAATTGTCGTCTATAAAAAATCCCCATGTTTTCGGGTCTGATGCGGTGACACGTTCATGTAACCAGAGGGTGACGATGCCAATAATGCATCTAAAAGCTGTCAATCAACTCTCAGACAACAGAAGAAGATACACATTGTCTCACACCAGAGCATGTGAGCGGAGTGGTAATATTTACTCTAGAGCGGAGAGCACATTTCTGAAGATTACGCGCCGCTCGCTCAGAACGCCCACAGTGGCGCACAAAAAAACGTCAAAAGTAATGATGCATTAAACATTTGATTTTTTTATTAATAAACTAGTGTTTTATGTCAGTGTTGGCTGCAAAGATAAAGTTGACGATGCTGACTCGCCATCTTCGCAGTAGTGAACGCGCCTATAGAGAGAAATGCACACTTCATAGCCTACGGATTAGCCTACATATACAGAGAGCAGCCCATTTCTTTTCGTTTTGAATTGTTTTGTTTAAAAGTAGGCCTACACATTTCAAGCTTTCTATAGATATTCTTCTCAGGTCTGTGAGGCAAGTATCTTATAAGCTGAGTTTCAGTTCATTTATGAGACGCGCTCCAGTTCACGCGCCCGCGCCTTCGTGTCCGGATTATATTGTGTACTATTTGCTTCTTCTCGTTTATTAATCCAGGCAATTTGTTGATGAAACATTTATTAAAAGGAAGATACAATTTATACAAAACGAAATTCACTTTAAAGAAAGGCTTTCTACAAAACAAAACTTAATAAGTGGTCAAAATCATGTGTCATAACTGACGGGAAGCACTGCGGACGGGGGAAAACATCTACGCTGTAAATCAACCAGTCACCTAGCAGAAATATTAATTGTTAAGCCTTGCAAAATCTAATTTGTTTGTTATTTCTCAAGACCAACCTAGAATGTAAATAGGTTGTATTTTAGGCCTACAGTAGGCTACAGTAGGCCTATTCTTCTCGGTTTTTCTATATATACTTATTTTATTTCTGCTCTGAACAGAAAAATGAGACACAAGGCAACCAAAAACAGTTTTAAAAACCTTTGTAACTTGTCAATAGGAGTCTGTTGGGCCCCAGCTTTTGAATTGTGTTAGTTCAAAATAACATACTTTTCAGAACAACTTTAGAAAACCAGACACGTTTAACAAAGTTGCATTAAAAAAATCCTTAAACAAGTGTATTTTGTCAGGTAATTGTGACATTTAACCAATATTTGAGAAGCGTGAAACACTATTTGACTGAAATGGTTATCAGAAATAATCTCAGAAATGATTTGTTATTTAAAAAAAAGACTAAAATGTTTTGACTAAAACTTGACTAAGATATATTGAGTTTTCTTTTGACTAAAACTAGATTAAAATGACGAGACTTTTAGTCGACTAAAACTTGACTAACAAAAAAAGATATGTGAATGACTAAATATGACTAAAACTAACAAGGACATTTGGCACAAGACTAAAGGCCTCATTATGCTTCTGCGTCAACTCCACGGCGTAGCTACGCCGTCACTCCTACGGCGTCGTGGCCGTTTTATGGTTCTGCGTCAGGTTGAGTTGCATCGCGGTGCATCTCAACAATCACAGCCCTTGTGGTCTGCGTCGCCTCGACGCATAGTTACAATTTTTTGGAGGTGCACGTCGAGCTACGGCGGAGGGGTTCGCGGCGACGCAGAGGGGTCTGCGGGGGTACGCCGTCGATTCGACGCAGAAGCATAAAACAGGCTTAACTCAGCCTGCGTCGTTGTCCGCGTTGATGCACGCAGAGGGAGCATGTGAAACCCGAGGGAGCGGTTTGAGCAGACCAATCACAGCGCTTGCGTCCGCGTAGAATTGACGCGTTGTTACATTTTTGGAGAGGTGCACGTCAGGGTACGCCGAAGGGTACGCGCGCTACGCACAGCCTACGGCGTAAGTTCGACGCAGAAGTATAAATTGGGCTTAAGACTAAGACTAAATTAAAAATAGGTGACAAAATTAACACTAAGTGCAAGTTTATTAGAAGTATTACATGAATGTTTTGCGCCTCTTTGTATGTAAATTAGCTCTGCGCCTTGTGCAATTAGTCTCAAATTAGTCTCATTACTGAATGTCATTCGCAATATTACTGCACAACTAATGCAGGCTGTAAATTATATAAAAGGGATGTATGCGTTTTCAGTGGGCGCAGTTCATTCTTAGTGAATCTTAGTGTGTCCTGTACTTCCATTTGGTGGTGTAGGATGAGTTCCCTGTCCCTGAAGTTTTCCCTGTCCCAGACGAGTTTCCTCCGGTGCTGAAGTGGAGGAGGAAGCCATCAGTGGTGTCTGTGTCTTCTTCTCTACCTGATTTACTGGGAAACTCCACCAGCAGCCTGAGTGCCGTAGACGTCCCTTTCCAGACAGACAAGCCTCTGGAGGGTGAGTGACCCAACAAAAAAACGTACTTGCATATTTGATACTATGGACAATGGTATATGGTATTCAGTAAAGTACCTTGGAGTAGCATGTATATATCATGTATATATAAATCTGATACCATGGTACTGGCACACAGCTTTTTTGAAAGGGGTAACGATGGGCAGAGGTGTAAAGTCCAGGGGTCAGAAAGTAAAAGTCCTGCCATATGTTTTAGGGGTGGGAATTGGCAAAAATGTGACGATTCGATAGTATTGCGATATTTGGGCCACGATTCAATGTTATTGCAATTCTTAAAGGGACATTGTGTATGAATTTCTCCCATCTAGCGGTGAAATTGTATTTTGCATTGTTATTTCAAACAAACTGCAACTTGACACAACGAACAAACGAATGTTACAGTATGAATAATAACAGTGCAATGCAGCCTTTTAAACTTGCCGGGGCCGTGAAGCGCCTCTCACTGCTCTGCTCCTCCGTTTCTGCTGCTTTCAGTCACGTGACGCTGGCTCTTAACGAAAACGCGTTGTGGAAACGCGTTGGCCTAGTACTTTTTGACCCTCTCTCCTATTATAGTTTTTCAAGATGGCGGAACGACATGGAAGCCTCCGTGGACCTACCCGTCACATGTATATAAAGATAATCAATTCTTCGTTTACGAGGATAAGTCAGATAATTGGCAGAGGTATTTGTACACCATTGAGGACATATTTATGAATAAAAATATTGATTTTAGATAATAAAATACCTAAAAAACTACACATAGTCCCTTTAACATATTGCGATACAGCAAATATTACGATTCGATTCTGCGATTATATTGCGATTCATGTCCCCCATATTATTCAAAGGCATTCAAATGTCACATTTAAGGATGTAATTATTCTCTGAATAGGAGACCTCTCACATGAATGGTGAGCTCCCAGCACATTTAAAATTATTTAAATACAATAGAGTAACATAAAGCAGACATAGAGTAACATAAACCTGAGAGTAATCATAAAACCGAAATTTACCCACACTTTCGATTTGAAAGAAGAGGAGCGTCTGTACAACCGGTTGTAATAGTGAAGCCATTTTCATTTGAATTTGCTGTTGAATGCACGACAACAAAGCACCGCAACAAGCGCCACCTTGTGGATGTAATACGGAAATGTAAATGATCAGAGTAAACTCTGAGAAAACCAATGGAGAAAACCCGAAAGTAAAATTTTATAATTAAATATTGCAATACTTTGCGCTACTGTATTGATATAATTGCGTGCGCAAAATATCGCTATACTGAACAGAATCGATTTTTTCCCCCACCACTATTATGTTTATTTCACCCATGAACTGATTTCACTGATTAGTTCTCCTGGCTGAAAAACTGTGCTAATGTGCAAATCCAGGTGATTGTAACAAAATACTGAGGAGGACTTTTACTTTCTGAACCTGGACTTTACACCTCTGACGGTGGGTTAGAAGTTATGAAATTGTCAGTATTGCATATTTCAGATGTATTTTGTTTTGGGTCTTTAGTTAAATAGTATAGATCAAAGGATGTTTTACGTATATCACGTTATCAGTGTTGTGTATGTTCTGTAAACATGTTACATGACCCACCATTACATAGACAAAGCACGACTCAGGTTCATTAAATAGAAAAATAATCAAAATTTATTTTTGGCTTACACAAAAGTATATCACACACACGAGGACGCTTTCATCACAAACTACCTGAACAGGAGCCTTTAAACCACAAAGCAAATTAAATTTAAAAAACCAAACACAATCAGAAAAAAAAAACATAAATTAAATTCATTAAACAAAACCTTGTGAATCACTCAGTTAATCCAAAATAAATGACATGCAAAAGTAGCTCCTCTGTTCAAACACTGAGCCCGTAGCATCCTCGTGCTGCAGTAATAAACAGTGGGGGAACAAACAATATACAAACAAACAAAAAAAAGGGAAAAGAAAACTAGTCCGCCCTAAAGGCCAGATTATTTTCGAAGTAGCTCCTTGTTAAAGTTACACCATACAGGGACTTTTGCAGTGTACAGGACAAGTCAAATCTTAGGAAGTCATTGAAAAGTCAATAGTTGAATAGAGAAATCTGCTCTAGTATATTTCAGATAGATAACGCTCTTTGTGAACGTTGAAGTAAAAGCCGTATGATGTCTGTCAGTTGATCTGTATTGTGCATTAAATCCATTCATTCAGAAGATTGCTGTTTGACCTCAAAAATCTCTAAAAGTGATTTAAAATCAAATCTCTAGTAATCATGAACAACCGGAAAGGTCAAAGAAAAGTCATTCTTTGCTACTATAAATTTAACCTCAATTAAAATATCTAACACTTACTAATATGTAATGTGATGTAATGTACCTACATGATCTATTGCATTCAACAAAATGTGAAACTATAACTATCACTTGGAAATGAGACAAGCAATATCAACCTTGATGTCTTTCTTGACTTATTATGAGATTTTAGACATACATCAAAACTGAAGGCAATTGAACAATACAAGTATAAATAAGTATTTTTATTTCCAAGATAAATTAATGGATGTCCCTTTCTGAAATAAACATGTAACGTAATGAAATCATGTGACGACAGTTTTTGTTCTGAACTTCTGAGGAGGGTAAAGCTGTTGGAAACACATTATCAGCGGATTAATTTCTCAGACCAGACTGGAAGTTAATGTCTTCATTTGATCTAATGTTTCTGGGATGGAATGAAAAAATGTCCATTAAATGATTTTGTTTCATTCACTTGACTTTGACGTCATATCTCTGCCTGTGTTGTGAGTGGCTGGTTGACTGGCAGGAATCGGGTCCATTATGCAATACGGGATTAATCCCAGAAGGAGATTAAAAAAATGTGGAGATAAAACATTAAAATATCAGCCTCTGCTTAAGACTAATTGATGTAATACTTTTAAATGCTTGTTTGGATAATGTTAAAAGCGATTTTTGGCCGTTATGGGTAGTTCACTTATTCTTTCGGTATTTTATTTCAACATACAGCATTTCACCAAATAAAATCTCTCAACTAAAGGCCCCAATATACTTCAAGCCAAATCGAAGAGCGAACTGGTGTGAACGGTCATTTCAAAGGTAATTTAGACCAAAGTGAAGTTCGTTTCGCTCTGGTTGCTAAACGCCTTCGAACTATCATTCTCTTTATGTTGAGTTGTAGTTCTAATTGAAAGAGACTTTTTAATACATTTTTAGTACTGTAAAGCTACTTGCTTTAAATCAATCTACTATTGTATAAAGAGCTATATAAATAAATAAAAATATAAACAATTATATAAAAAAGTATAAAAATTTAAATAATAATAGTAATAATAACATATTTAAATGATAATATTAATAAATAATCATTCTTGAATTAATAATTAAATAAATAAAAATATATATTAAAGGGATTCTATGCAGTTTTTTTAGCTTAACTGAACAGCTTCAGAGTTATTGAAATGGTTATATGACTTCTTTCGGGTTGAATGGTGGCCTTCTCGCACCCCCCTGGTGCCTGTGAGCGGAAAAATCTCACTTGCAACTTTGGTGCGGCGGGCCGCCGGCCTCAGCCTCAGGAAGTATCGCGAGATATCAGCTCTCGCGATGTAACATATTCCTTTACGGCAATGCACACATACACGCCCCCATCCAGGAAGGTAGAGAAGGATGGAGTTTGTCACAATATCGTCATGGCTGAGCCGGCATATAAGATGCAGAAAGCATTGTCGGTGGAACAGAGAAAGAGGAAACGGCAGACTGACCGAGCGAGGAGTCAGACACGAGCGTAATTTGCGGGTGTTATATGTCCCCATTGAAACATCTCGCGGCACGGATGTACCCATACAAACAAATAAAACATCTCCAGGTAATTCTAGTAGAGCATTCATTTCGTTCGTTTGTTAAATGAGAGGCGATCTGAAATGTGTTGTTTTTGAAATCAAGTGACCAAAGTGCTTGTTGCCGCTGCGATCAGTGGCGCGGATAGAGTGTTCTGTTGTGACGCGCACAGTCTTCACACAAACGCGCGCCTCAATCCGTTGAGGAGAGACTCTATATTTGTTACGGTGAAATCACAAAACCTAATGCACAAAAAACGTGTCCCTGCTTGAAATACAACCACTAATAAACATTCGGTTTTGATGAGGAAAATAAACTATACTAGTACGGATTAGAACCCAGAACCTCTGACACACTTGGCGAAAGAAATTTACGACAGTAACGTTAAATACAAGTACTCCACAGCGACTCTAAGGGTCGCTGTTTGACAAAAACGGGATTCCTGCCTGGTGTCCCTTTAAAAAAAAAAAACATTTAGCCTATGTCCTCTGCTCTTCAGTTGAGATTTAATAATATCTATCATTGGTCCGGGGTGATGATGTAATCGGTGGGTGTGGCTCTGAGGCTCCGCCTTTTTCAACAAGGAAATCTTCTCTGGTTCATTCATTTCTTCTGTTCAGTCCGTCAGGGGCAGACGCGAGTGAAACACGAACACACTGGATCGTCTCTTTATAGTAGAAACTGAAGTTGTAATTCTAATTGAAAGAGACTTTTTAATACATTTTAAGTACTGTAAAGCTACTTGCTTTAAATCAATCTATTATTGTATAAAGAGCTATATAAATAAACATGACATGATTGAAGCGCTGGTGCAAACATCCACATATTTACATATTTACGTTTACATCTAAACGTCGTTTTCATCAATATGGACGGCGTCGGGATGTTTGCTAACATTATATCGCTGGTCACGTAATTTAAACTTTTTTACCTCTAAGCGAAGAATGAAAAAGCTTCGCTGTGAGTTTATCAGGGCCTTAATATGAGACCTGTGTTCATTTATTAAAGAAAGAAAAGACTGGTGTAAGTCAGAACGTTTCCTCATCCTGTGATACTGTGATCCGCTTCAGATCAAGCTCTGGAAACCAAGAAGCTCCGCCTGAACGAGACGATACCAGAACTGGGTCAGATGGAGTACCAGCTACTGAAGTTCTTCATCCTGCTGTGAGTTTGTCTGTTCATTCGTTTATTCTTACTCTTAGCTTTATAAATGCTGTCCTGTCTTCCTGAGCTCACAACCGTATGATTGGCTAAACAAATAATTTGCTTATGTGGTATCACAGAGACCGGTGTACTGTTTCAGGACACCTAATTCAATCATCATTAACACACACACACACACAAACAGGCACACACATCTTTGTGGGGACTCTCCATAGGCGTTTTTAATTTAATTAAAAATCAAACTATCTAGATCGACACATGCTTGGAAAATTATATACACATATTTTCATACTTGTTTAGTCAACTTTTCTTCTAGACTTTATAAATAGATCAAATCAAGAGGCAGGGGAGATTTTCTCATTACTTTGTCAGTGTTTGCCAGTCCACCTGTTCCAGTAATCCGTCCCCATCGGCACCGGCTGATTTATGTGGAGCAGCAGGGATAAAGTCACGTGTGGAAACTGGCTCCACGTGCACACGCCACAGTTATGTTTTTAACAGAATAAGATGATATCTTGGGAACCGCAAATCAACAAATTCACCCAACAAATACATTAGGAGTTGAAAAAAGTTTTATTATTAAAACAATACATTTGATTTCAACTATTTACCTTTGTGTGCTTAATGCCTTTACTATATAAATGACAAAATGAAAGAAAATATATGAAAACTCATTCAATATAATCAATATACAAAAATCAATGTTAAAAGCAAATAATATAATGTATTATTACTACTACTACTACTAATATATTAAATAATAATATAAAAAATTATATAACAAATATAAAATTTAAATAATATAATAATATTAATAAATGAATAATAAATGAATAAATAATCATTCTTATAAAATAATAAAAAAACATTTTGCCTATGTCCTTATTTAATAAATTATTATTATTAATACTAATTGAAAATATTACTACAACTAACAATAATAATATATTAAATAATTTAAAATAATAAAACAATACAATTAAATTATAAAATATTTAAATAATTTTCATTTGAGAATTCCAAATCTCAATCTCTTTGGCATTATAATAATTAAGTTATAGCTTACTTTTTTAGAAATAATATATACAATTAAATTAAGTGTTTTTATTTTATTTATTTGAGCAACCGAGATGACTTTGTAATCATATCAATAGCTGTGTTTCCATTAGATTTGAATGACGGAAAAAAAACCCTTTTAGTTCCCAACGCTGCCATCTAGTGTCCATCTGAACATTCATACGGCTCTCCATGAACTCATCGCTGTAGTTCTTCTGCTCTTGGGTTTCCATTTGACATGTGACTTCTGTCCCGCAGCATTATCCTGCTCATCCTGTCGTCGTGTTACCTGGCCTTTCGTGTGTGTAGCCTGGAGCAGCAGCTCTCTTTCCTCAGCAACAACCCTGCACTGACTCTCAGAGAGAGGTACATGTGATCCCACACTCTCTTACGTCATTCACGGCAGTCTTACAGCTCGTTTACCAGCGCTGTCTGTCTGTCCACACACAGGTAACTGACGGTCACCACTGCAACCGTCCACAGGAAAATCTTCCAGCGCTGGCGCTCTCTCTCTGTGGCCGCCTTGCAACTATGCAAACAAACTCTCACGTATTTATGCAAAGTCTTTCTCGGATTGTGTTGACAATGAGCCTGAAGACTGTAAGTGTTCTCAAATAGTCATTGTGTGTCACTGGACCCCTGAAGAAAGGACCTGACCAGCCTACCCTGGATTTAGACTGAAAGCCCTGTGTGCATTATTAACATAATGAAGGACTCAGCTTCCCCTGTTTGTGGTCACTCGACATCTAATGTATCTATCGCTCTACATCAAAGCAGTCAAATGACTTTCAATAGGTTATAAATCTCTTGAATATATGTATAGCTCAGGATCGAATGCAGTATATTTGGATAAGATTATTTATTTATTGATATGCAAGCCACTTGACATGTTCTAGCTCTTCCAATAGGATTTAGTTGGCCTGAAAATCTCTATCATGTGTACAGTTTGATCAGGTTGTGTGATCAGTTTTACTGTGTTCACACCTGGGCAGAGTGTTTATGGCATAATGAATGTTTACTCAAGTAAATCTTGAAGCTGTAGAATTCATGGACAATAAAATAGTACATTTTCATGTACTGTCTTAATGTTATCATTGTGCTGTTGTTGTTTCTTAAAGCAGATTGTGCAGATTTTATATACTTAACCCTGTAAAGCCTGACATATTAAATAGTCAGAAAAATCAATATTTTTGAAATGGAACATTTTATTAAATCTTTAGACAAAAATTTATATATATATATATATATATATATATATATATATATATATATATCAAGCGGCAACCTCCCTGTCTCCCTCTTGAAACCAACACGGAAGTGAATTAAACTGCAATTCATTGACTGGCCGCTTGAGGCTGACTGCAAAAGTGAGCCAAATCTGTATCTCTCCCATGTTAAAATCCCCAACTTTACAGCTGAAAAAAATATCTTTACAGCCTGGTGCCTTTAGTTGTTTTGGTCTATACAGCTAATTTTGCCCTTCATGACAACTGTGAGGGGGGTGAATTTTTTTACAACTCATCCGTTTAAATTATATTAAGCCTTAAAGTTCTGCATAATTAAGGGCGTGGCCACTTGAGTGACAGATGGATTGAGGCTGCTGTAACTGCTAGCCGACGTTTGTCTATCTGTTAACGTCACCCTCAGCTAATTCCAGCAGCTGCTGTACTTGCCATCTCTGCAGTGTTTGTGCTTTTTTCTGGATTATTTCATACAATTTAATACACGCATTATACCTTTGCCCACGCCGTTGGATTCCGTCGTTGTCGAGTATGGAGAGAACAACCAGCGCTGTATTTCCAGTTGTTTTCCTCGCATGCACTAATGGATGTCTGACAATTGCTTTGCTTTTTGGAGTATACAGGCTACACTCGTTATGCGGTACCGTTGCTCTCACGGAACAGATATGCTTATTTAACTTTTAAGTGTTAAATAAAAAGTACCGTGAGATGAAATCCCAGGGCTCTCAAGTTTTATCAAAAGTTTAGAGTGAGATTTAGGGGAGGAGCCACCCAAATATTTGCAGCAGCGGTCCCTTGACCCAACCAAATTCGCTTCAATTTTTGCTAGCAGTTCAATTTTGCCTATTGTTCATAATTGACCAGCACAAATGGAAATTATAACAATTGTTAAATCTGATAAAAAGACAAATTCATCCAAATAAAATAAAGTTATATTTAAAAAATACAAATTTATTGAAAAATAAAAATAAATTTGACCCCAAACAAGCCAACTGAACATCAGTGCTCAATGTACATAACATTGTGTCATAAAAACTTGACCTGAGCATGTAGCCTATGTCAAGACCCAAACCGGTCACCTTTACAGGGGTCATCGGATGCCCATTTTCCACAAGTTGGTATGATTCTTTTGGGTCTTCATGTAAAGTTTGTAACATACTTTGGTTAAAATTTCTCAATGGTTGTGTAAAACAACACCCTTTTTACCTCTTCAAAAACAGCTCTGTTCACAGTGACCCGTTTCGGGTCATGTCTCTTTAAATGATAATGAGCAACAACTTTTTGGCTTTTTGAGGATTAAAAAAAAGTGAATGGATTTTTTTCATTGCATGGTGATTGTGTCCACACACTGCAAAGACACATTTATTTGCAAATACCATATAAAAGTGTATTTTGCATCCGATGACCCCTTTAAAAGCAGTTGGAGAGTTTTTGAATGCATCAAAAATAATTTAGCACGAATTTGGCTATAGCTCTCACTGTCTTTGATCACAGGCAAGAGATATCGTCCAGGAATCGTAAATTCAAAATGTTAAAAAAAATAAAAAATAAATGAAGATGTCCGCAAACCGCATTCATCAGATCGTGCTCTTTCAACTTCCACTCCGTGTGTGCGCGTGTTGTCTAGTAACGAACGTGCTTGCAGCGGGAACACATAATTTACCCGGAAACAACTAATTCTAATTTCTGATTGGCTGGAAGCTAGCATTTAACTCTGTATAACTCGAGACAGATGCTATGAACTCGGCAGAGAACTTCCCTCCGTTTGCCTGCGCCTCGTCCATTAATTGTATAGCGGGACAAAGTTCCCTTACTCCTCAGCGTGAGAAATACAAGGTGTGGCGTGTGAACGGGTTGAAATGCGTGTGTCTCACGCCCAATGCGTGAGACTTGAGAGCCCTGAAATCCTGCAGGTGTCAGTGCTTTCTCTCCGTCCGTGCAATAGATGCACACCCTTGAATGAGCGCGGATTTCTAGTGCATTTACTTGAACTTCTGAGGTAATATTTTTGGTTTAACCCATTTGAGAAATTGAGAGGCGGCCAAAATCAGATTTTAAAATCGACTGAACTGAATAAAGCTCTTTACGAACTTGACGTGCGATGCCGCGCTGACTGCATGAATCACTGTCACACGTAAAAGCTCAGAGTAAGTTACTGCATGATAATCAGGGGCGTCATGCAAGCCAAAATTCTGGGGCGGCACAATCTGAGACGTTGCAATTGTTTTCTGACGGGTGATATGGATCATGTTAGGGGGGGTCAGGGGGTTTCTCCCCCTGAAAATTTTTAAATTCTGGCTGCTAAACATACAATTTCAATGCAGTTTGGGAGGGACAGAAATACTTTCACGGAGCTAGCAGCAACCCTCCTCTATCTGGGGACTAAGTTAAAGTATCTATTTTGTAAGTTTATGTAAAAGACAGGTTGATGAAAGAACTGTAAGCTCAAATTCAAAAGCTTTTGAAGTCTATTTCATTAAAGCATGTTTACACACACACTTACTGTACACTTAGGCCTACTACACATGATTTTAAAAACAGTACCATTGCAGTTATGATTTTAAATTGGTATGTGACCTAAGAACGATCATTAAAGGTACATAAAGGTGCTGAGGTCTGACTTTGTGGTGCTCTGAAATTAAGTTATTTTAATATTAATATGTGATGAAGGACTTTGAAAGAAGTTTGACAGATTTCAGTGCTGAATAAGATAACACTACCCCGTTTATTTGAAAATGGTTAATATTTGACAGAAATGTCAGAAAATGACAGAAAATTTTACACCCTCGTTTCTATGAAACTGAAAACAATTGAACCAGCTGGAGACTTTGACAAGACAAAACAGAACAGATGTTTCAAAACCGATCAGATAACGTTACTATGGCTTATTGGCTTTGTATGGCAGGCAGTAACGTTAGCCAACTAGTTTACGGTTAGACTAGGCTAGCTATCGATAACGTTACACTTGACACAACTTAAGTTAATGCTCTGAATTCGCAGCTAATATCAAATCCATAACTTTTTGATCAAGTTAAAATTTCCAGGTCAACCACAAATAATCCCACTACCTTTTAATATCATCCGATAACTAATTCAATGCCGATTTGTTGCTTTGCCCGGCACTTACCACTTCAAGACCATCTGTAAAACATTGCCAGCTCAACGTGCGAGACGAGTGAGTTGCTTGAACATACACAGCAAAGATTCTAGAGTGCTACGCGCGTAGCGCTCTAGATTTGATGTACACAAACACCATATTAGGAAAAAGGGGCGGGCTGATGTTGACCGATTTATTACACATCCAGAAGAAAACATTTGAGTCGTTATAGGCTCTGGTAATTATGGAGCATAATAGGAATAAAGTTGTGAAAAAAAATTATCAGGGAGGAAAAATCTGAGGGGGCACGTGCCCCCTCACTTTTAATGGGCATAACGCCACTGATGATAATACATTTTTAACTAGCAGAATAATAATGCATCACGATACACATAGTCTCACTTTTAGTTAAGTCTTTTAATTATTATAGTATTTCAAAGGGCAAGAATATGAACTTTAACTATTGGCTTTACTTCTACATTCAGCTGTCACTTTAGCGCAAGGCCAGTAGCATAGCATTAGCACCTCAGCTCCACCCACGTCCCGCCTCTTTGCCCATTTTCTTTTATCCGGGAGGCGATATTTTTTTTCACAGGATGGTAGGGGAAGTCTCATGAATATTCATTAGGGAACTCATCCCTGATTGGTCTTAACCCCAGTGACGGGTAGGTTTAGGGGCGGGGTTAGGGGTAAGTCATCAGACCCCCAGTGACGGGTAGGTTTAGGGGCGGGGTTAGGGGTAGGTCATCAGACCAATCAGGGATGAGAACACTAATAATTATTCATGAGTCTTCCCCTACCATCCTGTGAAAAAAAATATAGCATCCGGGAGTGACAAGAGATGAGGCGCTGCCAAGATGGCGACGGTTGGCCCCGCCCACTTTAGGCTTCAAAAACGCTCTTCAGAAACCTACGGGTGACGTCACGGACACTACGTCCATATTTTTTTACAGTCTATGATATATATATATATATATATAAATGTACATGTTTTTTCTTTTGGAGTATCATTTATGATAAATCAGGCTTTTATCAGGCTCACACTCAAGGAGGAGAAAAACAAAAATATTTAATTTGGTACAATTGTTGATATTTATATTGTCAAAAACTAAGATGAAAATGTGATGGATTGTAATGTTAACCTATGAGATCTTTAGAATAGTATATCAGACTACTTCCATAAAATATAAATATCAGTTGTCAAAGAGAATGTGTTATTTATTTATTTATTTATTTTTACCCAAACTAACAGCTCTTACACCACATATTTTCCTAATATTTTTTTTGATTACTAATATGATTCATTTGTGATATTATGATAACTGTGTTCCTTCGCAAAAACGTCTCGGTTACGTATGGTTTCCCTCGTTCCCTGAAGGAGGGAACGGAGACGTTACGGAGATATTACGTTGACATTACGTCAGCCCTATCATCTTCGAGTGTCTACAGAACGAGCCAATGCACATTGGTGTGCGAGATTTGCATCTCGCGCCCGCACCGCAGCGGGAATCCATATGGAAAACGCCAAGGTTGCTGCCACCTCCAGCGCTTACGCCAGTCTCAAGATCAAGGTAACTTTGGGGCAATTATTTGTACAGCTAGCAGATAAAAACAAGGACAAAACACACATTACAGCAAAACATAAAATACCCACAGTCTCTGAAACACAATAGTAAAGAAATACATTTAAAACAGTTCTGGCAAATTGTTTGAAATCGAAATAGAGGTCGGGATAAGAGAGTTTCTGAGTCTATCGGACCTGCATCTGGGCATTGAGTACCTACGGCCTGAGGGAAGTAGCTAAAACTGGCAGGACAAGGGATGGCTAGGGTCAGCTGCAATAGATTAGGCCTTCTTTGCCACTCTGTTGGAGTAGATGTGAGAAGTTGATGCCTGCAATCTTGCTACATGTCCTAACGATACTCTCTAGTCGTTTTTTGTTTTTATGGACAGAGAACCAAACCAGCCTATAAAACAGAAGGTTAAAACAGACTCAATAAAACAAGAATAAAATATTCTCATCTAAGTGGGGTCAATGTTAAAATGTCTCAGTTTACGATAGAAATACATACGCTGCTGGGCTTTGGCATAAACAACATCAGTGTGTGATTCCAAACATAGCTTGCTATCAATTATTGTGCCAAGGTACTTATATTCTTGTACTATCTCAACAGGTTGGCCATCAATGATAGTGAGGGGAAAAGGGGGGCACTGTTTCCTAAAATCAATAATTCTTTAGTCTTGGCAACATTTATGTTTAAAAAGGAACGCTTACACCAATCATTAAAATCCTTCACTACTGGTCCATGGTCAATCACACTTTCATCACCGAGTCATCTGCAAATGTCTTCCATCATATTGTGAACGGCATTCATTTGTGTATAAGACAGAGAAGGGGGGAGAGGACACATCTTTGGGGGGAGACAGTAGAAGATTGCCAGATAAAACATCATTAACTTTAACCCTTTGGGATCTTGAGGTTAAAAAGTCAACTAACCAGGCTATTAGCCCTAGGTTGATCTAGGTTGTTTTTATTTAAAAGTCTATCTGCTAAAATGTGGGGTTGAATACAGTTAAAAGCTGATGACAAATCAATAAATAGTAGTCACACAAATTGCTTTGCCCCTTCTAAGGGATTAAAAACTGTTGAGCAGCATCCTCGACTCCCCTTCCTGCCCTGTAGGCAAATTGTAAGGGGTCAAGCTGTGACTGTGTTATTGCTAAAATCTCCTGTTTGATCATTTTTTCAAAAGCTTACATAATGAGAGAAGTGAGGGCCACTGGTCTAAAATCATTAAGCTATTTGGGTCCTTTGGTCTTACGCACAGCCACATTTTGTTCTGCCCATGGTTCCCTGAATGTGGACAATTCCTTGGTGAAGTCGTAAATATTGAAGCGTTTGTAGAAAATATTCAATACATCTGCAAGCTCAGAATCTGTCTTGCCATCAAAGGAGAGGTTTTTTTATTATTGTATTGTAAGCCCATCATCGACTTCACACCGTTCCATGCAGGGCGAGACTTGCCACTACTCAAAAGGGATTCAACTTTGTCCTTATCTCTAAGTTTAGCTAATTTGAGCTCCCTCTTAACTTGCTTCTGCAGGTTATTGTAGACTGTGGCATCCCCCTGCCTAAAACTAATATTTCTCTGATTAAAAATATTTTTAACAGATTTGGACACCCATGGTTTGTTATTTGGAAAAATAGAAATGGCCTTTTTAGGAATTATTTCATTTTCACAGAAACTTATATAAGCAGAAACAACAAGTCTCAAGTCTCAACAAGTTCATCCAAGTTAGAACATGCTTCCTTGAATAAGTCCCAGTCTGTGCATGAGTAACAGTCCAATAGCTCCTGTATAGATTCATCAGACCAGACCGTAACCGTTGCTCAGGTTTTGTTCTCGAGTGAGGGCGAGGAGGATTCAGTCTCATTGCTCCCCCCCAGGAACCTGATCGTTGTGCTTCCCCAGCAACTTACCCTTGACTGCATCGTGATGTGCGGCGATAGCGGCAACATGCACTTTACGGGTGAAGGGAGACAGCCTTCGCTCCAACCCAGCTTGCAGGAAGGAAAGCACTGCCCTGATCGAGCAAGTTCAGGGGTTCTCCTGGTGAGAAGAACCACTCAACAAACAGGTTCCACTTCAATGCCTAGAGGGGGTTCTAGCGGTAGTGATAGTGTCTACCAACGCTTGGTGTAGGTCAGCTAGAACCTCAGCGTCCGGTCCAGGGACCAGACATGGAGTTTCCAGAGGTCTGGACGCGGATGCCATAGGGTGCCCCGTCTCTGATAAAGTAGGTCCTTCCTCAGAGGAATGGGCCACGGAGGGGCTATCGCGAGGAGCACTAGTTCTGGGAACCAGGTCCACTTGGGACAGTAAGGCGCAACTAGCAAGACCTGCCAGCTGTGTGCCAGTGCATCCGTGCCAAGGATCCCCTCGGTCCGGGAATCAAACAACTGGCAGTTTGATGTGTCCGGGACAGCAAAGAGATCTACCTGTGCGGTCTCGAAGCTCCTCCAAATCAGCTGGACCACCTGTGGATAAAGTCTCCACTCTCCCGGGAACACCTACTGCTGTTAGAGCTCGTCTGCTGCACAGTTGAGCAGGCCCGGAATGTGAATGGCACGAAGCAACCTCAGATGCTTCTGACTCTATAGGAGGAGATGCCGGGCGAGTTGTCACATGCTGCGGGAGCGTAGACCACCCTGACGGGTTGATGTGCACAACGGTTACAGTGATGTCCATACGGACCAGTATGTGCTTGCTTCGTAGCGGTGTTTTGAGGCGGCCCAGCGCAAGACGTACTGCTAACAACTCGAGGCAGTTGATGTGCCAATGCAGCTGAGGCCCCATCCACAGACCTGAAACTGCATGTCCGTTGTACGTGGCCCCCCAGCTGGTGTAAGAGGCATCCGTGAAGGCCACAGCATGCCTGGACACTTGTTCTAGGGGGACATTTCCCCGTAGAAACGAATGGTCCGACCACAGGCTGAGGCTTTGACAGTGCGGGGTGATGGAAATAATGAGAAGACCTCTCGGGACGTGGTCTTCAAGCCAGTGCTGGAGTGGCCTCATATGAAGCAATCTGAGCGGCATCACAGCAGTTGTGGATGTCATGTGCCCCAGAAGCCTGTGAAAAAATGTCAGTGGGGCCACTGTCCTGCACCGACTGCGTTCAACTCCAACTGAACACGGGCCTCTGTGAGGCGCGCTGTTAGGTTGACCGAGTCCAACTCCATAACAAAAAAAAGAGATCCTCTGCACTGGGGTGAGTTTGCTCTTCTCCCAGTTGACCTGACTGAGCACCATGTCCATGTGCTCGCACAACTGCTTTCTCGGCTGGGCCAGGATAAGCCAGTCGTTGAGGTAGTTGAAGATGCGAACACCACGCTCTCTCAAAGGGAGCAATGGCCGCCTTCGCCACCTTTGTGAAGACACTGGGCGACAGGGCCAGCCCGAAAGGGTAAGACCTTGTACTGATATGCCGATCCCTCGAAAGCAAAGCGTAGGAACGGTCTGTGTCAAGGGAGAATCGAGACATGATAGTACGCGTCCTTCAGGTCGATCGCTGTAAACCAATCTTGGGGACGGATGGACCTGAAGATGCGTTCCTACGTTAGCATCTTGAATGGTAGCCTGTGAAGGGACTAATTCAAGACTCACAGCCCAAGATTGCCCGTAACCCACAGCCTTTCTTGGGTACAATAATGTACGGGTTGTAGAAGCCGGTCTTCATATCGGTTGGAGGGACCTGCTCTATCGCGTCCTTCGCCAGTAGGACTGCGGCTTCCGCCCTGATAACAGGATGGGCCCTCTAGTGATCCCAATCACATCGGCATGTCGGCACGTCGACATAACGTTGAACGTGACCGTCTGAAAGGGAACTGTTGTGAGCTTGGACAGACACTTCCTGTTTTATGTCCCGCTGGCAGTGTTTCAGATAGCTCTGCATGTTATCAATGGAGCGTTTCATAGTGTTTGAATTTGGACTCAAAAATAAAGAAATGCAGTCAGTGCTTAACTCAAGGATTTCAGTAAAGTTGGCAATATATTCACAGATTCGAACTTCCCGGATCAATAACTTGTGCGCTAAACGTTGTTAATTATAGTAACACAGACAACGAGCTACAACCCAATTTTCCTCAGAACGAGCTTTATAATATAAAATATATTATAATATATTTTGCAAGGGAATGTATTCCCTTTTCGAAAAATATTTTTTTCTCCCATCCCAAATTTATTTCCACCACCACGACACTTTAGGGGCTCCGTGGAACCCAGTACATAAAGCAATTCACAAATCGCTCAATAACACATTTCCCATTACACTACAGTGTGTGTGTTGAATCTATGCTGCTGTTTAACAAAGCAAATTTTCCTTTACATGTATGCAGCTTATTTTGTGTATTTTAGCAACTTTCCTTCCTGTTTTATCCAAATCTTCTTCAGCACACTGGAGTTCCAATGATCCTTCTATACTGAGTGAAAGAGACTGAAAGATTTATTTCTGAACCGCTTCAACTGGAAAAGCATTAAAGACACACCCGTTTTGCACACATCTCTCCAACACAGAAGCCGTATAATATATCAGGTGATCAGTTGAGAGAAACCAAAACTTGTGTTATTGAACTGTTGTTTGTCACTCTTCATCTGCGTGTACTTGCAGTGAAATGGCGGACACTACTTTTTCTCAGGACCAGTTCAGCTGTTCAATCTGCCTGGATCTCCTGAAGGATCCAGTGACTCTTTCCTGTGGACACAGTTACTGTATGCACTGCATTACAGGCTGCTTTGATCAGGAAGAACAGAAGAAAGTTTACAGCTGCCCTCAGTGCAGACAGACATTCACTCCGAGACCGGTGTTGGGAAAAAATATTGTGCTTGCCGAAATGTTAGATGAACTGGTGAAGCTAAAACTTCAAACTGTGGTTCCTGCTCAGTGTTATTATGCTGGACCTGGAGAAGTTGAGTGTGATGTGTGTACCGGAAGAAAGTGCAAAGCTGTCAAGTCTTGTCTTGTGTGTTTGGAGTCTTACTGTCAAAGTCATTTTGAACGTCATGAGGAATTTCGTTCAGGAAAGCAACACAAAACAACTGATGCCACAGGACGACTCCAGGAGATGATCTGTCGTGAGCATGATAGGATTTTAGAGATTTATTGTCAAACAGATCAGCAGTGTATATGTGTGTTATGTATGGTGAATGAACATAAAAATCACAACACTGTATCGGTTGCAGCACAGAGGACAGAGAAAAAGGTATGAAATGACTTTGTAAATTGGTGTATTCATTTTAAAACTTATTCTTAATCTACAAAGATTATTATAAAGGGGTTCACAATCACAACTAATAGCACAAATAAATGTTGATATACAGTCAAACCAAAATTTATTCAGACACCTTCAACATTTCTCACATTATCAGTTTATTCACTATAGTTTAGAAAATGGTAAAATATGACAATAACTCAAGAGTTATCAAATCAGTTGATATTTCACTGGTTTTGTCCATCCTTCTGTAGACTGTCTCATAAATGAATTATGTTGAATATCTGTCAGCTGTTAAATTTAACTACACAATTAGATAATACCAATTTAGCTCAACCAATTACCAAGCAAATGCTTAATTTTGTTCAGCCTGTGGTGTAAAAAGGTCGCATTAGCAATTAAAGAAAAAAACACTTCAGCAAAACATGTTCAGGTCAAAGTGTCTGAATAATTTTTGGTCCCAAATGTTTATAAATTTTACTGATAGCCCACTGTACGAAGAATTTTTGGGTATAATATGTCACAGTTTATTTTGCTATCCTTACTTACATAAATGAACTATAGTGTCCTGCACCCACTAGTAAAAAATATATAAAAAATTATATTTGGTGTCTGGATACTTTTTGGTTTGACTGTAGTATGTAGTGAGTGATGGATGGTAACTTTTTGGCTTTTTCCTTCTTTCTTTTGTCCTGCAGAAACACTTTAAAGAGACACTGAGAAAATTCACGCAGAGAATCCAGGAGAAGGAGAAAAATCTTCAGGAGCTGAGAAATGCTCTGGAGTCTTATAAGGTGAGTTTAGCTTGCAGACCCAGTTCAAACTCTCCTCCAATCAGTCAGTGAAGAGCCTGGACCACTTTTAGTACCACTGAAGCCCAGGTTAACCCATTAAGAGCTGAGGTATACTGAATCGATTGTGACGTGTCTCCTAACAGTGCTCTGCTCAGACCGCAGTGGAGGAAAGTGAGAGGATCTTTACTGAGCTGATCCGCTCGATTGAGAGAAGCCGCTCTGAAGTGACACAGCTGATAAAAGATCAGGAAAAGGCTGTCGTGAGTCGAGCTGAAGAATCTTTGAAGCAAGTGGAGAATTAAATCTCTGATCTGAGGAGGAGAGAAGTTGAGCTGCAGGAGATTTCACATGCAGAGGACATCCAGTTCCTACAGGTAACATGGGCTCCGAAAATCAGCGGTAATAATGTAATTAATGTTTTGTGATTAAAGAAGCTTTACAGAAACTATAATATTGTCATGTTGTTATCGTGTTGTGATATCATTTTGTAATTATCTCAAAGAGAGGGTTCATTAATCAAAACATGAAAATGAGGGAATGTCAGATGCAACTCATTCTCCCTATAATCTCCACGACACAGCATCCACCAGAATAACACCTGCGTGACCAAACGCAATGAAATCTAAATGTGTTGTACTTAAAGGATTAGTTCACCTCAAAATGAAAATTTCCTAATAATTTACTCACCCCAATGCCATCCAAGATATCCATGTCTTTCTTTCCTCAGTGGAAGAGAAATTAAGTTTTTTGAGGAAAACATTTCTGGATTTTTCTTCGAATAATGGACTTCAATGGCAACCAACGTTTTGAAGTCCAAATCAATGCAGTTTCAAAGGTCTTTGAAGTGCTTCAACAGTCTGTGCACGATCCCAGCTGTGGAGGAGGGGCTTATCTCTCGAAACGATGGGTCATTTTCAAAAAAGAATTGTGTCATATTATTGTTTAAAATGGTCCTTACGTGTGCGTATCCTGGGTGTTTAAATCTTTTAAAACCTAAACGTTTTTTTTCCCGCCGTCACCGGCGACATCGAGCCTGACCTTTCAACATGATGACGTAGTTCCCGGCGCGTTGCAGATCAGCTCAATCCGAACAATTGTAGTTAAGTATATATGTTTTTTTTTTGTTTTTTTTTATTTAATTTAAAAAAAAATTTTTTACATTTTAATTTTGAGGTGAACTAATCCTTTAATCTTGACTTGTTTTGTCGTCTTAACATTTTAAGATTTGTTTCATGTGAAAACGCTCTGTTGTTTGTGTGTCTGTAGATTTTCCAGTCTCTCTCTGTTCTGCTTATGGACTCACCCAACATCGTTGTTAGTTCTCTCCTTTCCTTTGATAATGTACAAAAATCTGTCTCTCATCTGAGAAAGAAACTTGAGGATTTCTGCCAAGAGGAGATGACAATGATATCTGGTAGAGGTAAAGTACTGGATGATGTATTCACTCTCAGAAATAGGTCAATGTGCAAATACAAAGGTGAAATTGCAAAGTGTATTGTATAAGACATTTACTTACTCTCAAACATGGCTAAATAAGACATCAATTATTTAGTGTTTACATGTACACATTGACACCTATGGTCTCTATGATCTATTTGGGCTTACAATGCCTTTGGAAAATGCAGGCAAAATTATTATTTAAAAAAACTGACATCACAAATACTGGTTGCATGAAATGCTGAATTTGGTGGATTTTCTCTTCAGCTTTATTATCAAAATCTAATGAGATATGTGTACAATGAATAAGCTGCCAGAACATTCATATGTTCCATAGGTTTACAAGTTATTGCTTGATGTCTGTTTATTGAGGATAATTAGTCATAAGATTGTGATTGTTGTTTTGACAGAAACTATAACATACACTCAATATGTAAAAACACAATGCACTTGATATAAAATTCATGTCGATTTTTTTTCTCCTCACACTAATGTCTAGTGTTTACTGTTTTTCATAGTGAATTGCATCCAGATCATCCCCGTTCCTGAACCCAAGACCAGGGAAGAGTTCCTGCAGTGTAAGTCAATATAAAAATGTACAAACACAGAAAGAACTAATAGCAACCGTGGCAAATAATACACACACATTCATTCTGATATCATCAATATCGGTGAGACATAATGATCAACCTTTTTCCCTAAAGCATCCTATTTTTCTACCTTTATTAGATCGCAGTCACTTGACTCTGGATCCAAACACAGTGAACAAAAAACTCTGCCTGTCTGAGGAAAAAAGGAAGGCTACTTACACTAAGATATTCAAGCAGTATCCTGATCATCCAGACAGATTTGATCATTGGGAGCAGGTTTTGTGTAGAGAGAGTGTGTGTGGCCGCTGTTACTGGGAGGTTGAGTTGAGAAACTATGTGGCTGTATCAGTGGCATATAAGAGCATTCGCAGGAAAGGAACAGCTGATGAATGTTTGCTTGGATGTAATGGTCAGTCCTGGAAACTGTCCTGTACTCCCTGGAGTTGTTCATTCTTGCACAATAACAGAGAGACCAAACTGCTTCAGGTGTTCAGCTCCTGTATAGGAGTGTATGTGGATTACAGTGCAGGAACTCTGTCCTTCTACAGCGTCTCTGACAAAATGACCCTGATTCACAGAGAACAGACCACATTCACTGAGCCTCTCTATCCTGGGTTCAGGGTTATTGATGGATCATCAGTGAAACTGTGTGATCTATAAAAGATATGGAGATATCGTAGTTGGGTTAGAGCACAGGTACTTCCTTTTACTCAAAAGACAAAGCATCTAACCAAAAATTGTAGAAAAAAAGTAGGCCTATCTACATTTAATTAAACTTATAAGCCTACTAAATACCCGTTAGTCACTTTATATTCACTTTTCGAATATGTTCAACAGTGATTTGAACGGTTGTGTTAAAGGTACATGTCCTAATAATAAGAATTATAATATAATTATTCTAATATAAGAATTCTAAATTCTTCTAGAATATAATCATTACTCCTTTTGTTTAAATTTAGGGTTGTGTGAATATATACAACAATTACAGTATTTTTATGTTGGGCCAACTCAGTTATACAGTAGTCAGTGGTTGAGTGGATTTCCTTTTCTTGCAGGATTAACATTTATATGCTTTTGAAAACTAAATGTCCCCAACACTTTGGCCAAAGTTAGTGTGTCTGAATATAACAAAAGGGGAAACAAAACTAGACAGCAGCATAAATATATAACCTCATGACTTAATCAAGAAATCCAGATTTGCTTTTACCTAGTGTCACAGTGAGGCTCTGTGACTAGAGACTCTTATTTTGAGAAATTACTTTTATTGTGACACTGGAATGAGAACACACTATGCATACATACATTTTCATACTAACATAAGACATTATTTGTTTTGCGCAAATTTTAACAAGTTAACGCAGATATGTGTGTCAATGATTGTGTATTGTTTAAGTGTTGTTCCATGTCCTTTTTCTTTAGTTAACATTTATTTAGTCATTAATTTCACTATATTGATTTATGTATTGTATTAAGAACTCAGACAGGACCGGTTACCATGTTAAATGTTTATTGTTTGCAATTGACCAAAGAAATTGTCATACTTACGTACTGGAACATTTTTCAATACCAAACAGACGAAACCCGGTCACAATAGCCTAACTGCCACCATTTTTAAATATCTATTTCCCGCCAATAGAACACAGAGTTAATTGTTCTCATGTCTGAGGGGGAGATTGGTGGTCTGTTTGATTTTTCGTTAAACATTGTTAAACCTTAATAATTAATTGAGTTTGTTTTGTTTCCAATGTTTATATATTTTTGTATTATTCTAACAGTTTATCTATGTGTTACTGTTAAATATATTTATTT